>JAQPPZ010002593.1:1200000-1800000 GCA_028583015.1 Wollemia nobilis
GATCGTTTGAAACGTGCCAACTAGGGGTCCTTGTTTTCCCCCACTCCCACTAATAGCAACACAACGCTATTCTTACAAGTTTTATCCCATTTAGCATTTGTTAGGGAAGAACTTCAAAAGGGATTAGCTATTCATATTGTCAAGGTTTCTGATCAACAAGACTGGTATTTACCCATTAGAGACTACCTCAAGTTAGGTAATCTTCCCTTTGGATTGACACACGTCGCAAAACGAACATTCAAGCAGAAAGCGGCTAAGTATGTCTTGATAGGAGAAATTTTGTATCGTCGCAGCTATGACGGAATTCTTCTTCGTTGTTTGGACCAGCAAGAGTCCACTTGGGCAGTCGCCCAAGCGCACGACGATACATGTGGTGGCAACTTTAGTGGTATGGCCATTGCAAAGCGCATTCTTCACATGGGATATTATTGGCCATCTTTAGAGCGAGATTGTTGCGCATATGTTAAGAAGTGCGTGAAATGTCAACACCATGCCAATTTGATGCACGTACCTTCCCAGGCCTTGCAGGCAGTCCAATATGCTTGGCCATTTTTACAATGGGGCTTTTATCTAATTGGAAAGATCTCCCCTGCATCATCAGGCCGTCACACGTTTATCATAACGGCCACAGAGTATTTTACTAAATGGGTGGAAACAATTCTGTTAACCTCTACGACAGGACCCCGTATTGTGGAGTTCATCTTGCATAACATCATATGTCATTTTGGTATTCCATCCAAAATAATCTCGGATAATGAGCCATCATTCAAGAACAAAGACGTGCGTGCTTTGACCACAAAGTACAAAATTCAGCACAGTTTTTCGACACCCTATTATCCACAAGAAAATGGGCAAGCAGAGGCGTCAAACAAAACGCTAGTCGCCATCCTTAAAAATACGGTCGTAGACAGTCACAAGGATTGGCACATCCAAATCCCACTTGCCCTTTGGGATTATCGCACTAGCATTCGGATGCCAACTGGGGCAACTTCGTTTTCGCTAGTGTATGGATCAGAGGCAGTAATGCCTCTCGAGTTGGAAATTCCTTCCCTTCGCATATCAATGCAGGAATTCATCGATGATGACACTGCACGACAGGCCCGATTAGACCAACTTACGTTGCTCTAAGAACGACGTGTTAATGCTCTTGAGCACTTACGTATCTATCAAGAGCGGCTTAAGAAAGCTTACAACATGAAAGTTCACCTAAGGGACTTTCGGGTTGGTGATTTGGTTTTGAAGGAAAACCAATAGAACTCTAATTTTTTGTCCCACCTAAGGGACAATTTTGCGACAAATTGGTTAGGTCCACATGTCATTGATAGCAAAATAGGACCCGAGACATACCGGCTAGCTTCTCTTGACGGTATCAAGGAAACAGAACCCTTGAATATCAGTCATTTACGACCATTTCATATCTAAGAAAGCCTTATCCCAAAAATCTCCAAGGATTATTGCAATCACTTGGTCATCCCAAAATGCTCCAAGGATTATAGCAATCACTTGGTCACCCAAAAAGCTCCAAGGATTATCACAATCACTTGGTCACCCAAAAAGCTCCAAGGATTATCGCAATCACTTGGTCAAAACCCAAAAAAAAGCTCCAAGGATTATCGCAATCACTTGGTCAAAACCCAAAAAGCTCCAAGGATTATCGCAATCACTTGGTCAAACCAAAAAAAAAAAGCTCCAAGGATTATCGCAATCACTTGGTCAAAACCCAAAAAACTCCAAGGATTATCGCAATCACTTGGTCAAAACCCAAAAAGCTCCAAGGATTATCGCAATCACTTGGTCAAAACCCAAAAATCTCCAAGGATTATCGCAATCACTTGGTCAAACCAAAAAAGCTCCAAGGATTATCGCAATCACTTGGTCAAAACCCAAAAAGCTCCAAGGATTATCGCAATCACTTGGTCACCCCAAAAGCTCCAAGGATTACCACAATCACTTGTTCATAACATCAAAAGCTCCAAGGATTATCGCAATCACTTGGTCACCCCAAAAGCCCCAAGGATTATCGCAATCACTTGGTCACCAAAATGTTCCAAGGATGTCCATAATCACTTGGTCAAAAATAAAAAATAATCAAAAACAACAAAAATTTGCATCTCATTTCTAGGCATACTCAAACTCATCAATAGAGAGCTCTTCTCGCACCTCATATTCATATTCACAAAAATTAATACATCAAAAATACAAAAATATGTAGCTGCATTAAGCATTGCATCCGTACATTGCATATTTTTGGTCGTATGGGTCAAAGGCACCATAGGCTGTAATTGCTCTGCTAATCCATCTTGTTCCACACTGTTTTATTTTACAAAAACAACAAAAACACCATGCATTGCTTTTTACAACACTAGAGTCAGTGGTCTTTTAATGTATCAAGAGTTTTTCGTGATTTAGTCATCATTTTTCTCTTTAGCCATGTAATTTATCAAGTCAAACAGATTTTACGAAGGTAGAGTTACACTTGAAATACACCTTGTTACGTAACATCCCAACACAAACTAAAAAAAACATAAAACAATTCTCGAGTTGTGTGACCGAAAGATGAAACCTGCACAGTAATCCAGGTCACCAAAAGTGAAACGGTTATCTTGCTCATCCCCCTGTACGAATGACCCCAATAATGCTGAGAGTTGGCAAAAGGACAAGCATCCTCCCTACCCAATTCCCTAAGAATCCCTAGTTCTCAATAGTTATAAAACATCAAAAATTTGCAAAACGTCAAAAATAAAATATTTGACATCCTACAGTGCACACATCAAACAACACAAACGATAGTGATTTTCATCACTCCATGTCCCCAATCCCTTGCTCAAAAGAAAACAAATCAAAATAAACAGTGATCTTATCACTACAAATGAGCAAGTATCCCAATACAATTGAAGAAAATAAGGGAGTTGAACTTGAATCCCTGGAACTCTCAGCATTCTAACAGGTCATGAGGCAAGCCTCAGAATCGGTTTGGTTGATAGCCTATCGGTAACTGGTGGTAAACTTCTCGCATGATGATATATCTATCACATTAATTTGCATACAGATCAATGTTTGCATGTGGATGAGCTAGCTTATGGCATCCTGGATAACATCGCAGATTAATCTAACTGAATACAAAAAAGGAGTTAGTGGAGCTAATTAGGTGATCCTCAGTACAGGTTCGGTTGAAAGCCCATCTGGCACTAGCGGTATCCTGACAAATACCACAATAATGAACTCAATTGCACACACAGGGATGTGAAATAGCTCGATCAAAAACAAGTTCGATTCGTACCTTGTTCAAAAGTCTTGTAAGACAAAGTACAGTCGTGGCTAGTGAGTTAAAACCGCCTGAGTCTCAGAAAACCTATGCTACATTTCTAAACCAACTGCGCTACTTCTCATTCTTAAAATACCATAAAAAAAATACACAAAAAAGAAAAAAACCATAGCTACATATACAACGTCATGCAATAGCATAAAAACAAAAATAAAAAGCATCCTAAAACAGTTTATGGTGCCATAGCCAAAAATCACAAATTCCATTCATCCATTTTGCATATCACATAAGAATCAAAAACATTTGCATTCATCAAAATAAATAAACATGCATAGTCATTAGCCATCATAAATAAACATCAGATCATCACATGTACATAAACAAAATAAAACCGGTATATATATATATATATCGTCAAAAAAAAAATGCCAGCATGCTACAAAACTGGTCCTCAGACCCAGCAATCATATCCAAAAACCCAACTTAAGGCGTCGACCACCATGATCACGCAGGATCAGTGCGACGAGAACTACCCCCTGTGGTGTGGGTCCTATGGGAACCAGTAGGGAATCTACTACTAGCCCTCGCATCACGCCTGCTACCACCTCCCTCATCTAATCACCTGCGACGAGATGATGCTGACTGCTTAGTCGCACTATCCCTCATCCGACGTGAAGATCCACTACCCGAGGGCTCAGGCAGTCGCCCGCCAAGGTGGATGACCTCCCTCTCCAAGTCTAGCCGGTGCCTACACCATTCTGCCTCTCGACGATGATAGTACGATACTGCATCGTCACGCTATGGTAGAACCCTATCTCGCTCTGCTAGCTGGGCCCGTAAAAGATCCCTCTCCCGTAGTGCATCCCCCAGCTCCAGATCCCGTATCCGTAGTAGCTCTGTCAGTCGTGCAATCTCAGCGCATACCTCAGACTCCATCTCCTCTATATCTGCCTAACGAACAGGACCCTCTAGAATAGCAGCCTACTACTAGCCCCCGCATCACGCCTGCTACCACCTCCCTCATCTAATCACCTACGACGAGATGATGCTGACTGCTCAGTTGCACTATCCCTCATCCGGCATGAAGATCCACTGCCCGAGGGCTCAGGCAGCTGCCCGCCAAGGTGGATGACATCCCTCTACAAGTCTAGCTAGTGCCTACACCATTTTGTCTCTCGTCGATGATAGTACGATACTGCATCATCATGCTATGCCAGAACCCATCCCGCTCTGCTAGCTGGGCCTGCAAAATATCCCTCTCCCGTAGCACGTCCCCTAGCTCCAGATCCTATATCCGCAGCAGCTCTGTCAGTCACACAATCTCAACGCATACCTTAGACTCCATCTCCTCTGTGTCTTCCTGACGAACAGGCCCCTTTGGAAGAGCAGCCTGCTCTGGCTCCCACTGCTCCTCCACATCCTGCATGTCCGGCTGATCCGGAGCACCAAGATCAACATCCTCATTCCCCACATCCACCATGTCCGCATCATCCAACGGACCTCCCCAATCATCACCTGCTGCCTCAGCACCCTCCACTGCCGCCTCTACGCCTCCTAGTGGCCCCTCCCCTCTCCATCATCGTAGCACCCACCACGAGTCATACTCAGTGGTAGTCCCAACGTCATCTATGTATGGGACGTCAATCACCGCATCTGACTCCTCGCCCAATGGCGCGGTGAAAAAAATGTTCGATTAACTCATACTCAGTGGTAGTCCTGACGTCATCTATGTTCGGGACGTCAATCATCGCATCTGACTCCTCGCCCAATGGCACGGTGATCGATGGATCTAGAGCCCTCCCATCACCCTGATGTCGATAGACCACAGACTCACTAGGCAACCCCTGGTGCACCCCAAACTATCGTGTAACCCGGCTATATGAGAAAAACTCATGCTCGGTCCTGTGCCGCCCAATCAACCACCGCTCCCTGCGTACCCGTCAGAGCCACTCTCCAGCCTCCGGCCAAGCCGGGATGAGCCCCGATAAGGGCACCAAACCACCTCCCCCGGAGTGAGCCGAGAGAAGGCATCAGTATAATGCTCTACAGCACCTGCCCATCGCCGACTCGGCCCCTGCTCCACAGACCGCCGCCACAAAACTGCATAGCCTATCTCCACATCATCCATCACCGCCCGAGTCGTCCATGGTAACCCGGTTGGCCTCTCAACTGCTATATGTTGCCAACCCCAGAACTGCAGCAGATAACTACAACTAACCCCCTTTCGCTACCGACAGCGGACCCCATACAGCTCCCCATAGAGCTGTGCCAA
Source organism: Wollemia nobilis (assembly GCA_028583015.1). Taxonomy (NCBI): domain Eukaryota; kingdom Viridiplantae; phylum Streptophyta; class Pinopsida; order Araucariales; family Araucariaceae; genus Wollemia; species Wollemia nobilis. The sequence goes on from JAQPPZ010002593.1 coordinate 1,205,538, forward strand.
CAGTGTCTGTCCCCATCTCAAAATCAACGGTGCCCCTATTGGGAACTCTACCAACTGCCACACCATATCTAGCAGGTTCCACGGGAACCTCGTGCCTGACGAATTAGGTAGAAGCATGTTAGAAATGAGGCCCATCAAGAATGCGTGCCTCACTCCTAACACCCCCCTCTCCTGCCACCAGCCAACCAAAATCCCGCCAGCCTGGCAGTCCACCTCAACTGTCTCCACTGGGTTCGTTACACCTAGCCACCCCCCATGCCCAAAACATCTCATAAGTACAGCAGTCCACTAATCACACGGCGATGTCCTAATGGGCAGTCCATATATCGGAATCCGAAGCAACCAATAGACATCCTCCAAAGTCACAGTCATCTCCCCTATCGAGAGATGGAACGTGTTGGTCCGCGGATCCCAAAGTTTGATCAAGGCCGTAAGATAGGCCTGATCCGGGACCACAGGCTCCAGTCGAGACACCTGCTTGAGCCCAAGGGCATCAAGCCATTCCCAATCATCATCAGTTAGTGCACCCCGCGCCTCAGTAAAAGTAGCAGGTACACGGTACCGGCTCCTAACCTGCAAAAGAAAACAATTCAACAAAAAAAAAAAAAAATCATGGAAAAGAACTGTACAGCATAAAAAGAAAATTCAAGTAGTTGTCTTCAATCCAGTTTTAGGATTTAAGTTTTAAATCACATTTTGAAAAACAGCATCACAAAAACAATTAAATAAAACAAGTGCAAATTTAAACAAAAATAAACTCTAGGAGACACTTACAGGTTTCGCCTCGGCTCCGCCGCTCGAACCATTTTGTGCACTCATGATGGCAGAGAGAATTCCAGCAGCGCTTCGCTTCGTAGAATTACCTCCTCCTCCCAGAGCTCCAAAATCGCAAGAAAAAAAATGACACAAATGAGCCCAAATTCAAGTTTTGGCCCTTAAATAGACCTATGAGCTGGAATTCGTCCTTGACTGGGATGAGCGCTCTGGTTAGTGCTCATCCCACCCAGGGACGAATTCTACAGCTGGAATTCGTCCCACCCAAGGACGAATTCAGGCCAGAACATCAAAAACATCAAAAAATGATCAAAAATGCACTAAAAATAGACAATAAATTTTCCCGATAGGAGTGCTACTGCACCTGACATCCAGCACATACAAAATAGACATTGGAGTCACAAATTATCACTATCCTACTCCCTAAGAAGGCTACCATAGCCGGACCGCTCCACGGGAAGACGGATTTCCGATAATTTAATCACCAAATGGTGTCACAAAAAAACAACAAAAACAACAAATAAACACAACACAAAAACACAGCAATAAGCATTGTCTGGACACAAGTGCTCTTGCACTTAACCTCTAGGCAAAAAAATACGATGTCAGGGTTCAAATTGTCACTCTCTTACTTCCCCAAGAAGGCTACCATAGCCGGACCGCTCCACGGGAAGATGGGTTTTTGATGATTTCACCCCATTATGGCATCACCAAAAGGGTTAACACCCACCAAAAACAGGTCCAAATGTTGGAAAAATTGCACATTCTTAAATGGTAAAACATCTAAAGGCATCCTTGCACAAGTCATCTTGGGTCAAGTGACTCGTCGTTTTTTTCATGAAGGTCATTCCCTCATCGATTCTTCGCTTGAGGGGGTAGTCACACTTAGTCACTAATCAACAATCACACACCCAATTAAGGAAAACGACATGCATTCAAAGAATCATTGACAAAGACAATCACACTCCTGCTTGGGGCAGTAAACAAGCAACAATCGAATCAATCAAACACTTGGCATTTCATGAATCATGAACACAAGGTTCCCCTGAGGATAAAAGGTTGCGCCCTTTGCCTAATCATGACTAATCAATGTCCAAGCTCAAGTCACACCTCACCAAAACAAGTTAACACTTGAAATCAAACTCCTTAGCTCGTCAGAAGCAAGGATTCAAGAATGCATGCCCTTTCCATGCTTGGGGCATCAAAATTTGGTTAGGTTACCAAGAAACCCTAATCATTAGTGCTTTGGTTATCTATTTTTGCTCAGCACTGTGCTATGCACAACGCATCCCAAAAAGGGGCATCTGTAGACACCAAAACAACACCAATCCGATTATGTGACCGCAAACACTGATCGCTTTGACAAACACAACCCCCAGGGCAGCCCTCAGAGGTCAAACAGTGGTCCTAACCACTTTCATAGCAATTTTGTAAGGTCAAGAGGCAATTTGGTACATTTAGACACTTTTCTCAGTATTCGTCTCACCCAGGGATGAATTCAAAATGGAATCCGTCTCACCCAGAGACGAATTCTGAATTCGTCTCTGGTAGGGACGAATTCTGAGTTTAACGGGAAAAAAGAAGAATGGCGCCAAGTGGCAGCCCAGGACAGTCAGTTGATGACTCTCCGCTCGCACGCGTGTGTGGGTGGACAGATAGGCCGTTAGAGGACCTGTCACAAGGGCAATTATGAAAGCCCAAGTCATGGAGGACTCCCCTCCCTCATGGGAAGACTTGACTGCCACATGGCACCTATGACCAACACATGGCGCTTATGCTTCCCTCTCAAAAGAGACCCCATGGGTCTATAAAATGTGGGACTTTTCTCACCCAAAAGGACAGATGGGAGGCGATTTCAAGCAACAAAGTGTTGTCCGATTGATTACCCACTTGCATCCTTTTGATTCACCTTCTCACATCCACTAATCTCTTTTGCAAGGGAGGTTATTGGGTGGATTTTGGAAGCGTGGATCCAACCCAAACCCAACATTTGACCACCTCACACCACCAATTTGCAGACATCCCAATCCTAAGAGGTTTTGGACCCATCCCTAGTGGATTGGCTCCGAAATCAAGTGCCAACGGTGGGAGGCCCACTTGGGCACCCCACATTTTCCAAGTTTTGTTTTAAAAGCATTCTAGATTATTGTTTCAGGTTGCATCTCATGTTATTCTGTTTGATTAACTCATAGCTTCAATTTCATAACATTTTGATCAGATTTCATCATGCCTTTTGTCGCTTTATTGTCCTACTAACTTGCAGGTGGCGATATCGAATTCCCGAGGATAGAGGCTAAATTGGGAGAATCCGACCATCTGGGTCGTCCCAAAATGGCCCCAATTACATAACCCCCCTATTTGCAGGTGTTTTGGAGGTCTCGGGAGTCGACATTGGAGCGGTGTCAGTTCGGATTTTCCAACACAGTAGAATTCGTCCCACCCAGGGACGAATTGCAGTCAGAATTCGTCCTGCCCAGGGACGAATTCCAGGTGAAGGCAGATTGGCCGACTGTCTCAGTGGCAATGGCCTTCTGGTAATATCTTCTGTCTTCTGTCAGGTTTTCAGGTCATTTGGACTCACTTTATTCACTGTTTCAGACAAATGTTTGTATGCATCTTTTGGCGATTTTAGAGAACAAACACTTCTTATGTGCAACAGGTGCTACTGACATATTCGTTGTTTCTTTGTTCGCAGGAGGAGCAGCAGAGGTCAAGGAATCATCAACATCAGCGGCGACATCGTCTTAGCCCGCCCATCTCAAGTGTGGGCACGCAGAAAAAGGGACACTGAGTCTTGATTGTAATCAAATTCTTTTAACGCTCCTAGCCCCTGAAAAGGGAGGAGGCGTCTTTGTAACAAAGATCAAGAGAGTTTAATGAAAGGGCTGTGTTTTCTCCATTTTGCTTGTATCTCATTTCAATGCGTCTCTTTCATTTCATGCATTTTACATTTTTAGGACTTAAGCGTACTTGATTTTGAATGCATCGCAATTAGTGTTTCCTTTGCCCGGAATCTCGTGCTTTCACAAGACATGGACACAGATGTAGATAATCAATTACCAAAAGTAGACAAGCATGACAACGTGGCATAAGGAATAAACAAACTGGATTCAATGGCCGAAGAGCAATGTTTGAGACACCGTAGGCTGAAGTCGACCCCACAAATTGACACATGCTTTGCGGATGGAATATCCTGGGATGAGTTGGGTTGCTCTCTCGACTATCATTTCAATAAGAGGGATGCCAACTATGTGGGGATATTATTAGGAATGTAGGTGATATTTCAAATATATGCATCCGGATCGATGGTAGTCGGTAAAAAAAAAAACTTAGGAAATTGATGCAGCAAGTGACATGACATGAAATCATAGTGGATTCTGCATGAAGATAGACTCAGGTGGATGTTGGTCGGTTGATGTGGGAAGGCACGTATAACATGGGTTTGATGTGGATTTTATCTAAAAGAAGAGTAGGATATGGCATTTGCCTTTTCGATAAACAAAAATGGGAATATATAAGATTTAATGGCCATGCACATTCTAAATATTATGATTTAAGGGTAGTAATTTATGATTGGCTTGCCATGCATTCATTCTCTTCAACGTGGGTGATGATATGGGATGATAAGCTCTCATACATGGTGGTCAATTATGGGCAATGAAAAAATCAAATGTGAGGCTTAAAGAGATATTATGATAGATCTCGGTTCATTGTTGCCTTTCGTTAATCAAACATGGGTACGGTGAGCCCAAATTGGAATAGACAATGAAGTGGCTATGGTGATCAGTGGTTATTTACAGGCAGTTAGATGAACTCAGTGAGTAAACATTGCATGTGGTGGATGTCATTGATGTGGAAGGTCAGTGCATATGGGCCCCACTATGATCTGATGCACACATAACTACATTATTGAATGCCCGTTGACATGGAGGAGTGATACTATTTAAAATTGTCCTACGATACATACGATGAGTACAATCGCTATGTGACACAAAGGCATGATACTATGTATGTTATGATTAGGTTATCCATTGTATGTTAGGAGCTTGAATATTTTTCATATTGATGTTGAAACGGATGGTGTAGCACAGTTTGCTAGAGAGAGCGAGCTTTCTCTAAATAAGAGATGAGCATCATGGGGTGGTGATGTTACCAAGCTTAAGTAGTGCCAAAGTGGTAAAATTATCATAATGAGGAAGGTGATATCCCAAAATGATTATTAGACTCCATTTTTGAAGTCTTCGGACTTGTGAGGAAGTTGACATATACATCAAGTAAGACGTAGAATTGGCAGCAGATGTGTGGATGACCAATACGGAAGTTACCATACCAATTGATGCATGTGAGGGTGAATCACGGTAATTTGGTAGAAGTGCTAGCATTCATAAATAAGAATGTCTAAAACACCAAGTTTTGGAGGTTACTACAATTATAGACAAATGGGAAAATTACCAGGGCAATGGGCCCAATGGATATCACTCAAACCAAAGCATCGATGAAATGGGTATAATACATCTAGTAGCGAGGTACAACACTAACATCGGGAAGTGCTATGAAATTGCAGTAAATATGGCAAATCCAATGAATAGTGATGTGACAAACCTAAACATCATGACCACGATGGCAACAGATTCCAAGAAGTAGCACGATAATTTTACATTAGTACCAATTAGTAGTGACGACACCAGGTAATGTAGTACAAAGTTTTAAGGGAGTGTTAGGCAGATATGGATGAGTCGAAGATAGTATACAGTGAATAATCAATGGTTAATACATAAATCATAGCTTACAACAAATATAATGGGATATCGAACATCAAATTTATAAATTTTATCACCTAATAAGGAAATTTCCCAGGGTAGAATACATTTGTAGGAAGTACACCATGGTGAGTTGTAATGAAGCCCAAGTGCTTCACAATGGGTAATTAATTTGATGACACCATGTGGGTATACATAATTATGTCTGTAATGAATGAATTCCAATAGTATAACAACCTGATGCAGATATTCCAATGAAAAATAGCACAGACAAAAGAATACATCCACTATCAGGTAGGTAGCTCACATTGACCGATTGATATTGAAATCGGGTCTACAAATAAAATCTAGTAGTGGGAATATTTAGGTATTATCGGAGCTGTCCAAAGCTCTTGAGGACACACACTTCATGATGATTACATGATAGGAGAGGTGTCTGATGAAGGGAAGTAAGCCACACTACCACCTGATCAATAGCGAGACCCACACTAGTGATAACGTATGTTGTTACCAAGAGGTTTTTGTTTCTCACTCAATATAAGATATAAACAAAAACAAGAGTTAAAAGGTGAAGACGTTAGAAGAAAATAAAGACAACTACGGAAAAAAATTATACATCATTTGAAAGAGTGCATTTATAAATAAGGGAGAGTTAGGAAATGGAGAACGACAAAGGATTTTGGGAGGCTTTTAAATATTTGTTGGAAAGATAGAAACAGGGTTGGAAACCTTTGGAAAAGGAACTGCAGTTTTGAAGGCAGGCAACCTTGGCATTGGGTTTATTTTTTAAAAATTTGTTTCTTCCATCATTCTTTTGGACTGTAATCCCACCATTGATGCCAAATAGGATTTGTGTTCTGCATTTTGAGCTTAATTAAAAATCTGTTATTTGCTAATATATTGAAGTGTTTTGCAGGTATTAATGCATTAATCTAATTTTATTGTTCCAATATATTGTTTGTCCCATAGGAGATTGCACCTCATTAAAGTTATATTGCATGAAAATGGATCATCTTAATGCAGGTTTTGGGTGCAGAACATTGACATCACAGGGTCAATGGGAATTTTAGATTTGCAGCATTGAATGCTATTTCATTTCATTTTAGTTTTATTGTTCTTTTTACTTTTATTTCTTTTTCTTTAACCCTACTTTTTCATTTTTTAAATGTCTTCAAAAAAAAATAAAAATATATAAAATTCCAAAAACAATTGCACACATGCGGAGAATAAGATTTAATGTTTCATATTACATGTTTACATTTTCATTCTGAATCCAATCCGAATTTATAATAATTATTCAAATTTGTTGTTTTATGGATATTTTCATAATTTTAGATTTTCAGAATTTTGCTCGATTTCATTTTTTGAGGGAGATTTAAGTTTCCACCTTTGCATGATGGTTTTGCAAACAATAAAGGGGCTTTCTTTTATGAAAATTATAATTTTATAAAAGGGGTAATTTATTTGGCATCTCATAGGCCATTACATTAAAGGCAATTGATTGACTTCCTTCATGAAAATTAAAATTTCATTGAAAGGGGGTAATCTAGAGGGCATTCCAAGCAATCAACTAACTCTATTTATATAAATCATTGTCATCAAAGAGGGTCATTTATAATGCAAATAAAAATCTATTGTAGCAACATAAGAGGAATAATTTCATCATTTAACATTTATATTTTAGAGGTATATCATGATGAAAGCAAGGTTTAATGAGGGATCAAATTGGTTAAACTTGCTTAACAAAGAAATATAGAAATCTATTTAAAATATTTCAAGATAAAATGAACTTCACTTCTGCATCATGGTCATATGAAGACCAATCACATTTATGTCCCTTCTAAGTTTCATGAACAATAATAGCACAACATAATAAAGCAACCCTAACACAGGCCCCTTGTTAACAGTTACTTTGCAGAGCACTAAGGTATTCCAAAAACTTTTTGATACATCTATATAAACATGCATGCACACATTAATTAAAAGGAACCTTGGAGAAATGTTAATTTGTTTGCAACAGAGGTTATCTAATCATAAACTTAATTGTGAGTGTGGTTTTGCACTTGGGAAACCATGCCCACCTATGGGCAAGATCAAGAGTACACACACTGAGCTAGGCCAAATGATCAAACTTCACCCTTAAACCACCCTAATAGGTTACAGCAACCTAAGTACCAAGATGAGTATGATACTCATCGCTTGGGGTGAGAAAACTCAGCCCTTCCCTTCCTCATCAATGAAGGAAGGCATGAGGAAAAATTTTATTATCCTCAAGTCCATTATGCTACGCAAGCACGATGTGCCTCTATGCTAGCTGAGTACAGGGAACACTTGTCTAGGACTGAACCTCAAGTGAACGTGACTTCCCTCGATCGAGGGAAGCTCATAGTCGATATTTTAGACCATCCTGAATGAGATAGGCCCCAAGGTGATACTTCTAGGGCTCATAGGCCCCATACGATAGAACAAATAAATCAAGTAGTCACGAGATATGTTGAACACCAAGCACAATTCAATCAGCTTTGATGGGATAAAGAATGCTTGGACCACTTGCATCAATTAGAAAAGAAAAGAATTGAACAGCAAACCAACGAGCTATTTCAAAAGACCTTACATGAGAGGGTCCCTACCCCAAGTACCCATAGACATGGGGTTCATCAGAGGCAACCTACTTTCAATCAAGATAGGCCTCCCAGGCCTAACCAAATGTTGCCTCCTCGACCTCCTAGGCCTAATCGAGACTTGCCTCCTAGGCCAAACATAGATCACCTTCCACAAGTGCTTACCCCTCCTTGTAGGCCAGTTCAAGAGACACCTTATAGGGCCTACACTGAGCTTGAACTAGAAGTGGAATATCTTGAAGTGCCTTATGGAGGTAGGGTGGATGACATTCAACCACCATGTAATAGGCTTGATATTCCTCGCCCTCCCCCATAGGGTCGAAGCAAAGAAGAGGAGATCAAATCCTCTGATGCGTACAGAGCATTGCTAGAATGCATGGAATCGATAGAGAACAAGACCTCTAGGTCTAGGGCTTAGAAGCCCACTTTGCATCAGATTCATAATCAACCACTTCACCCATCAGTACCTTCCCCTCCCTATCCAGAGAATTTTAAAATGCCCAAGCTAGATAAATTTAAAGGAGAGGAAGATGCATAGGAGCATGTCACTAGATTTTTGAATCAATGCTTCTACATCCAGGAAAATGATACCTTACTATTGAGAACATTTATGCTTACCCTCTCTAGCCCTACCATAGAGTGGTACAATCAACTCCTAAAGTATAGCATCTACAACTTTGAGCAATTTGTAGATGCATTCCTAGAATGCTTCACCTTTAACACTAAGCGAAAGGTGAATTTAACTAACCTCACAGGGTTGAAATAATATGATGATGAGTCAATCATAGACTATGGCAATAGGTGGTGAACACTTCTTGCTAAGCTACCATACTTACTCCCCATGTCTGAGTTGACTCACATGTTTTCTAAGAGCTACTTGAAGCCAATTTCCTTGTTGCTACAACTCCAATAGTACCCAACTCTTGAAGATGCTCTAGCATAGGCTAGAACAATCGAAGACATTAAAATTCAAGAGGGGAAATTGTGAAACCTCGCAAGAAGGAATGGACTAAGAAGCTAGCACAACCAAATCCGATAGTAGTCAACCAAGTTGCTATCAATATTCCAGGGCCTGTGCAACCAATGCCACCTTAGAAGCCCAACTATCAGGCCACACCTAGAAACTACAACAAGAACAATCAAACAAATCAAGGGAAAAACCAACAACATCACCCTAAGCAATAATTTATACCCATTGTTGAGTCCATGGACTCTTTATTTGAGTGCCTCTATGTAGCTAAGGCAATTAATCTACCTAAAAGTTGACCTATAGATCCGAATGCACCAAAGCCCCAAGGATATCATGAAGACCTATACTGCAAGTACCATAGGTAGAATGGGCATGACGTGTAGATGTGCTACAGGTTCAAACACCTAGTATAGGACATGATCGATAGGAATGATATTTAGGTCGATAACCCTATTGCAACAAACAATCAACAAATGGGTGTTTTTAAAGACCCATTGCCTACTCATGAGGAGTAGGCAAAGCCAACACCACAAGTGAATGAGGTCCATATAGCACCCCCTAAACAAGGGTTCATGAATGGTCAACATCGTGACAAGGAATAAGTGTTACCCAAGTCAAGTCACACCACCTATAGCTTCAAGCGATATTCCTTCAATATCATAGCCTCTACCACCTCTAGTGCAAAACCTTCCACCTCGGTTGGTGGTCACAATAAAGAGTAAGCTTACTCAGAGCTTGCAAACAACATCAGCTAGGCTCTCTATCTATGAGCTTATTCAATAGTCTCCACCTCATCAAGAAGCTCTCATGGAGATCCTCAAGTCGATTGAGCTATAGCCCCAAGAGTCTAACTCCTTTAACAATTTTATGGGGTATGTTCGAAAATGCACAGAACCAGTAATCACCTTTCATGAGCATGAACTCAAGCTAGTACCAAATGACATGGTGGATCCTCCCCTACACATCATTGCATGTGTAAATGGAACACCTTACAAGAGAGTTCTGATTGATACTAGTTCCTCTAGCAATATCATCACCATGACTACTCTCAAACATCTAGGGCTTCTAGCATCCCATATTGTTGCATCCACCTATACCCTCCAAGCATTTAATGATGCTATATGCTCAATGGTTGGTACCATAGTCTTACCTATTCAGGTGGGACAAAATACCATACCAACATTGTGTCACATATTGGAGGGTGAAATGGCCTACAATATCTTGTTGGGTAGACCCTGGATTAGGGACATGAAGTGTGTGCCATCCATAGCTCACCAATGTTTGAAGTACACTTATGAAGGGCAAGTACATGTTGTCTCTACAGACCTTGAGCCCTTCAAATACTACAACTTGGTGCAACAAATCCCTGAGTCGACCTTACCATCAACCCATCTAGACTTCCAACCGAATACATCCATCCAAGGTTTGACTCCTTCACCATCACCTTCCATTAATCCATCACCATCTTCTTCCATACCATCCTCATCATCGACACCCCTAGATATACCTTCATCATCATTGAATCCTCCATAGAGGAACATGGGGAAGAGGCCTATTGATGAGATCCCTCCAACCATATCTACCATCTCCATAGAAGAGATTCCTAGTCCAGAAGATGAGGAACCACCTCATGAGGTAAACATTGAGTCAACTCAAGCCTCACTTCCATCTCATCCATATCTACCACCACAAGTCACAGTTCATCTAGCTACCACTGGATTAGGAGAATACCTAGTAAGGAATATCACAACAACTCCTACCATTGAGATAGTGCAAAACATGGGTCGACCTCATCTTCCCATAGGTACCATCGTACCTCTAGGCTTACCTCCTAATCAAATAAACTTCATTTATGGGGGTCTTGACTATGGCATAGAACCATATCAACAACAAGAAGAGGATGAAGAGCCCTTTTCTGAGGATATTAATTACATGTCCAATCTTGACTTTGCCATGAGATATCTCCATATCTACAATTGGTATGGCTATGGTTTGGGGTTGTATGAACAAGGTACTCACATTCCTTACCAGCCACAATATCAAATGCCATATGATAAGTCTAGTTTAGGACACAACAAGCCTGTGCCTCTTGATGTCCTCATTGATAGTTTAGAGTGCATGAGTCTAAACTATAGGGATGAGCTTGCACGTGATCCCTATGCCAATCCTAATCATGTCCATTATTTGGGGGATTACTTCCCTACAACTATGATAGATCAAGAGATATCTCATGATTTCACCTAATCTTATGAAGTAGGTGAAATTTCACATACTCTTCCACATGATAGTGAGGAAGAAGATCAAGGTCCCCCCTATGAATGGACAACTGATGATGAGTCATATTATGAAGTAGTACATATCAAATCTTCTAGTTAACATATTGAATACATATGGATCATCCCATTGGATGATGAAGATGAGGGCTATCTATGTATGTTCCCATTACAACATCCTATCTAGCAACAACTTCTACCCATAGAAGAGCAAGCTCACCCACATCCACATCGACCACCTCCGATCATTCTACTTCCACCGCAACCACCTCCACAAGTCTTGTGACAACCTATTGTCAATAGACCCCATCAACCACCCAGAGGAGATCATCCATCCATCAACATGATTTCCATAGATATTTTTGTGCCCCTGCATGATCTGAATAACCCATCAAAGCCACTACACCTCGACTTGGAGGTAATCGAATTTGATCGAGGAGATTCTCCACCATCTCCTTCAAAGTATTGGCCTTGTGATGAGATGTTATAATCATTTCATTTCTCTCCAAGGTCTACTCAAGATGTCTTTCACACTGAGGTTGAACCAGAATTTCCAATCGATGACATAAACCCAGCTGATGACATTCATTTGATCCCTACTCCACACCAGTTGGAAGAGGGGTCTCATATGTCAATTGAGCCAACAATTGATAGTGATATCAACTCAGATCCTAAAAATCCTCAATTCATCAAGTTAGGGGAAGGCTTATCCCTCACTGAGCAAGCCGATTTCATAGCTCTTCTCAAAGAGAAGAAGGAAGATTTTGCATGGTCATACAAAGACATGCCAGGACTAGATCCAAATCTCGTCATGCATAATCTTACGATTGACCCAAATGCAAAACTAGTTAAGCAAAAGCTATACAAAATGCATCCAATAGTAGCCTTAATGGTGAAAGACGAGCTACAAAAGTTGTTGGATGCCAAGTTCATTATATCAGTGGATTATCCACCATGGCTTTCTAATATGGTTCCTATCAAGAAACCTGATGGGAGGATTCGTATTTGCACCGACTTTCATGATCTAAACAAAGTGAGTCCTAAGGATGAATTCCCATTGCCAAACATCGATGCCCTGGTAGACGCCACAGTAGGCCACGAGATGTTATCCCTAATGGATGGTTTCTCTGGATACAACCAAATTCATATTAATCCAGAAGACCAACTCAAAATGGTGTTCATAATACCTTGGGGGACATTTTGTTATAAGGTCATGCCTTTCGGCCTCAAAAATGTTGGTGCTACCTACCAATGAGCTATGACTTACATCTTCCATGACTACATGCACAAAATTTTGGAAGATTACATGGATGACTTATTAGCTAAATATTTACTATGCCATGAGCACATCGATGTATTGCACAAATTTCTCGATCACCTCATCGAACACAATGTTAGACTAAACCCCAAGAAGTGCATCTTCGATATCACATCTAGAAAACTCTTGGGATTCATAGTCTCTAAATGAGGCATCAAAGTCGATCCAAACAAAGTCAAGGTAATCCTTGAGATGCCTCCCCCTACTACCATCAAGTAGTTACGTAGTCTGTAAGGTAAGGTCGCATCTATCAAGCACTTCATAGTGCAATTATCAGATAAGTGTCGACCCATGAACAAATTGTTACACAAGGGGGTCGCATTCAATTGGGATGATGAGTGTCAAGATACCTTTGATGAAATCAAACAATATCTAGCTTCACCACCAGTATTGGCTCCTCCCCGACTAGGAGTGTCATTCTATTTATACATCTCAGCTACTGAGCTTGCATTGGGCATCATGTTAGCCCAAAAGAATGAATTGCACAAAGAATAGGCTACTTACTATATTAGCCACACCCTGGTCAGTTACAAAATAAAATATGCATACGTTGAGAAGCTATGCTTAGAAGTGGTTTTTACCACTAAAAATCTATGCCATTACATGCTCAATCATACCACGTATGTAGTATCCAAAGAGAATCCATTATGATATATGATGAGTCGTACTTATCATAATAGTTACATGAAAAAATGGATCATGTTGTTGATAGAATTTGACCTCGAATTCATCGGATAAAAATCAATTAAAGGTCAGGTCATCACCGATCAACTCGTAGAGGCTCCTCTCCAAGATGATCAACCTCTTAACATAGAGCTTCCCGATGATGGAGTCTTTCAAGTGTCAGAATCACCTGATCCTGAAGAGCTTGAATCATAGGATGACATGAATCTATTTTTTGATGGCTCTAAGTGCGAGCAAGGGGGTGGCATGGGAATTGTATTTTTCACACCTCAAGGGGCTCCAATACCCCTATCATTCAAACTTGATTTCCCATGCACCAACAATAATGTTGAGTATGAAGCTCTTCTCATAGGCCTTCAAATGGTAATCACCATGAAAATAACTAAGCTCAACATTTTTGGTGATTCCTTGCTCATAGTGAACCAAGTCAAGGGAATATTCCAATGCAAATGTCCAATCTTGCAAGCCTACAAAGCCCTTGTGGATAAAATTTTGACAAAATTTGAATGGTATGACATCGAGGCACTCCCTCGATCATCTAACCATTTTGTGGATACAATGGCCTCCTTGGGGTCTTTAATCCCGTAGAACCCTACTGATGATATAACAACCATTCAAGTCAAAATGCTATCACAATCTATGATTGAGCATGAGAACATCCACTCCATGCTAGAAGTCCACATGATTCAAATTGAACCTTCTCATGAACGGTTCTCACAAATTCACAATCACCTGAATAATGTTGCTTGGGGGACTTTATTCCCTCAAACTCCTTTTGATAGTAGCACAATACTATATTTACAAGTTCTCTCCCAATCAGCATTCACTAGAGATGAACTTCAAAAGGATCAAGCAATTCATGCAATTGAGGCTTCTTCAAATCAAGATTGGTCCACTCAGATAAAATATTACCTAAAGCTTGGTAATATCCCTTCTAGACTATCGCATGCTACCAAATGAACTTTCAAGAAAAAAGTGGTAAAGTATGTCTTACTTGGAGATATTTTGTATTATCGAAGCTACGAGGGTATCCTCCTTCATTGCTTAGAACATCAAGAGTCAGTTTGGGTGATCACCCAAGCACACGATGGTACATGTGGTGGCCATTTCAGTGGCATGGCCATCACAAAGTGCATTCTCTGCATGGGCTATTATTGGCCAAATTTAGAGTGGGATTGTTGTGCTTATGTTAAGAAGTGTACAAAGTATCAACACCATGCTAATTTGACACATGTACCTTCTCAGGCCTTACAACCGATTCAATCAGTTTGGCCTTTCTTGCAATGGGGGTTTGACCTAGTTGGGAAGATCTCACCTCCTTCCTTAGGCCATCACACGTTCATCATTACGGCCATAGAGTATTTCACAAAATGGGTGGAAGCAATTCCCCTTACCACTACGACTGGACCTCGCATTGTGGAGTTCATATTACATAATATCATCTATCATTTTGGTATTCCATCCAAGATCATTTTAGATAATGGGCCACCTTTCAAGAATAAATATGTTGCAGCTTTAACAACCAAATATAACATCCAACACAACTTTTCTATGCCCTATTATCCATAAGCAAATGGGCAAGTTGAGGCATCAAACAAAATAGTGATTACCATTTTAAAGAAAACCATTAAGGATAATCACAAATATTGGCATATGCAATTACCCCTTGCCCTATGGGCCTACCGCACTAGTATTCGGACACCCACTGGGGCAACTCCATTTTCACTAGTGTATGGTGCTGAGGTAGTCATGCCCTTAGAGCTGGAAATCTTGTCGCTATGCATATCCATGCAAGAGTTCATCGATGATGACACCACACAATAGGCTCACCTAGATCAACTAACATTGCTTGATGAATGATGTGTTAATGCTCTTGAGCATCTGCACATTTATCAAGAGTGGCTTAAGAGAGCCTATAATATGAAAGTCCATCCTAGAGACTTTTAGGTTGGTGACCTTGTCCTAAAATAAAACCAACAAAATTCTAACTTACCACCCCATCTATGGGATAAGTTTATAATAAACTAGTTAGGTCCATTCATTATCACTAGTCAGATTGGACCTAGAACTTATCACCTAGCCTCCATTGAAGGAATTGAGGAACCTGAACCCTTGAATATCCTTCATCTATGGCATTTTCATGCTTAAAGCGTCACACCCCAAAATCCCCAAAGGTATCCATAAACCCTTTGGTCACCCAAAAATCCCCAAAGGTATCCATAAACCCTTTGGTCACCCAAAAATCCCCAAAGGTATCCATAAACCCTTTGGTCACCCAAAAAGCCCCAAAGGTATCCATAAACCCTTTGGTCACCCAAAAAGCCCCAAAGATATCCATAAACCCTTTGGTCACCCAAAAATCCCCAAAGGTATCCATAAACCCTTTGGTCACCCAAAAATCCCCAAAGGTATCCATAAACCCTTTGGTCACCCAAAAAGCCCCAAAGGTATCCATAAACCCTTTGGTCACCCAAAAAGCCCCAAAGGTATCCATAAACCCTTTGGTCACCCAAAAAGCCCCAAAGGTATCCATAAACCCTTTGGTCACCCAAAAATCCCCAAAGGTATCCATAAACTCTTTGGTCACACCAAAATCCCCAAAGGTATCCATAAACAATTTGGTCACCCAAAATACCCAAAGGTATCCATAAACCCTTTGGTCACCCAAAAATCCCCAAAGGTATCCATAAACCCTTTGGTCACCCAAAATGCCCCAATGGCATCCAATAAGCCCATTGGTCAAATGTATATACATATATATTAATAAAAATCCAAAAACATCATTAAAACAATAAAAATACAAAAATATTGCATTGCATCACATTTCATACCATTGCATTATACAATCACTTGCATTAGGCATACCCATCATTGCATTTTACATTTTAGAGTTGCTCATACATGTCTAGCACCAGGTCTATATACTAGACATCCTTCAAAATCAACTTTATCAAAAGTCATCATTCACACCCATCTACATTACAATTATCATCTACATTTCCAACCTTTCATATTTGTGTCTATTTCCCTTCACCTAGTCATTTGTTATAGGGTGTCTTTAGGGTTTTCGGTCACTCAACCATCTCTAGTTTTCTTTTCAGATTTTATAGAAAGCTATCCTAATTTTTAGAAGGTAGAGTCTTGCTTTGATTATACCTTGTATACGTCAAAATCCCAACACATTTTCACATTAAATCCAAGTTTTGCACAAGGAAATATGAAACCTACAAAGTGGTCTAGGTTACCTTAAGTGAAAAGTTTACCTTGCTCATCCTCCTATGCGCATGGTTCAAAAATGTTAAAATAAAAAAAGACAAGCTCCTCCCTACCCAAATCCCCAAAATAAATAGTGGTTTTCACCACTATCAAAATAAAAAGAAAAAGTAAAATAAATAGTGGTTATCACCACTCCCAAAATCCCTTGCTCACAAAACAAAAATGAGCAAATCCTTAGAGCAATTCAAAAATAAAATAAAAGAAGGGAGTACTAAACTTGAATCCCTAGAATTCTTAGCATTTGACAAACCATGAGGTGATCCTCATTATAGGTTAGGTGGCATCAAGCCTACCTATAAATGGTGGTATCCTTATGCATGATGATATGTCTATCACATTAGCATCCTAGTTTTGTATAGACCAATGTTTGCATGCGGATGAGCTAGCTTTTGGTAGCCTGTACTACCTAGTGGTCTAATCCAACTATGTACAAAACCCAAGATCATGATACTCATAGGGTGATCTTCAGTACAGATGGGCTGCATCAATCTTATTTGGCACTGGGGTAACTTTATGTATTATCATAACAATGAACTCACATGCACACACATGGATATTGAGTATCTTGGTCATCCTAGAAGATTCATACCTTGTCAAAAAGTCTTGCATGGTTAGTATATAATTTTTGACTAGTTGACTAGAGTGTTTGAGTCTCATGAAAACCTCAAGGACATTCTATAACATCTTACTATTCATTCCATTCCATACCATTTTATCACATTTTGTCAGTTTACATTTTCACAAATCCATCACATAGTCTCATGACAACATTACAAAATGAATCGATGAATTTTATACAGTCTATGGTGCTAACATAGTGTGTCAAATAGTATCCATATTTCATCATACATATCAACAAATCATCCATTTCATTATGCATACACACATATCCATATCATCAAAAACATCATATTACAATACATGCATCCATCAAAGCATCAGTAAAGCAAACATAAGCATTACATACATCCAATAAAGCAATAAGGAAACACATGATGACAATAATAACAACTCATATATATATATATATATATATATATATATATATATATATGTATGTGTGTGTGTGTGTGTGTGTGTGTGTGTGTATGTACGGGATAAAAAGATACATCATCATCTAAAATTATCCATAGGCTAAAATAAAGTGGGTTCTTAGAACTCACAAAAAACACCTCAAAAATAGCAAAAAAACACCAAAAATGGCTTAAAAACCACCAAAAATAGGTCAAATCTGATAAAAATTCACTATGGATCAAGATTGAACCAAATTTTTCATGGATGAATGGAAAAGTCTCTACTTCAATCCCCAAGAAGACCATTGTGGTTGGACCACCCCATGGGAATGAGGTATTCAATTCCTTTCTTCCATGAAATATCAACAAAATCATCACAAAATAGATACATTTTACAATGGGTAAAGCTGAAGGAAACCCAACCAAGTCATATGGGTCAAGCGACTCATCACTTTTATCATTGGTCATTCTCTCATTGACTCATTGCTTGAGGGGGTAGTCATAATTAACAAATTCATAATCAAAATCAATAATCAAACACTCAATCATGCAAATTACATTCCTCCATGAATCATTGACAAAGACAATCATGCCCTTACTTGGGGAAGAAAACGAGCAAAAATTTCAATCAAAAAAATGCTTGGCATGATGAATCATGAAGGAACATAGGTCTTGCTACTTCAAGAATTGAACAATGTCCAAGATCAAGTAAACCTGACACAAAAGGTTGTACTTGAATCAAGTTCCTTAGCTTGTCAAAAGCAAGGATTCAAGGACGCATGCTCTTTCCATGATTGGGGCATCTAAAGTTGGTTAGGTTACTGAATAACCTTAATCATTTGACATTTTAGTCATCTATTTTTGCTTAGCATTGTGCTGCACACAATGCATCCCAAAAAGGGGTATCTATAGACACTAAAATTATGTCAATATGATTAGACTACCAAGAAAAGGTCTAATTGACACCATATGGCCCCCTTGGGCAACCCTCAAAGGTTAAATAGTGGTCCTAACCACTTTTGGGAGGTTCTACCCCACTTTTGGGAAGTTTTGGGCCATGTAGGCATGGTCCTACCACCTAGGTACAACCACCACCAGTCGTTCTTGGGTGGGATGAACATGGCCTTGGACCATCAAAAAGTCAAAAGAGGGACAAATGGCACCCAAAAACTACCATTTATCCTACCCATTAAAGCATGCCAGTCTGATGGTGCATAACTCTCATGCCAAGTTGCAAATTGGAGGCTCAAAATGGAGATTCCTTCCCCCTCCAATGCATGGCAATCTTTGGACAAATTGTTACACTTGCCTTGCATGGCCTTGCATGCCCATTTGACCATATGCCCTCTTGGGCTATAAATTAATAACATAAACTTATACTGAGAGGGGGAGGCCAACAGTATTAGATAAAAAAATTTACTTTTCAATCCAAATGATAAAAATAATAATATCATAGTAAATAATCCATACATCATCACACACATGAGAGACATGATTTAAAGTGGTTCACCCAATATGGGTTATGTCCAAGGAGAAAATATTTCTTATAAATTTTCTCAATGAATCTCTTGGGAACCAAATCCCTATTACAATGTTTATGGACCTCTGTCCAAAGGAGACACCCATATCCTATGATCAAGTTCATGGATATATATCCATAGGAGACCTCTATCCCCACTTCTCTAATTTATGTACCTCTATCCATATAAGAACTCTATATGCTCTATGTTGGTTGGATTCCAAAGCATGTTCTCAACTTTGCTCAACTCTGATCTATTCTGCCCACAACTCTGATCAAATATTCTCATAAATCTTATCAAATCTACTCATAATATTGATCAAATATATTCACAACACTAATCAAATCTACTCACAACACTGATCAAATATTCTCAACTATCTATACTGATATGTCTTATACCTACTCACAAGTCTACCTAAAACATGCTCACAAGACTACTTCAAACTTGCTTAGAACTACTTACAAGTCCTCTTCCAAAAATACTTGCTCAAATAGCTCACAATATTGCAACTTCAAAATAGATTAGCACAACACCTCTTTATATATTGGATAACCCTCTCAAAATGCATGCACAATTATGTCCCAAACACATGCTTTAAAACTCTCTTGGTTTCTCAAATAAAGCATCAAATTATAAACCAAACCCTTAAATACAAATGCAAGTATTACAAACAATAAAATAACATCATAAACCTTTTATATCCCACTTCAATATTTCAACAACACAAAATACAATTTTATTAACTACTAATTACACCTTATTACTCCACAAAGTATTATTTCAAAAATTGCAATTTCCCCCTTTTATTTCCTTCTTAAAAAAATTCCAAAATAAAATCTTATTATCTTTATAACTCCCTAAGTCAAATAGTGTGCATCATAATGAAACACCACTTAGGTCTATTAATAATTCAATATTAGTCAACAAAAGTTAATTTTTGTGCTTACCAAAAATATTGTGGGTGAGAATCAACCATGATACCTCCTACCTACCCACATGCTAGTGCTACTTGGGTTTCTGCTAGGCCAAGCGTCCACACAAAAATAAATATGCATGAATTGTATTTTAAACCTTCAACAAATCCTCCTTGTTATCAAAACATAAAAACCGTTGCCGCTAAGTTTCAACCCTAAGACCTGATGCTTGCCTTAGGCCTTAGCACTGCCTAGACTACCTCTAGGCCAGCCATCTGCCTAGTAACAAAATCCCATGATGATGCTCTTATTTACACCATCCTTTTTTCCTTTTTAAAATTCATCTTTTATTTCCTTTATTTCTCATAATTGTGCACGAGGGAGATCGAATACCATGCAACAAAAACCATAATTTAGTGCTTTATTTTAATCCATATTTATATGGATTCAACCTCCTTTCTTGACATCGATGCTTATATTAAAATTTTAATTTAAAACCTTTGAACACGTTGGCGCGAAACCCATATTGGGTTTAAATTATAATATAAAGTTATTATGATAAAAAATTTATTATTTAAACCTTTGGCTTCAAAATTTTGTCCCCAATATTATAATATTAAAATATTAAAATATTATTTCTTTTAAGTCGTAGTCACTTGCTTTATTTTTGAAACAATGGTCTTAAACTAGGGCGTTCAACATTTTAATTTAACACTTAGGACTTTGTCTGAAACCTCTTTGGTTTATAATATTTAAAGTAAATATTATAACCAATTTCCTTGCATTGTGATGAACTTTGCCTTGCATAATTATCCAGATTATAAATCTTATATTTTTTCCATGCAAAGCTATCTTTGACATTAATGACAACAAATATCATCATCCTATGACATCAATACTTTGACATCAATCATAACACAATATACTCAAAATTTCCAACAATCTCCCCCTTTGTCATTGATGGTAACCCTTTCTAAAAATTCCTTTTTCGAACACTAGATTCTAAATATGCCCCCCTGAGAAACTGCTCCCCTGATTGAATGCACTCCCCCTTATGAAGATAAATAAAGAACCCATATAAACTAAAATAGAAAAGCACTAATAACAGAATCAAAAGAAGAAGATCACATATTCACACATTACACAATATTTACCCTGGAAACCCTCAATCGGGAAAACTAGCACAATATTATCTTATTATTGCATTAACTTGATTATCTCCAATACAATAATATTCTCCTTCTATCTCTCCTCAAACCTTAATGCAAGTGTGATATATATAACAAAAGCACATGCATGGATTTTACAATATCATGGGAAAAAAATCAAGGGTTCAAATATAGTAACCCTAAAAGCCCATATGGGTCTAAAAATAACTTAAAACCCTAAAAATTTGGTTGGGGGTTGCCACCATCAGACCGCTACCTTTCATAGGGCTACCACACCCAAACCCCTATTCGAGGCCTGACTCGACCCCAAACCCTGATGAGTATATTGTACACAGCATCCAGTACCTTTTAGTGTTAACTCCACCTGAATAACATGGAAAATATTCAACATATTTTCAAAAATTTCCCACTTGTTTAATACTTTCCATAGGGGGCAACAACTACCATTGTCAACTATCAAGAGAAACCATGCCAATAGATCTTCTACACCAATAAAATTTTCAAACAGATACAACCTTTGTTAACAAATCAACAATATTCTTTTTTGTATCAACTTTCTCAAATATTACTCAGTTATCTTCAACCATTTCTCTCACAAAATGGTACTTTATATCAATATTTTTTGACCAATCATGAAAACCAGGATTATTTTCCAAGAATATTGCACTCTAACTATCATTGTTAATTCTCACAACCTTCTATTTTATACAAACCATTGAACACAACCTTTGTAGCCACATTGCTTCCTTAATGGCATGATTTGTTGCAATATACTATGATTCTATAGTGGATAAATAAAAAATTGATTGCTTTTTACTCATCCAACTTACTACCCCTCCAAATAGCCTAAACATATAAGCACCTATGGATCTTCTCTTATAAATATCTTCAGCCCAATCAACATCCACAAACCCTTGTAGATTTATAATATTATTACCTTAAAAATTTCCTCCATAAAAGACAGCATAATTTGTAGTTCCATGTAAGTATCTGAAGATATTTTTTACAATAGTCCAATATTTCTTTCCTAGATTTGACATATATTTGCTAACTACTCCCACTACATGTAGAATATCAGGTCTAGTACAAACCATTTTGTACATAAAACTTCCCCCAATACTAGAATAAGAAACATGATGTATTTCTTTAATTTCCTCATCTATTTTGGGATATTGTTTAGCAGATAATTTTTGACCAATCGAATATGGAGTACATACTGGTTTACAATCATGCATTATAATTTTTTGTAATATCAAATGAACATATTTCATTTGATTTAACCATATCTTTCTATTTGAATGATCCCTTATTATTTCCATACACAAAATAAATTTTTGCAGCACATAAATCCTTCATGTCAAATTTAGAATATAACTGACATTTGAGTAACTTTATAATTGAAGAACACAAGCTTATATTGAGAGGGGGGTGAATAGTATAAGACCACTTTTTAATTTATTTCTAAATAAATATAAATTAATGTCATTAATTGCAATAACCAAATATAGCAGTGTGCATTAATAACTTAGATAGCAATAGTAAGCAAGAGTATAAGTCACCACACACAATTGAGACACAAGATTTAACATGGTTACCCCAATGTGGGGTACTCCACGAGATAATATCCTTATAATATTTCACACATAAATAAGGATCCTTATCTAATACAATGATTTATTTTATCTGCTCAAAGCTAGGCAATAACAAGTTCACACAGAACTTGTCCAAATATGAATAACAAGCTCACACAGAACTTGTCTAAAACTGAATAACAAGTTCACACAAAACTTTTCCAAATATGAATAACAAGCTCACACAGAACTTGTCCAAAACTGAATAACAAGCTCACACAGAACTTGTCCAAATCTGCTCCAACAAGCTCACCAAGAACTTGTCCAAATATGCTCTAGGAAGTTATCCCAAAAATGTCCACAAAGTTGTCCACAAAGTTGTCCACAAAGCTGTACCAAAACTGTCCACAAAGCTATCCCAAAATTATCCAAAAAGTTATCCCAAAATTGTCCACAAAGCTGTCCCAAAGCTGTCCATAAAGTTTTCCCAAAACTATCCACAATGGCCTTCTTAAAGGCTCAATCAATCATGCACAAGTAGCACTCAAATATCATCCACAAATCTATCAAGGCAAAGCTCAAATATGAACTCAAAAATGAATGGCAATGTACTCTTCAATGGATGACAAAAATGATCTACAATGATCTCAACTCAACTCAACTCAAATCAACTCATAGAAGCATAAATATAATTGTTAGAGACTCAATATATTCTAAGCTCAATCTCAACTCAAATCAACTCAAATCAATATCAACTCAACTCAACTCAAATCAATATCAACTCAACTCAAGTCAATGCATAAAGAGAATTTTTAGAGACTCAATATGTTCTAGTCTCACTCTCAACTCAAATCAAAATTATAGAATTATTTTGTTTCATGGAACTTGACCAATCAACTTACACAATCACTTGACTAGGTTCAATCAACTCAACTCAACCAATCACCACAAGGGACTACTCTTTCTCACAAAAACCCTAGTCCAAGAATGTATCAACCAACTCAAATGTTTCCAACAATGCTCAAACACAAATATCACATAAAAATGATACCCATGTTCTTTTCAAATTCTTTCACAACCAATGGGATTCAACAACTATGCTTATAAAACAAGCTTTAAACACAACTCTCAACCATAAAACCTTGAAGCATTCAACTAACCACTTTCAAAAAGGAAACCATAATCAATCCTTTTCACTCCAATGATATTTCAAAAATAAACCACCATAAAAAATCAATAGGAGAATGTGCCCATACCTTTTTGATGCCAAAAAGTTGTCCATAAAATCTACCACACTAAACACAACTTTCTTTTCCAATATCAATAAGGGTTAGTGGACTTCAAATAATAATAACAAGATAAGCATAACTCAATTTACAACTTTTTACTCCAACTTAATAAACACATCCACCAAAGTCCTTTTTAATAAAAACCCTTATCAAAAATAATAATCAACAAGGCTCTCAAAAATATTTTTTTAACAACTCCTTATTCTTACTAAATCTAAAATTTTCAATTTCATGAATATAAAATTAAATCAACAACTCATCCACCTTTGAAATAATAATCACAGCCCTTATAAAAATAAAGTTTAATTAAAAACTTTAATTATTCCTTAACCGCCTTATAACTCCTATTCTAGGGCATCAATGAAATTAATTAGAGCAAAATGTAATTACCTCCTCAAGGGGATTCGAACCCCCAACTTGCACACACCGCGAGCACCTTAGCCGCAACTAAGGTTGCCACATGAGCTAGCCACTCGTTCAAAAGGAAAAGGCACGACATGCCTTAAGTCCTTCATCCCTTCCACGCAAACCAAAAGTGCTTCGAGCGTTTTCTTTTCAATGCCTTCAAAATATAGTCAAGGAGATTTGAACCTTGACGTAAAGTGCTACCACACACCTTAACAAAAAGCCAATTGCCAATGTGCCACTCTGCCCACAATGTCTTGGGATTTTGACCAACCTTGGATTTATTCGTTGTCTCCCTTTTCAAAATTATTTTTGCACGAGCTCTCTTCGGATGCTAGCCAATGATTAACACGAGAAAGCAATACTTTAAAATGAACCTTAGGATCCTCATTTATATAGTATTCTCCTCATTTTTGATGACGTCGATGCATTATTGATTTTCCCTCTTTCTTTAGAGGTCAGCGCTAACTTTAATTTTAATTTTAATTTTAAATAAGTAAAATTTAAACTAACTATTTAAAATTAAATATCTCCATCATCGGGGTACCTTTTTCTATGAAACTAAAGGCCAACCTGGGTTTTAAGAAAAAACCATTTTAAATCTGCCATTCATGGTTTTAAATAAAACCTTTTATTTTGCCTGCCTTGGTTTTCACAAAAACCCTAAATTTATCCAAGCTTTCCAAAATATCATCTGCCCACCAAAACTCAATGTGATCCATATGACATCAATGATTCATGTGACATCAATGACAACATAAAATAACTCAAATTGCAAACAATATCCCCCTTTGTCATTGATGGAAACACCTCTAAAGAAAAAACCACAATCACTGTAAAAACTCTAATGAGGCTGCTCCCCCTAACTCAATGCTCTCTTTGGAGGCTGCTCCCCCTAACTCAATGCTCTCTCCTTTACTCAAATCTCTCCTCTTTGACATCAATGGCAAAAGGGACACCTGTGGGGCTAAAATATATGACTCTTAAGAATAGCCCCCTCACCACCTTCTCTCTTGAGGTGATTAATTTTGTGGTGGGAACACCTTTACTCCCAGTTGTTCTCTTAAATGTTCAAATGCTTCTCTTGGTAATGGTTTTGTAAATATGTCTGCAATATGATCTTTTGTAGGAACATATTCCAATATTACTTGTTTCTCTATAACCTATTCTCTTAAAAAGTGATACTTGATTGGAATGTGCTTTGTTCTAGCATGCATTACTGGATTATTCGATATACTTATAGCACTAGTATTATCACACAAAATAGGAATGGGATGATAATGTTCTATGCTGAAATATTTAAGAGTCTATTTCATCCATAATACTTGTGAATAGCATGTTGTTGTTGCAATATATTTTACCTTTGTTGTGGAAAGTGACACTGATTGTTGTTTCTTACTTAGCCAATAAACTAGGCAATTACCAAGAAAGAATTCTCCTCCACTTGTGCTTTTCCTATCATCAATATTTCCTGTCCAATCTGCATCTGTGTAGGCTGTGACAATAAACTTACTACTTCTAGGATACCATAGACCATACTCCATTGTTCCTTTGAGATATATGAGAATTCTTTTCACTGCTGTCACATGTGATTCTTTTGGAGCTGCTTGAAATCTTCCAACTAAACCAATTGCCTATATTATATCTGGTCTTGTGGCTATAACATATAACAAGATACCAATCATATATTTTTATATAGTTTGATTTGCATCAAGAGATTCATCATCTTTGCTTAATTTACACCCTGTGACCATTGGAGTACTAACTGGCTTACTATCTTCCATTTTGAATTTCTTCAACATCTCCTTTATATACTTTGTTTGTGAAAGAAATATCCCTTTTTCTAATTGTGAAATCTGTAATTCGAGGAAAAAGGTTAATTTACCAAGCATAGACATTTCAAACTCATTAGTCATGTTTCTTGCAAATTCTTGACACATTCTATCATTGCTACCCCCAAAAATGATATCATCCACATACACTTCCATACTCATAAAATCATTTCCCTTATTTTTAATAAATAGATTGCTATCAACTATTCCCTTTCTGAAACCTTACTCTCGAAGATATTTATCTAGTCTTGAATACCATGCTCTAGGGGCTTACTTTAAGCCATAAAGAGCCTTTTTCAATTTACACACATAATCTGGCTTATCTGCTTGATTAAACCCATCAGGTTGTTCAATGTAAACTTATTCTTCTAAATTACCATTCAAAAAAGCTGATTTGACATCCATCTGATATAATTTGAAATTCCTATACCTTGAAAGTGCCAAAAACATCTGTATAGCTTCCAATATTGCAACTGGTGCAAAGGTCTCATCAAAATCAATTCCTTCTACTTGTGCATATCCTTTACACATCAATCTTGCCTTGTTTCTGATGACTTGACCATCTTAATTTAGTTTATTCTTGTAGAACCATTTAGAATTTACCCTTAAGTTGTTAGCCTTTCTGAAGGAACCCACTCTGATACCAATTGAAGAACACAAGCTTATACTAAGAGGGGGGTGAACAGTATAAGACCATTTTTTACTTTCTTTCTAAATAAATATCAATTAATGTCCTTAATTGCAATAACTAAATATAGCAATGTGCATTAATAACTTAGATAACAGTAGTAAGCAAGAGCACAAGTCACCACACACAATTGAGACACAATATTTAACGTGGTTCCCCTAATGTGGGGTACTCCACCAGATAATCTCCTTATAATATTTCACACATAAATAAGGATCCTTATCCAATACAATGATTTCTTTGATCTTCTCAAAGCTATGCAAACACAAGTTCACATAGAACTTGTACAAATTTGAATAACAAGCTCACATAGAACTTGTCCAAAACTAAATAACAATTTCACATAGAACTTGTCCAAATCTGAATAACAAGTTCACACAAAACTTGTCCAAAACTAAATAACAATCTCACATAGAACTTGTCCAAATTTGCTCCAACAAGATCACCAAGAACTTATCCAAATCTGCTCTAGCAAGTTGTCCAAAAATTATCCACAAAGCTATCCACAAAGCTATCCACAAAGCTGTCCCAAAACTATCCACAAAGCTGTCCCAAAAATATCCACAAAGTTATCCCAAAACTGTCCACAAAGCTGTCCCAAAACTATCCACAAATGCCTTCTCAAAGGCTCAATAAATAATGCACAAGTAGCACTCAAATATCATCCACAAATCTATCAAGGCAAAGCTCAAATATGAACTCAACAATGAATGACAATGTACTCTTCAATGGATAACAACAATGATCCATAATGATATCAACTCAACTCAACTCAAATCAACTCATAGAAGCATAAAGAGAATTTTTAGAGACTCAATATGTTCTAAGCTCAATCTCAACTCAACTCAAATCAAATAAATCTCAACTCAACTCAAATCAAATAAATCTCAACTCAACTCAAATCAAATAAATCTCAACTCAACTCAACTCAAATCAATCTCAACTCAACTCAAGTCAACTCATAGAAGCATAAAGAGAATTTTTAGAGACTCAATATGTTCTAATCTCACTCTCAACTCAAATCAGAATTATAGAATTAGTTTGTTTCATGGAACTTGACCAATCACCTTACACAATCACTTGACTAGGCTCAATCAACTCAACTCAACCAATCACCACAAGGGACTACTCTTTCTCACAAAAACCCTAGTCCAAGCATGTATCAACCAACTCAAATGTTTCCAATAAATCTCAAACACAAATCTCACATAACAATGATACTCATATTATTTTCAAGTTCTTTCACAACCAATGAGCTTCAACAACTATGCTTATAAAATAAGGTTTAAACACAACTCTCAACTAGAAAACCTTGAAGCATTCAACCAAAAACTTTCGAAAAGGAAACCGAAATCAATCCTTTTCACTCCAATGATATTTCAGAAACAAGCACCATAAAAAATCAATAGGAGAATGTGCCCATACATTTTTGATGCCAAGAAGTTATCCATAAAATCTGCCACACTAAACACAACTTTCCTTTCCAATCTCAATAAGGGTTAGTGGACTTCAAATAATAATCACAAGATAAGCATAACTCAATTTTCACCTCTTTACTCCAACTTAATAAACACATCCACCAAAGTCCTTTTTAATAAAACCCTTATCAAAACTAATAATCAACAAGGCTCTCAAAAATATTTTTTTAACAACTCCTTATTTCTCCTAAATCTAAAATTTTCAATTTCATGAATATCAAATTAAATCAACAACTCATCCACCTTTGAAATAATAATCACAGCCCTTATAAAAATGAAGTTTAATTAAAAGCTTTAATTATTCCTTAACCACCTTATAACTCCTATCCTAGGGCATCAACAAAATTAATTGAGCAAAACGTAATTACCTCCTCAAGGGGATTCAAACCCCCAACTTGAACACACCACGAGCGCCTTAACAACGACTAAGGTTGCCACACGAGCTAGCCGCTCGTTCGAAATAAAAAGGCATGACGTGCCTTAAGTCCTTCCTCCCTTCCACACAAACCAAAAGCGCTTCGAGCGCTTTCCTTCCAATGACTTGAAAATGTAGTCAAGAAGATTCAAACCTTGACATAAAGTGCTGCCACACCTTAACAAAAAACCAATTGCCAATGCACCACTTTGCCCATAATATCTTGGGATTTTGACCAACCTTGGATTTATTTGTTGTCTCGCTTTTCAAAATTATTTTCGCACAAGCTCTTTTCGGATGCTAGCCAAAGATTAACACGAGAAAGCATTACTTTCAAATGAACCTTAGGATCCCATTTTATATAGTATTCTTCTCATTTTTTATTATGTCGGTGCATTATTTATTTTCCCTATTTCTTTAGATGTCGACACTAACTTTAATTTTAATTTTAAAATTAAAATTAAAATTTTAAATAATTAAAATTTAAACTAAATATTTAAAATTAAATATCTCCATCACCGGGGCATCTTTTTCTATGAAACGAAAGGCCAACTTGGGTTTTAAGAAAAATCCATTTCAAATCTGCCATCCGTGGTTTTAAATAAAACCTTTTATTTTTCCTGCCTTGGTTTTCACAAAAACCCTGAATTTATCCATGCTTTCCAAAATATCATTTGCCCACCAAAACTCAATGTGATCCATATGACATCAATTATTCATGTGACATCAATGACAACGTAAAATAACTCAAATTGCCAACAATCATCTCCTTACTATTACCAATTAAGAGCATTTCATCCACATACAATACAATGATAACAAAATTTTCACCTTTCTTTTTGAAATATACACATGGATCTACTTTGCTTTTTCCAAGCCCAAGTATCAAGACAAACCTATAAAATTTTTGGTTCCACATCCTTAGAGACTACTTCAACCCATAAAGAGACTTCTTTAGCTTGCATACCAAGTCCTCCTTACCTTTTACCTTAAAGTATTTTGGTTGTGATATATATCTTCATCAAGTTCACCATGTAGAAAAGTTGTCTTTACATCCATCTATTCTATTTCAAAATCAAAAGTAGTAGAAATAGCCAACATAAATCTGATTGAAGTTAGTTTAGCCATGGGAGAGAAAATCTCACCAAAGTCAATTCCCTCAACCTGAGAAAATCCTTTTCCTATCAAGCGAGCCTTGTACTTCTCCAAATTTCCTTCAACATTGTACTTCTTATTGAATAACCACTTACAACCAACATATTTTCTACCAGGAGGTAATGTCACCAAGTCCCATGTATTATTTTTATCCAAGGACTCCATTTCTTCTTCCATAGCCTTTTTCCAAGACTTAATCTCATTTTTTCTAGTTCTTTTCTTGGTTGCATTTCCTGTTTTAAAACCCCTTTTGTTTCACTAAATATCACATTACGACTATAAATGACCTTCTATGTTTCTGGGTTCCACAACTTATATCCTTTAACACTAGTACTATAACCCATAAATATGTATTTTTTAGATTTATAGTCTAGCCTAGTCCTTTTCTATTTTGGACATACATATAAGCATCACAACAAAAAACTCTTATATGTCTGAGAGAGGGTTTCTTACCAGCTCATACTTCCTATGGATTCTTGTACACCAAAGTTGAAGTAGGATATATATTTATGAGATAACAAGTTGTTAAAATAGCTTCTACCCAGAACTTCTTTTCTAACCCTGCACCACTTAGCATGCTTCTAGCCTTATCCATTAATGTCATGTTCATCCATTATGCAACCCCATTATGTTGTGGAGTATACAGATTTGTTCTCTACCTTTCTATTCTATAGTCCTTGCAAAACTGCTCAAATTCATTAGAGCAATACTTACCACCATTATCACTTCTCAAAACCTTTATCTTTTTCTCTATCTAATTTTCTACAAGAGCCTTAAACTCTTTAAATTTATTAAAAACCTCAGATTTATTTTGTAGAAAATATACCCATGTCTTTCTTGATAAGTCATCTATAAATGTAACAAAATAGATATATTTACCTAATGATGGTACTTTTCTCAGTCCAAACACATCACTGTGAACTAGATGTAGAATTCATTCAAACCTTGTAGCACTACTTGGAAACTTGACTTTAGTTTATTTTTTGAAAACACAATGATCACAAAAATTAGAATTTAATGGGAAATCAAAAGTTCTTTAGCCATACCTTTTATTTTCAATGTTCGAAGTCTTTTATCATAAATATCCCCCATGCATTGATGCCACAATATTGTCTTTTATGTGGGAATACTCAGAGCCATTTCAACGGTATTATTTTCTTGTACAACTGAAGATTTATTGCAATTAATACTTATAGTGCTAGGCTCAAGTCTAAACAAATTTCCTATGCGAAATCCTATTTCCAAAACCAAGGATCCATGAATCATATTGTAGCTATCCTTATTGAATACCACATTTACACTTGCATCATTTATCTTACTCACAGATATCAGATTCCTTGCCAAACCTGAAATATGCAACACACTAGGAAGGATTTTAATTCTTTCATATTTTAGCATCAACTTGAATCTTCCTCAACCTACTATTTTATATGTCGAATTATCTCCCAAGAAGACTTTACCTCCATCTCTCTTTTCATATTCATAGAACCCCTCCCTATAATGAGTCATATGAAAAGAAGCACCTGAGTCAATCAACCATGAGTTACTACATTCTCTTGAGCATGTTGTAACTAAGAATAAGGTCTCTAAATCTTCATTTGTGGTCTTCATTTCTGTAGAAGTTCCTTCATCAGATGATCGATAATTATCAGCATTTTTAGATCTACAGTATATTTTATAATGCCTTGCTTTACCACAATTCAAATATTTTCTCTTTTTTGAGGCAAAAAATTTACCCTTAGATTTTGATTTCTTTTCTCCCGATTTCTTTTTGCTTCTTTCTTGAGAATGACCTCTCACAATCAAGGCTTCCTTTTTATCATAATATTTATAATATTTTCATCTCATCTCCTTAGACAACAAAGTTCATACTATATCCTCTAATTTTAATATAGACATAGTACTGGTGATAGCCATAAAAAGGTTATCCCATGAATCAGCTAATGAATAAAGTAAAGTAATACATTTTTTCTCTTCATCCATTTTTACTTCTATAGAGGTTAATTGACTTACCACAATATTAAAAGCATTCAAATATTCAGCCACAGAGTCACCATCATTCATCTGAAGCAAATACTTCTTTCGAAGAAAGAGTTTATTTACCAATGGATTTGTCTAATACAATGTTCCAATATTATCCCATAATAACTTTGATGTGGTCTCTGTAGATACAATAAACAATATTGAATCAGATAAGTACAATTTGATAGAGCTCACTGCCTTCCTATAAATTTTCAACCAATCCTCATCTATCATCAATCTTGGTTTTGTTCCCTAGACCGTAATCCAATGATCTCTATCAACCAACAGATCCTCCATCCTCAGTTTCTACAACTCAAAATTCTATCCAGTAAATTTCTCAATCTCTATCTGTGTGCTTCCCATATTTCTACTTTGCCTGGATCCTTTCATGTACAACTCCGACTCAAGAATTAATTTATCATAGGTTTAAAATCCTTACTCCTTAAATAAATCTAAAACATAGCTTTGATACCAAATTAAGAGAAATAAAGAGCCTTGATAAACTAAAAAAGAAAAGCAGTAATAATAGAATTAAAAGAAGACGATCACAGATTCACACATTACACAATATTTATCCTGGAAACCCTCAACTAGGAAAACCAACATAGTATTGCCCTATTATTGCATTAACATGACCATATCCAATACAATAATATTCTCCTCGTGTCTCTCCTCAAACCCTAATGTAAGTGCGTTATATATAACAAAAGCATATGCACAAATTTTACAATATCATGGGTGAAAAACCAAGGGTTCAAATATAGTAAACCTAAAAGCCCATATGGGTCTAAAAATAACTTAAAACTCTAAAAATTTGGCCAAGGTCTACCATGCCTAGACCCCTAGTTTTAATAGGACTACCACCCATGAACCCCTATTTGGGGTCCAACCCGATCCCGAATCCCAGTGAGTATATCATACACAACATCCAATACCTTTTAGTGTTAACCCCACCAGAATAACATCGAAAATATTTAACATATTTCCAACACCTTACTCAAATCTCTCCCCCTTTGATATCAATGGTAAAGGGACTCCTTTGGGACTAAATTTAATACTCTTAGCTCAACCCCCTCCCCACCTCCTCTCCTTTAGGTGATTAAGTTTGGGATTGGGGTAAGACTACTCCAAAATTTTCTCTAAGATAGTCAAAATTTTTCTTTGGAAGTGGCTTAGTAAATTTATCTGCAATCTATTCCTTTGTAGTAACATATTTCAATTTGACTTGCTTATCCTTCACCTGTTCTCTAAAAAATAATACTTGATTGAAATATATATGGTTTTTGAATGCATCACTAGATTCTTTGAAATGTTTATGGCACTTGTATTATCACATAGTATGGATATGGGATGATCATGTTCTATTTTAAAATCTTTTAAAGTTTACTTCATCCATAACACTTGTGTACAACAAGAAATTTCTACATTGTACTCTACCTCTACTATGGATAAGGATACCGATGCTTATTTCTTGCTTACCCATGAGACTAAACAATCTCCAAGAAATAATGCTCCTCCACTTGTACTTTTTCTATCATCAATACTTCCTGCCCAATCTACATCAGTATATGCTATGAGAGTGACGTTGTTACTTCTAGGATACCAAATTCCAAAATCCATAGTTCCTTTTAAATATCTGAGAATTCTCGTTATTGCCAATACATGTGTTTCCTTTGGAACTACTTGAAATATTGCCACTAGTCCCCTTGCCTAATTTTTATCTTGTATCGTAGATGTGATATATAGTAAGCTACCAATCATATATCTATACAATATCTGATTTACCTTAGGAGATTCATTATATTTACTCAACTTGCATCATGTAATTATGGGGGTACTCACTAGTTTGCAATCTTCCAATTTGAATTTCCTCAAAATTTATTTTATATACTTGGTTTTTGAGAGAAGTACACCCTTTTATAATTGTGAAATTTGTAGTCCAAGGAAGAAGGAGAACTCACCAAGCATTGATATTTCAAATTCATTTTGCACACTCTACAAATTTTTGACACATATTATCAGTACTTCCTCCAAAAATTATAGCATCCACATAGACAACCACAATCAACAAATCATTTCTTTTATTTTTTATGTATAAATTACTATCAGCTATTCCTTTTCTAAAACCTTGTTCTTGAAGATAATTATCCAACCTTGACTACCAACATCTAGGAGCTTGGTTTAGTCCATAAAGAGACTTCTATAATCTACATAAATAATTTGGATTATTAGTTAGGCTAAACCCCTCAAGTTGCTAAATTTCGACCTCTTATTCCAAAAATCCATTGAGAAAATCTGATTTTGCATCTATTTGATATACTTTGAAGTATTTAAAACTTGAGAAAGCTAAAAGTATCCTTATGGTCTCAATTTGTGCAACAGGAGAAAATGTTTCATCAAAATCAATCCCTTCAACCTGTGCATAGCCTTTGCATACCATTTTTGCTTTGCTTTTGACTACCTAACCATATTCATTTAACTTATTTCTATAAACCCATTTAGTGCCAATTATATTCTTATATTTTGGTCATGGGACAAGTTACCAAGTTTCACTTTTTTCTATCTGATCCAACTCCCCATCCATTGCCTTGACCCAAAATGTATCTTCTCTTGCCTCATAAAAATCCTTGGGCTCAATTTTAGATAGCAAGGAAGGATTTGCATTTTCACATTTTCCTATTATATTCCTCCTTGTTTTTCTTTCATTTGTATTTCTAATAATTAGATCTCTTGGACGATTCTTTTGCACATACCTGGATGGAGTCTTAGGTGGTTTTCTTTGTGCTTCATCTTCTTCTTATTCTTCATCTACTTCTTCTTGGAAACTTTCTTCTTATTGATATACAATTTCTTGAGTTGATTCTTTTGACCCTATTTGTTCATCAACTATTACATTTGTACTTTCCATAATTGTATGTATCATTTTATTGTAGCATTTATAGGCTTTTATCTTAGTGGAATAGCCAAGGAAGATACCCTCATCGTATATTGAATCAAACTTTCATAATTTTTTCTCTTCTCGTCTAATGTAACATTTGCTTATAAAATTTTTGAAATACTTCACAGTAGTTGTTCTTACTTTTCAAAGATCATATGGAATTTTGTGATGATTTACTCTTACTTGAGATCTATTGATGATATATACAGTTGTCTCCAAAAACCATCTAAAATCATAGACTCACATAGCATAGCTCTCGACATATTCTCAATAGTTCTATTTTTTCTTTCAACTACTCTATTTTATCATGGAGTTCTTGTTGCTGAATATTCTCTTTTAATTTCATGTTGTTCACAAAATTCTATGAATTCACCTAAAGTAAATTATCCTCATCTATCTGATATTAGACACTTTATATTTTTACCTATTTTATTTTCTACTAATACTTTGAATGCCTGGAACTTCTCAAAGGCTTCTAACTTTTCTTTTAAAAAAGCTACCCAAGTCATTATGGAGAAATCATCTATAAATAAAATGAAGTAACTTTCACCTTGTAAACTCTTTGTCCTTATAGGACCACATAAATCAGTGTGAACTAGTTTAAATGGTTCAAATGAAGTAAATTATTTTGACTTGAAACTTGTTCTTATTTGTTTTCCATGCTGACATTGTGCACAGATTGTGCTTTAAGGTCTTTTTATCCTGGGTAAATCTCTGACAGCCTGTTTGTTTCTTATTTTCATAATTTTTTCAAGGTTTATATGACCCATTATTTTATGCCATAACCAAATCTCATCCTCTTGTGATAAGAAATATTTTTCTCCCTTAATTTCACTCAGCATGTAGAGATTGTTTGTAGTTCTAATGGCATCTGCAATAAGCCTTCTTGTCTTGGATTTTCTAATCTCACATCCATTTGGACGAAATTTGATTGTGTACCCCTGATCATAAATTTGACTTACACTTAGTAAATTATGCTTAAATCCCTTAACATACAATATATTTTCTATCTTTGATTTTCCATTATCTAAACTCAAGGTCCCTTTCCCAACAATTTTTGTTGAACCATTGTCACCAAATTTTACTGATCCTCCATTTATTTCTTTAAGAGCAAGAAATTTACTTTTGTCACTTGTCATATGAATTGAACAACCAATATCAAAAAACCACCAATTTATCTTATCTTGTGCATGAAGAGTTGTTTGTACCAACATTAACTTATCCTTTTCTTGTTCTTTTATCTCTTTAAAAAATTTTGAGGTTGTATTATTTTGAACCTTCTAATCCTCATTTTTGCTTGATTCAAGATATACTATTTTACACCATTTGGCCTTGTGCCCAAAGTTATTACATTTGTAACAAATGATATTGTCATCAATGAGAGGTACAAATAAATTGACATTTCTATCAATATTATTTCTCACACTGACCATGCAATGTACAACTCTATGACCATATTTGTTACATGAAAAATAATAGCCATGGAAGAAATTTTGTAACCTATTAGATTGTCTTGAATGATATGATCGCATGATTCTTCCTTTACCATTTTTGTAATGGAATTTTGTCCATGATGCTTCTTTATTTTCTTCCTTTATTATACCTTTCAATATATTAGCATAGGCCATGGGCTCTTATTTCTTTGATTTCTTTGTTCCTTTGGATCTTGAATCCTCTTTCTATTTTCCTAACTTTATATCTTGATGTAACTTATCTTTAGAATATTCAAGTCCCTTTCTTAGAGAGACAATTTCAAGTTCCAACCTTTCACATTCTAACTCTTTTGCCTTTAACTCTTCTATCATATATTTTTCAATTGTTGTTGTCTCTTCAATTTTTACCTTTAGCTCTATGATATTTTGTAGAAATTTTATCTTTGCTTCCTCATACTCTTGAATTTGAGCCTTCAAACTTAAATTCTTCTTTCTAACTCTTTCCAAGTTTCTAAGAGCATAAATAATTCCTCTTTCATGTCGATCATGGCTTCTTCTCCATTTTTTGCGGTCATGTATGTTCTTATGGTGTCTTACTTCAATATGTTAGGCTTTTTATGAAGGAACCCTCTCTAATACCAATTGACGAACATAAAATTTTACTAAGAGGGGGTGTGAACAGTATAATATAAAACTTTTTACTTTTCAATCCAAATTATAACGACAATAATATCAAAAAAATAAATAGTGCATACATCATCACACACATGAGAGACATGATTTAAATTGGTCCACCCAATGTGGGTTACATCCATGAAGAAAATATTTTTTATAAATTTTCTCAATGAATCTCTAGGGAACCAAATACCTATTATAATATTTATGGACCTCTGTCCAAAGGAGCACCAATATCCTATGCTCAAGTTCATAATGAGACCTTTGTCCCCACTAATCTTATTTGTGGATCTCTATCCATATAGAAATATATCCCCTTTGATATGGTTGGCTTCTAAAGCCTATTATCAACTTTGCTTAGCTCTAATAAATTCTACTCACAACTCTAATCTAACTCCATAAACAATCATATAACTACATATTTGAGTGTGGAAGGAAATAATTTAAGTTTATGATTTTTTATTGTGTAATCATAATTTTGATATACAAATTCAAATTCAAATAGAAAATGGTTTAGATCTTCCATTTTAGTCCCCTTAAATATAGGTAAGTTTTATGGAGAAATTTTTTTCATATGGGCTTGTACATTGAGATCTAACCAAATAAGACATGTGAAGGTTCTAGTATCATTACTGGTTTTCCCATGATGTATATCACTTTATCCATTCCTAATGTTATTTTATACTTACTTATATTCCATGTTGTTGTTTTACCAGGAAATTTTATAGACCTATATATATTCTTCAATGTATTTAAATGGAATATGTGGGGCAATATTGAGTTCTTCTAATTACATAATCATTTAGATCCTAGACCTGATAATTATCATCCACTAGTACTTTCTTCATCTAACTGCAATGGATTTCTTGAGAACTCAATTATAAGTACAAAGTACTCTTGTGCAACCTCGAGGTATGATTGTTGTGCTCCTATGTCTTGTTGAGGGTTATTTTTAATAAATTTCCCTTTTTATCCCTAGGTTTTTCATGAATTCTATCTAACAAAAGCAATCATATTCTAATCACCTCTACTTTTCCTTCTCAACACCACTATTTTCAGTTAGTTTTAATTGCTCTCCTATTGGAATAAGGTACAATTAAGGGCACTATGTATCTTATTTTATGACATTAGATTTTAATTTATCTTAGTGAACACTTATATCAATAATGGAAAATAAGGAGGTAAGATATCTCTATGACTAATAAATTTTATTACTAACTAAAGGTTTGCAATGTTGGGCACTCAACTAATTTTTAAATAGCTCCTACCAACATCATGTCCCTGACAACATCGCTAAAAGGTGATGGTTGTCAATAAACCACACTTTAATTATGTCACTTTTAAGTTGCCAAATCTAAGGTGGTGTCCAAAGGGTATATGCACTATGTGTTGTTTCTATAGTAATTTTGTTTGTAGGGGTTTCTATGGTTTATACATGCTAAAATTAAATGCTCACAAATTCATAAACTTAACTTGCAAAACTAGAGATGAATTTATAAAGAATGATACTAAAACTAAACTAATTAATTCTACCACACTCTTTATAAGAAATCTGAAAATAATAATTTAAACTAAGTTGGTGCTCTTGAAAAAGTATAAGCAAAAATTATAATTGAAACTAATTATATTAATTATTAATATCTAATCAAACACTACTATTTCTCCTTGGAGTAATATTGCATAAAACAAAACAATAAAAATGTAAAAGACATTCACAGAAATATGCAGCTTACAACACAACAGAAAATAACAACAAATAACAAAAAATGCAATTAAGATATTACACTATGGCATACCTGGCCAAAAAATATAGACAAATCCTTTCCTCCCCATATTGGAGTGGGTCCAAGATCCACAATGGTAGAAAAGAAGAGTTAACCTAGCATGGGAACATAAATCTTAAAGATCTTATTATTATCAACAATTATCCATAAAAGTGTTCTCACATATGGAAATAATAATACAAATAAATCTTAGCCTAATAATAAAAAAAATTGAAATAAAATAACTAACAACAACTAGCCTTTTAATCGTTACATACAATTTTATCTATAAATAATATTAATTATAGGTGAGTTGTTGGCTAAGGAGAAGAAAAATATGAATTCAACCATATCCTAAACAAGGCTAGGGAATATCACCCCTATTTGTTTGTATATTTGAGAATGGGTGACTCATTACACTAGTTAAATATCTTTTGTTATTACTTCTCAAAATCAAATGATCTCATAGCTATACGAGGAACAAAATCTCCAATTATAATGACATAGATCTAAATTGTCACCATGTATATATGATGTAAAAACATTCATCTGTCAGCCAAAATAAACAGTTGGGATTTCTATGCGGAGGACGAGAACATCTATCTGGCAGACTTTTTTTATGGAATATTGGATAAGGATAAGCATGCAGTGTGCAACTGCCTTTTGAGACAGCTAGATGATTTGTGTTTTTAGAAAAAAATTGGATTTTTAGAAAAAGATGTATTTTTAAACAAAAACTGGAAAAAAATATGGATAAGAATGTTTGGCTATCATTGACAGTTTAACTAGCATGCATAGCTAGGAAGTCATTGCTTTTCATGTTTATAAATAAGAAGGTGATGTGAGAGTGAGAGGTGAGTAGGGAGATCCAAAGATATTGGCACTTTGTGTAGTTCTTGTAGGAGGTTTTTCATGTAAAACCTTAGAGGGAGGAATTGGCACTTTGTGTAGTGCTTGCAAGAGGTTTGTCATTTTAAACCTCGGAAGAAGAAGATGGAAGAAGGAGATTGGTACTTTGAGGAGTGCTTGCAGATATGTGGTGCTCTATGGAGAGCAATTGTGTAATGTGGTGTAGTTGAAATATAAATAAAATAGAATTATAAGTTTTGTTTATGTGGTCGTGTGTTATGTTGTTATGTAATATGTCCTTGCAATTCATCTATTTGTATATTAAAGTGGG
The DNA here is from genome assembly GCA_028583015.1 of Wollemia nobilis. Classification (NCBI taxonomy): domain Eukaryota; kingdom Viridiplantae; phylum Streptophyta; class Pinopsida; order Araucariales; family Araucariaceae; genus Wollemia; species Wollemia nobilis. The sequence continues at coordinate 1,245,677 of JAQPPZ010002593.1, forward strand.
TTATTTATTCATTGCTTTTCTATGTGGTGGAATTAATTTGTCTAAGTAGTTAGGAGAGGAAGAATATGGAAGAAGGAGATTGGTACTTTGAGGAGTGCTTGCAGATATGTGGTGCTCTATGGAGAGAAATTATGTAATGTTTGGTGTGGCAGTTGAAATATAAATAAAATAGAATTATGTGTTTTGTTTATGTGTTCGTGTGTTATGTTGTTATGTAATTTGTCCTTGCAATTCATCTATTTGCAGATTAAAGTAGGTTATTTATTTTCTTGCTTTTCTATGTGGTGGAATTAATATGTCTAAGCAGTTAGGAGAGGCTGTTAGGAGAGGTTGTTGTTTAATTGACCCCCTCTCACTCTGACATCAGCTTCTTATTTATAAACATGAAAAATAATGACTTCATAGCTATGTATGCTAGTTTAACTATCAATGACAACCAAGTATTCTTATCCATATTGTTTTCTAGTTTTGTTTTTCAAAAATACATCTTTTAATAAAAATCCAGTTTTTTTCTAAAAATACAAACATCTAACTATCTCAAAAGGCAGCTGCACACTGCATGCTAATCCTTATCCAATATTCCATAAAAAAAAGTCTACCACCTAGATGTTCTCGTCCTTCGAATAGCAATCCCAACTATTTAATTTGACTGACAGTTGGATGCTCCTACATCAATATATGTCCCCTTCATGAATTTAATGGCATCCATCATGTTGAGTTATTTCATCCATATCTCACTAATGGTTGTTTATGTCATGGATTTTCCTCCTTCAATGGTCATCAATGTTTGTTCCCTAGTTCTAGTCTAGCACATTGTGTCCACCAATGGTTCCTATGTCAATTTTGGTTATTAGCATGGTATGGGTTATCCCGTGCTCTTGATGGTTTCATTACCCAACAATTTTAAGGTCCAAGTGGTTTTGATCAAAATGCTTCTTGACTGATATCTTGCAAAATTTCAATATACTTTCTAGTTCAAGAATTCAGTAGTTAGATGGCAAAACCTTCCAATCAACTCTTAAAAATACATACAACTATCCTATATTATTTAGTATTATATTTTCCTTATTTACAATGCTTTCTACAATAATTAGGTGAAATATGATGTCACCACAGGGTTAGATAACACAAAAGAGGTTCAAAATTTACACAAAAATGAGGTAATTTAATGCCTCATCAATTATCACTAGAGTGGAATATTATGTAATTGGAAATATTTTAAAATTCTAACCTCTACTATTATTAAATATAATCAAAATACTTTTCATTAATTTTTTTGTGATATGGTTAGATTTTGCAAAGTAGATTATGCAAGTATAGGAAGCTTGTACTTATTTATGAAGAATACCATAGAATGTTATTTACAAACTATTATTGAGATGTTTGGAGTAGGATTAAAAATTTATTGAAAACTTAAGTGTAATAAATTCCTTTCCAAAAACTTTGTAGCAACATTTTTATTATTTATTTTAATTATTTATGATAAAATATCATACTGTTTAAATATAAATGGTACTACTAATCATAATATCTTATATTTTATTGATTTGAGGATTTTTTATAATTTTTGATTTTTTTAACAAGTATATTATTTAATATGATAAAGATATTATAATGTTGGAAAGCATGTAGAGAGGAAAAACATTAGTTCCTCTCACACTCTTCTAAAATCACCAAGATGACATGGACATATCTTACTAACTTTAAATTATCCATATTGACCATATAGAGCCCTATTCTAGATAAAACTAAACCATAAATGTCATATACTCTTACTATGCTTAATTTATATATTTTTGAAATAACCAAGAATGTTTAAAAGAAAGTAGCACTCCATGTTGACTTGGTGCTACATGCACCATAGTCATAGATTGTAGTTTGAGGTGTGGTCCCAAAATTTTCCATTCTATCCATCTCCATATTTTACTTCCTTCTCATGTGCTATAATTCCACCTGATAGATAAGCTTAACCATTTTGTTGACACATTTGAAAAATAAGCAATGTTAACCAATTTAAATTGGTCCTTTGTGACAGTGTTGACAATGAGCTAAGAATCTCCTAAAACCTACAAATTATCAATCCCCTCATATTTGGAGAAATAAATCCCTAATTTTAGAACTTGGTCTTTTGCATTATTATCCATAGTGATTCTAAGACCCATTATATATCTCAAGTGATCCCTTTTAGTGAAGATACTTAATCCTCATCTATTAATAGATATTGGGTTTTCCTTTGAGGCTCCATCAATGAAAAGAGTGTAGAAAATATTGAGAAGAGGGGAAATGTCCTTTTGATTTATTTTCTTAGAGGTATTCATGCTATTTAAAGTCATCTCCTCGAGAAAGGACTATACTATTCTAGATATGACCCATGAAGGGGTTTTTTGATGCCTAAAAATGATTGTATTATGAGCCTTTCAAATCACCCAAAATAGGTACCATAAATAAAATAATTTGGTAGCAACAGGGCAATTGGTTTATTTTTCACCCCATTGATAGATGATGACATATCCATCACTATTTTAAAGGAGGTAGGGACAGTAATTTGAGGAAAAATATTACTCAAAAGATATAATATCTAGTATACACACATTGTATAAAAATATGATATCTAATTTATTTAGTTGTATTATAAATGATACAACAATTTAAATTCATACTATATCTTTTTATTAGGTTATCAAAAGTGATATTTTAGAATTGCATCACTATATAATAGAAGAAATTGATATTAGGATTTGTATTCTTATGCAAAATATTCTTCCATTTGGTTGTAGTTGGAAAATTATTGCTAAGAATATTATATCCCTTACTAACTAAATAGGTCCTTGAGTTATTAGTGTTGCCCCGTTTGAGTTTTTCAATGTTGTTTATATCTAGAAGGAGCCTTCCCTCAATAGAAGGTATGAAGGAGAGTTAGTCATCATTTAAATTCCAAGGAATTTTTAGCCCCTACTTAATATGGATGTTGGGAATAATATGAATGCCGACCACTTGATTGAGAAAAAATATATTTTCTCTCTGCAACCAATATTTTAAGTGATTATAAAATTGTGGCCTAAACTAGCCCAATATTTTCTCCATAAATAGTTATATTTTTCCACCGTTTCTTTGCATCCAAGACCACCGGTTAGAAATTAACACCAAGTCTTTTTCTGAGTTCCTCCATATTTGATATTTCTTCAATAAATAATTGCACCTAAGACAACCATTTAAATATAGAAATTGCATTTGTGGTATAGGAAGGAGTTCCATAATTTATATTTTTTAGAGACCATTCTCCAAATGATTTAGCTACCAAATCCATTTGGTGGTTATGCAACCACCTCAATACAGATCTTGTTCCCATTTTACTCTTAGTTATTTACTCCCACTTGAGAAGGTGGAATTTCATTTTGGCATCATGGTTTACCCTTCCCACATATATTTACTAATTAGATAATCCATCTTGTTCATAGCACCCTTGCACATACTCGTTTGATAGATAGGGAAGACAAAGATAATAGAGTATATTGAATAATACAAGATTATATAGAGATGGGGGTGAACAGTATAAGATAAAACTTTTCTTTCCAAATGATAACAACAATAATATGAAAGAAATAATAAATCAATGCATAATTTCCATACACATAAGAGACAATGCGTTTATGTGGAAACACCATCTCAGGAGAAAACCGCGATAAAATATTTCTTATATTATTCTTCAATAAATTTTGAGGGCACCAACCCATAGGAGACACCAATCCCCTATACAAGTTCATCGACACCAATCCATAGGATAAACCAAGCCCCTATACTCAATTTCATGGGCACCAATCCACAAGATACACTAATCCCCTATACTCAAGTTCATGGGCACCAAACCACAGGAGACACCAATCCCCTATACTCTAGTTTATGGGCACAAACCCATAGGAGACACCAATACCCTATACTCAAGTTTGTGGGAACCAACCCACATGAGACACCAATCCCCTATACTCAAGTTCTACTCCAAAAATTGCTCAAATATGCTCATAAAAACTATTCAAATCTGCTCCCAAATTTGCTCACAAACACTGCTAAAATCTGCTCAGGTCTTCTCAAAAATATGATCCAAAATTCTGCTCAAGTGTTCTCAACAATCTGATCCAAAACCCTGCTTTTACTCTTTAAATTCTTCCCTTTTCTTGAGTTTGCTTTCTTCAAACCAAAATATATTCTACCTAGAATTTGTTTAACCTACTAAACATATAGATGATGTACTTGTGTAGGAAGCTTCAAATGACCAAACTATTCTTTACATTCATCAATTTTGTCACTTCCACATGTCTCACATTTATTATATTTTAAAGGTAGCTCTAGTCTAGCACTTGATAACTAATCTTGTAAATGTTGATTTGTAACTATCTTGTGCACCTTTCCTTATTATTGTAGATAGATGAAATGTCCTTCCTTTTCAATTGGATGCTTGGGTGAAGATGTTCACTAATCCCCTTATTTTATCCTTGCATTATGTGACACCTCTAACACTTCAATGAAAATATCTTAACATATCTGAAACACTTAGAACACCAATCAACTTGCCTTAACAATGAATTTCATGGGTATGAGCTGCAACACCATGCTCATCACCATCAACCTTGCCAAGGACATTATTTGCATTCATGCCAATTCCTTCACTCTTGTTCTTAGCTTTTAAAGTATCTCAACTATTCAACTACTTCAATTTATCATAAATATCTTCATAGCTGCAAGACGGGTGTTGTCCATTTTCCAATGTGTGTATTAATATTACACTTTCAATGCGATGAATACAAGCACTATAGATAAATTCCTTTAATATAATCTCTTTCTAAAACTTGTGCATCCTCATTGTAAACATAATGCATTCCATATCATAACTTCTTTGTGGCTCACTTTCAAAACCTGCATGTCCACCAGTTGTCTTCTCTTATATCTGTAAACACAACAAACACTCCAATCTCTTCTTGCACATCATCTTGGGCTATTGATAAATGTACTCTCCCATGACTTTCACTTTATGTTGCTTATCACCTTCGTTGGCTTTTGCATTATTGTGACATAATGTAGTGCTTACCTTTGTCAATATAACTATTACCTATGTTTCCCTTTGTCGCATATGCTCTAGAAATATTTTGATGCCAATGCTAGTGCAAAGATCCTTCAGCTCCAACACATGGTAGATCATGAAATGAAAGCAACAACCAACCTCCTCTATCAATGTCTTTTCCACAATATCTTTTTGTAGGTTTTTCTTAACAAATATGAAATAAGGAGATGTATTATGCTCTCAAACTGAATGTGCTATCTACACACATTTGGTCTAATCGAGGATATCTGAAAACATTTACTTTACCCTTTATTTCATCAATATTCTTCTTGATCACTGTCTACTCTTTTATCTTGATGCCATGTGTTTTTTTCAATCACCAGATGCAAGCTAATATGCACCCTATCTTGTTATTCTTCTTCTTTATCATATTCTATGTCAACTTTTATTTTGGAACTTGTGTAATATCTCACATGAGCTCTCACACTTCAAATTACCATAACAGCAAACATCACTTATTCTTTGTGCAAAACAAAAAAATAGCAACAATCTTCTTCAATGGTGGTCATGCTCGAATCTGCCTATTACCGTGTTTCATTTTCATTTGTCGTGCTCCCTTATTTTTCACTGTTGTAACTTCTCACCCACTATGCTAGATATCAAAGACACACACGATCAAAAATATTGATGTTTGAGATATTTTTGGATTTGTATTTATACACATATTTTTACCACTTACTTTGGTACTCAAGACATCGGCTCATATATGCACTCATAATAATATTTCAACCTTAGCCATGGGTAAATATTTTCCTCCTCAATAATAATTTTTCAACCTTAGGCAAGGGTAGATATTTTCCACCTCAATAATAATATTTCAACCTTAGGCAAGGTTAAATATTTTCCACCTCAATAATAATTTTTCAACCTTAGGCAAGGATAAATATTTTCCTCCTCAATAATAATATTTTAACCTTAGCCCATTGCACACTTGGAAATATTTAAATATTTAATTTAAATATTTCAACCTTTGATATTACATCACCCTTGAAGAGAATATATTTGCCTTGAATAATTCATCCAAGCTCTACTCAAAGTATGTTTACCTTGATTACTTTACCCAAGCACACCATCATGCCTTTGACATCAATGACAATTTCTAAAATTCTCCCCCTTTGTCATTGATGGTAACCCTACAAATAAACTATCCTTTACTGCAACCATATGACATGCTACTCCCCCTAAAAAGCTACTTCCCCTTACTGAAATTCTCCCCCTTTGACATCAATGACAAATTCTCCTCGGGGCTGAAATATAAGACACTTGACAATGCCCCCTTACTACCTGCTATTATTGAGACTTCAATTATGATATGGGAGTGAAACTTTCAAATTACTATGCTCATATTCTTATTCTATTTTATTTCTCCAAACTTTTGAGGGCATACCCTTTTGAATATTTTGACCATCCTATTTTTTGCTTGACTTTAAAAGTTTATGGAACATTGTTCTACACCATCTAGCTATATTACCAAAATGATTATATTTGTAGCATATGGTGTTGTAGTCCATGATAGGTATAAATAAATAAAAATTCCTCATGGTGAAATCAAAATCAATTTTAGCATGGACCCTGCAATGTGCAGCTTTATGATAAATTTGTGACATGAAAAGAAATAACCTTGAAAGAAATATTGAAAATTTTCTAATTGCCTTAGAGGATATGACTGCATAGTTATTGCATTGTTGTTTTTGTGATGGTCCATGATGATGTTTTTTTTTCTTCCTTCTTGATGCTTCCACTTCTCAACACATTAGTATAGGTCTTAGGATCTTCTTTAATTTTTTTCTTTGATACCTCTATTCCTTTTGAGCTTTAATCTCCCTTTTGTTTTCGTTGACCTTCTTCAAAACCAAGTCCATTATTTATAGTTGAAGATCTATGTGATTTGATAATGTTATCCATGAATTCTATGCTTTTCTCAGACCTATCTAGATTATCATTTTAATTTTCCCTTCCTTCCTTAGAGATACAACCTCATGTTCTTACAACTCTTTTACCTTTAACTACTCAGCCATACCTTCTTCAATTTGCTTTACCTCTTTAATTTTTACTTTTAATTTGGTGAGATATTGCAAAAGCTTTTCCTTTGTCTACTCATCCTCTTGTAATTGAGACTTCAATATTGAGTTCTTCATTCTGACCCTCTTCAATTCTTCAAGAGAAACAACTAGTTCCTCTTCTATTTCAAATATGGATTCCTCTTCATTTTTTGGATCTCTCTATTTTTCTTGGTTTTCGTCAACAAGAGCATATTATTTCTCCTCTATAGCTAAAAATAGGATTTTTTCTCTTTCACTATTAGAGAGGCTTTCATAACTATTAGAAGAACTGCTTGCTTCCTAAACATAAAGACTCTTCTTGTACCTTTGAAATATGTTCTTCTCATGCTTACTTTGACCGTACCTCTTTTTCTTTTCATGATAAAATTTGCTTTCTTTCTTTTTTCTTATATTCCTTTTCTTCTTCACTGCTACTATTTCTGGCTTGTGGGCAATTAGATGCATAGTGACCAATATTACCACAATTAAAACATTTCACAAAATGCATAACTTTGTATTTTCTTGGACCCTTCTTCTTTCTTCACACAAAGTTAGATTATTATTTGCTGGTTGATTTTTCACTTGAATTTTGTTCTTTATTCTTTATCTTCTTTGAAGCTTTAAGCACAACCTCCCATTTGGGTGTTTGATTTTTTTCAATCCTCATCTCATAGGATGTGAGAATTTCATGTAGTTTATCCATGCTTAAGGTTTTAAGATCCTTCATTTTTTCAATCACCAAGACCTTTGCACCAAACCTCATGGGAAGTGACCTCAATATTTTTTGAAAAATATTAGAGTCATCAATACTTTCTCCAAGTCCATGAATGGTGTTGACAACTTCATTAACATGGAGCAAATATTAAGAAATATCTTCATCATCTTTCACCTTCAAGTCTTCAAACTTCATCCTATGGGTTTGAATTTTTGCCATTTTAACCTTTTTATATCCTTAATATGTTCTTTGTAACTTATCCCATATTTCTTTTTCTGAAGGGCATTGCATGAATTTCACAAACTTTTTTTCACATAAACCATTTAATATTATATTCATTTCCTTAGCATTATTTTCAAATGGTTTCTTGCTAGTTTTATCTATGGGAGGGGTTGTAGGTGGTTTGAACCTATCCACAATAGATTACCATATATCATAGCCATGTGCCATCAAATAGATTCATATCCTTACACTCTATAAGGTATAATTAGTCTATCAAACAAGGTAGCCCTATTTAATAAAAAACCTTCTTGGTAAGCCATGTGTGTTCTTGTAAGATCTTCCTTAAATCTATTAGGCTTTCACAAAGGAACCTTATTTGATACTAATTGAATAACACAAGCTTATACTGAGAGAGGAGGTGAACATTATAAAATAAAATGTTTATTTCCAAATTATAATAGCAATAATATGAAATAAATAATAAATCAATGTAAAATTTCCATACACATAAGAGACAATGCTTTTACGTGGAAACACCCTCTTAGGAGAAAACCATGACAAAATATTGCTTATATTTTTATTCAATAAATTTTGTGGGCACCAACCCATAGGAGATACCAATCCCCTATACAATTTCATGGACACCAATCCATAGGAGACACTAATCCCATATACTCAAGTTTGTGTGCACCAATCCATAGGAGACACCAATCCCCTATACTCAAGTTCATGGGCACCATCCCACAGGAGACACCAATACCCTATACTCAAGTTTTAATCCAAAAATTGTTCAAATATGCTCACAAAAACTACTCAAATATACTCCAAAATCTACTCACAAACACTACTTAAATCTACTCTCAAATCTACTCAGGTCTTCTCAAAAATATGATCCAAAATTTTGCTCAAGTGTGCTCAACAATCTGATCCAAAACCCTACTCTTACTCTTTAAATTCTTCCTTTTTCTTATGTTTGCTTTCTTCAAACCAAAATATATTCTACCCAAAAAAAATTTAACCTACTGAACATATAGTTGATGTACTTGTGTAGGAATATTCAAATAACCAAACCATTCTTTACATTCATCAATTCTATCACTTCCACATGTCTCATATTTTATACATTTTAAAGCTAGCTCTAGTCTAGCACTTGATAACTAACCTTGTAAATATTAATTTGTGGTTATCTTGTGCACCTTTCCTTATTCTTGTAGACAAATAAAATGTTCTTCCTTTTCAATTAGATTCTTTGGTGAAGATGTTCACTAATACCCTTATTTTATCCTTGCATTATGTGATACCTCTAACGCTTCAATGAAAATATCTTAACATATCTAAAACACTTAGAACACCAATAAAATTGCCTTAATAGTGAATTTTGTGGGTATGAGATGCAGTACCATGCTCATCACCATCAACCTTGCCAAGGACTTTCTCTGCATTCATGCTGATTTCTTCACCCTCATTCTTAGCTCTGAAAGTATCTCAACTATTCAACTACTTCAATTTGCCATAAACCTCTTGATAGTTGCAAGACTGGTGTTGTCCATTTTCCAATGTATGTATTAATCTTACACTTTCAATGTGATGAATACAAGCACCCCAAATGAATTCCTTTCATCTAATATCCTTCCAAACCCTGTGTGTCCTCCTTGTAAACATAATGCATTCCAGATTGTAACTCCCTTGTGGCTCGCTTTCAAAACTTGCACATCCACCAGTTGTCTTCTATTATACCTACAAACACAATAGACACTCAAATATATTTTTCCATAATCTTAGGATGTTGAGTGATGTCCTCTTTTGTGACTTCCATTTTGGAGTTACAATTATTTCACTTTATGTTTCTCACTGCCTTCATTGGCTTCTACGTTATTGTGACATAGTGCAATGCTTACCTTCATCAATACAACTATTACTTTTATTTCCCTTTGCCACATATGATCTAGAAATGTTTTGAAACCAATACCAGTGCAAATATTCTTCAACTCCAACACATGGCATATCATGAAATAAAAGCAAAATCCACCCTCCTCTATCAACATATTTTCCACAATATCTTGTTGCAGGTTTTTCTTAACAAATAAGAAACAAGGAGATGTATTATGCTCTTAAATTGAATGCACTATCCACACATATTTGGTATTATTGAGGAGATCTAAAAATATTTACTTTTGCCTCTATTTCACCAATCTTCTTCTTGCTCGTTGTCTGTTCTTTTATCTTGATATCATGTGTTTGTTTCGTTCATTGAATATAAGCTAATGTGCACCCTATATTTTTTTTCTTCTTCTTGCTCATTTTTTGCATAATTTTTTTTTTTGAAACTTGTGCAATGTCTCACACAAGCACTCACGCTTTAAATTCCTTGAGCAACTGAAAAGGATTGAAAATCCAACTAACTTCATATTATTTACAAACTCATTATATAGGCACTAATGGCCCAAAATACATAACCAAACCCATCAAATCATGGATTTGATCCAATATGCTTAACCATAAGCTACTAAAGTGCAAGGGAGAATGCACATAACTTCTAAGTTAAGAGAAAAGGAATAATGCTAACTAGAAGATCCATTTTAACTATCTTGAAGTACACACTTCCTATTTTGAGTTCACACTTACTAACTAACACTCTAAATGACAACTAGAAGATAAATAGTGCCCACAAGTGCATGTGAGAAGGAGAATCACTTACAATTATTAATTTGCAAGAAATAAACTATGCAAACCTAGCTAGGAACTACTATAGGGGTCATATGAAGGATCAAACATCAATCCTCATCATGCCTCCCCACAATAGAAGCATTGGCCTCCAATGCTTTTAGAAGAGTAGGAAAGTCACGGGACATTTGATGAAAAGAAATCCAACGAGCCTGATGCGGTAGTTGTCCTCGTCGAGCCATAAGATATGAGGTGGTAGACCCCTGGTGAGTCTGTCGAGTCTTTGTGTCATAGATCTGATCAGAATCCAATGGTAATTGAGAATCAGGAACCACGTCCATAGGATGACTGATAGCTGGTGCTGTCTCCAATGTAGAGTCAAAGTACAACTTCAAAATATCTACATTGATGATGTCATGAATTCCCAAGTGTGCGGGAAGATCAAGGTGGAAATAATTCTCGGACACCTGTTGAAGAATAGTATAAGGACCGTAGCGAATCGGTTTGATTTTACTATGAGTCTTATCAGTAAAATTTCACTTGTCAAGATGCAACCAAACTTTGTCACCAACATAAAATGGATGAGGAATTCGATGTCGATCCATGGCCTTTTTCTGCTACTGATGCGTCTTTTGCAAAATCTCAACCACCTTTGATTGTAGATTATGTAAATGCTAAATAAATGAATGTGCCTTGTCTTTCTCCTTCTAAAGATGTGAAGTGACAGGAGAAGGCAAAAACAAAGGTAACTCATAAGGTGCCAAGGGCTGAAATCCCATACAAACCTCAAAGGGTGAATGACCTATAGAAGAATGTAGGGCCCTACTGTAGGCATGTTAAATATGAGTGAGACTCAAGTCCCACTTTTTTGGTGAAGCATGATGATAGATTCATAAACTTTGCACAAGGGTTCAGTTTACCACTTCAGTCTGCCCATCGGACTGCGGATGATAGGTAGTGGAAAAGTTAAGGGAAACTGCAAAAATTTTCCACAAAGAATGCCAAAAGTGACTCACAAAGCGTGAATCATGATTCGATATAATTCTGGTAGGTAGACCAAAGGAACGCAAAATGCTGTCAAAGAAAAATTGGGCTAAGTCTGCTGCAGAACTTGTCTTGCGACATGGAATAAACTTAGCCATATTACTGAATCTGTCAACCACCACGAACACACAATCATGTTGTCGTACTTTCATAGGAAAACCACTAACCAAATCCATGGAAATGCTTCCCCAAGGATGGGAAGGAATGGGCAAAGGCATGCCTAAACCAAACTTCCTGTTAGCTGGTTTTGAGCGACAACAAACTGCACACTGTTTGAGAAATCTCAACACATCCCTTGCATTTTAGGCCAATAGAAAAATCTTTGCAAGTGATGAAGTGTTTTGTGCTTCCCAAAGTGACCACCATAAAGTGTAGAATGAGCTTCCTTAAGAAGTGACACTCTAGGCTCACAAGGAACACAAACCTTGTCCAATTTGTAAATAAGTCCTTTGATTAGAAATCTTGGAAAGGACGCAAATTGGAAGAAGAAGGCTTACTCACTTGCTCAAATATTTTTCCAAAATCAGGATCCTATGAATACTGATTAGGCCAAGTCTAAAATCCCAAGTGTGAAGTGGACATAACTGTTAAGGCAAGAGTGGCAGAAGGCCTACTCAAACAATCAACAACAGTAATACTCTTCTCCTTTTTGTACTTGATCACAAAGTGAAGTTTTTGGAGGTAAGAGGCCCACTTCATATGTCTTGATTCTTCAATTTTACTTTGAGATTGTAAAAACTTGAGAGGCATATGATCAGTGTGTACTACTGTATCTTTTCCCAAAAGATAATGTCTCCAAGTACTTGATAGCTTGAACTAGTGCATACAATTCCTTGTCATATGTATAATAGTTCAACTTAGCAGCAGAAAAAGTTTTTGAATGATAAGCAACTGGATGACCATTCTGTTTGAGCACAGCTCCTAAGGCAACTTTAGAGGCATCCATTTCAATCTCAAAAGGTTGAGAGAGTTCAGGTAAAGTTAACACAAGTGTTGTACAAAGTTTCTTTTTGAGTTTCTCAAAGGCAATCTCTTGGCTTTTCTCCCAATGAAATGGAACTTTAGACTTAGTGAGATAATGCAATGGAGCTGCAAGGGTGGAATATTGAGGAATGAACTTGCGATAAAAATTTGCAAGTCCTAGGAAACTCCTTAACTCAGTGAGAGTTGTATGAGGGGACCACTTAAGTAAAACATCAACTTTTGTGGGATCTACCTGAATTCCACTTTCACTAATCACATAACCAAGGTAAGAAACTGAAGTATTGCCAAAAGAACACTTGGAAGAATTGGCATATAATTGATTCTTCGCAAGAATATCAAGTGTATGATGGATATTCCTAAGGTGTTCCTCTCAAGTCTTTGAGAATATCAATATATCATCAAGATATATTGTTACAAATTTGTCAAGTACATCACAAAATACATCATTCATCAACCTCATGAAGGTTGCAGGAGCATTAGTAAGACCGAAGGGCATGACCAACCATTCAAAAAGGCCCATCTTCATCTTAAAATTTGTCTTCCATGTATCCTCAGCTTGGATATGCACTTGATGATATCCACTTTTGAGATCTATTTTTGAAAAGAACTTAGCTCCTTGGAGCTGATCTAATAAATCATCAATGCGTGGAAGTGGATATCTATTCTTTATAGAAATTCTATTCAAAGCACAAAAATCAATGCACAATCTCCAAGTGCCATCTTTTTTAAGAACCAACAAAATAGGTGAAGCACAAGAAAAAGTACTTTCCTTAATGAAAACCTTAGACAACAAATCTTCTATTTTCCTTTTTATTTCTTCATTTTGTAAAATAGATTGTCTATACATGGGAGCATTAGGAAGTGAAGAACCAAGAATGATTTCAATGTTGTGATTAATTGTGCGAATTGGAGGAAGAGACTTTGGCTCTTGAAATATGTGTGAGTAACTTTGCAATATTTTATCCATTGAAGAGTGTTGCTTTGGAATGGATGTGGATGTAGAAGTGTTTTGAGAGCGAATGAAAATTAGAGCAACATCACCACATTTTTTAATTACTCTTTTTTTTTTGCTTGGAACTTAGAATGATGTTAGGAGTGTTGTTGTTTTTAATGACAAAAAACCTTACCATATTTTTGAAGTGTGTAGGTTCTTTTGAAAGCATCATAAACAACTCTCCTATCATACTGAAAAGGTTGTCCAAGAAAAATCCCACAACAATCCATAGGAGTCACATCACAAGTGACTTGATCTATGAAATGTGGGCCAAGTGCAAATTTTAATGTGCAAGTGTGAGTGATTTCTGAGCCTCTTCCACTATCCTTCCAACCCAAATAATAAGGTTGAGTATGAGGCTCCATAGGTAACTTCAAACGCTCGACAATGGACCTCGCAATTAGATTTTTCTGTGAGCCATTATCCACTATACAATCTGTTGCAAAATTATGGAGCAAATGAGCTCGAGTGATGAACAAAGCATCACGAGTGCCCTCTGATGAACTTACATTTACCAAGGTAACTTCATTGAGCTTAGCTCATAATTTCGTGTATACTCTACTTTCTCCTACTAACTCAAGGGGACCTTTGGGAGCATCCTCCTCTTGAGTAGTAATGGCTAAACTCTTATTTTTAAGCTTAAAACAATCAACTTTTTGATGACCTTTCTTCTTACAATAGTTACAAAAATTTTTAGAAGAAGGTTTAGAAGAAGAAGAAGAAGGAGTAGAAGCCGAAGGGGAAGGAGAAGAAGGAGATGGAGAAGAAACATTCTTCTTTTGAGAAAAATTCTTCTTTTTTGAGAAAGAATTATTTCCTTTTGATGAGTTTGTAACCACTTGAGTAACAGATGCGCAGAATGCCTATGAATGCGCCTTAAACTTGTCCTCCGATTGCACTTGGTTGAAAACTGAATCCAATGTGTCCATAGAAATAAACATTATTTCCCTGTACAAATGTTCCAACAAACCACTTTAAAATTTGATAATCAAAGCTTTAATATCTTCCTCCACATTCAAAAGTATCATGTACCTGTTGAATTGATAGATATATTCCTGCACAGTCATATTAGTACTTTGTCGAAATTGAAACCATTTAATGGCCAATTCCTTAGAATAATTGGAAGGATAAAAATTGGTCTTAAGACAATCTACAAGCTCATCCCATGAGGTGAGTTCATCATGACCTCTTTTTCGTTCAACAAGTACTTTAGCTAAACCAAAAAGTTTGAGTTTAGCATATGGAACCATATCCTCATCTGCAAGTTGAGTGTAAGAAAACCAAGAACTCATGTCAAGAATCCAACTATTCAAGACTTCAGGGTTTCGGGATCCATCATAAAGTGGAACTTCACAACGAACTCTCAGGCGAGAATCACTAGCAGAAGTTGAAGCATTGTGGACAGAAATGTCATTTACCTTCATTGCAAGGTTACCAAGAACTTCTGCCATGGTAGTATCATTAGCTTTATCTGCTAAAGCATTTACAACATGTGCAAGTTCTGCCACTTGGGCAGCCAAGTCAGAAGCCATGTGGGACCGGGTATAAGCCAGAAGTAAAAAGGGAAAAGCACTTAAAAATCAAGGAAAAATTGAAGATTCCTTGTTACAATGTTGTGCCCTAAAAATTACCCCTAAGGCTAAAAATTTAAAAATTTAAACTAACCTAAGGTTGACAATTTATATTTATTAATTTAAAAATAACTTAAGTAAAAATTAAATATAATTAATCAAAGATTAATTAATTTACTTAAATTATTAAAAATTAAATTAATAAAAATAAAAATTATGACATGCAACCTTAGAATAGGAAAATTTAAAAAAAAAATTACAATTTACCCGCAGTAAACTGAACTCCACTGGCTGTGTCTATCTGGTTGACTACACTGGCACGTTTTTCGAGGTAGCCAATAATTGGGATAAGATGGAAATTTTATTTTTAGAGAAATATCAAGAATATTGTCATGTTAAGTATTTAAAGGAATAATTATTTAGGATAATACAAAATTACAATGAAATTCTTGAAGATAGCCTAGATAGAGTTTTTTTGTTCAAAAATGATGTAGGGAAGGGATGGAACTGGAACTTATAAAAGTAATCTTAAACCTCATGGGGAAAGGCAATGTGAATAAGTTATATCATTATGATACTATGGAATTGTGTATAAACTACTCCTAAACAAGGAAATAATATAGGCATTGAGTAGGAAAGTGTGGAAATGATATAGGAGAACTATTAGAATAATTTGACAACTTCAAAAGTGATATTCTCCTATACTTGAACTATTGGATTAACTACATGCTAAATCTAATTCCAATGAACCATTATCCACATATTATCAGAGGTGTAGGCAAAAACATGAGTTACAAGAATACCCTCCCAACAAAACCAATATCTATAGAATCTACCCTACAAACCAATGTGATCTATTACTAGAAATCAAGGCTAGCCTTGGAAGAAGTTATCCCACTATAGAAGAACTCGATTATGTGGGACAATTAAAATTATTTTCCCATAATCAAAGAGTGTCATGGGAGAAAAATCCATGGAATTCTTCATGGAATATGGCTTTTCCACAACAATAATAGGGATAGTACCCTGTTGAGTGGTGTTTTCACCCATTTGTGAAAGCACACTCTCCGGTAGGATCTGAGTCCCAAAATCCTCTGCTTGCAAAGAAATTATAACAGAATAATTTCTCCAAGGTTCCTGTTATGCTGGCTCTTTGTTTACCAATGATGCTGTTCAATTTAAATGCTGGGAATACCTTAGGGTTGCAAGTGGATGTTAACAAGGGGCACTGTGGTTTATTTTAATTTGAAATTGCAATGGACTCAAAGCAAATTAATCTAAGAGATGAATCTATTTGAATCTCGAGCTTTGATGGATTTTCAGTTGTTTATTTAAATGACGGTAATTAAAAATGCAGAAAATAAAATGAAGAATTGAGAATAAAAGAAAATGCAAAGTAGATGAACTAAACTACTTTCGTAATGCTGCCATCTCGATTTGACAAAACCGAAGATAATGAGGTTTTCTTGCATGCAACCTAACCTATTGAATCTGCAAATTCGCACAATCCTGATAAGCTAGGTGCGGGTTTCTGGGGTTTTTATTGTAATTTCAGATTTTAGGCATTCGCATGAAGCAACCAAAAACATTTGCATTAAACTTCACCTAGAAGCCTAGAAATCTGAAAGGGAAGATAAAACATTAAATCTTGCATGCAAAAATGACTCCTTCTTTCTTATCAATGAGATGTCAGCTCTCTGTATTTCTCGTATTAAAATGATATATCAGTTACATTGACAGAATGTTCCAGGTTTAACAAATCCAGAACAAGTGAAGGAAATTGCTCCAAGTGCAGGCCCAGAATGGCTTGTCGCCCTTGTCTCTGCAACTCTGCTAGCAGCAATTTCCAACCCTCGTATCAATCTGCGCTTCTGATTTTATACTATCTGGCGTGGCTCTCTGTTTCGCCCTGCGTCGCTTCGTTTCACCTCCCAGAATGCATCGTTTCGTATTCCCGCCTTTTCGTTGCTTTGAATTCATGCTCGATGCCGAAACGTTCGATATTTTCTATTTTCATGTAACGCTTCTGTAACCCTGACACCTGTATGCCACGTGTTTCGTGCTTCCTATGCACTTTCTGTAATGGCCCCATGTAAATCGCGACGTTTTTATGCATGCAGCTTTGCTCCTTTGCTTTCATCGCGAAAACGCGACATGTCGCGATATCGCGACGTTTTCCTGTCAACAGCCTTTCTTGCCTTCATGCACAGCGAAATGGCGACATGTCGCGATATCGCGACACTTTTCATTCCGTACACTTTGCTATTTTTCTGTCATGAAATCGTGACGTTTTTCATCTCCGTACGCCTCGGCTACTTCCTGTCGTGAAATCGCGACGCTTTTTCATTCGGAGCTATCTTGCGGATTTTTGTCATGAAATCGTGATGCCTTTTCACTTGGTATGCCTTTTCGCAACCTCTAAATCATGATTTTTTCACTTGTACACTTTTGTCTGAAATCGCTACTTTTCTTTCTTTCACTCTTTCTTAAATCGTACACTTTTTATTCCGTACCATTTGCCACTTTTCGTCTGAAATCGCTACGCTTTCTATTTCGGGCTGCTCTTGCTATATTTGCCTGTGAAAATGTGACATGTCGCGAAATCGTGACATATTTTCCTTCCGTACCAATTCGCTGCTTTGAGCCGCAACGACCTTCACGATATCGCACGATTTTTTCCGCTTCTGTGCCTCTTTTCGCTTTCTGTCGCGATATCGCGATTTTTTTTCGCTTCGTGCCTCTTTTCGCTTTCGTCGTGATATCGCGACGTTTTAGTGCCTTCCCTTTTGACTGTTTGACCCGCGATTTTGCGACATGTCGCGATTTCGCGACAATTTTCATTTTTGGAGCAACATGTCACGATATCGTGACACTTTTTCATTTTCGGCCGTGATGGAGCAACATGTCGCGATTTCGTGACACTTTTTCATTTTCGGCCGCGACGGAGCAACATGTCGCGATATCGCGACACTTTTTTATCCTTGTGCAATTTTGCCTTTTTCTTGATTTTTAGCATCTGGGTCACTGAGATCCTTTTTGAAAGCATGCAAAAAAGGTGGGTCCCCAATTTTGGGGTGTGTTGTGGATCAGCCACAACAAATGGCGACTCTGCTGTCAAATGCTCTTGAGCATTTTAGTGAGAACCCTACCTGAAAGTATACAACATGAAAACATGTGTTAGCACATAAGCAATATAAACAAATGCCCCAAAGATCAGAAGTACATGAATCATCAGAATCATCAAGTATTAGCTCGGTGTGTGCAATGTATTTCATTCCCTATCGTTTGAAATTGATCAACATTCCATTGTCAGTTTTACATGAGTGCATATGTGAGATTGTGAATGATTTGTGTAACCTGATGACTATGCTTAGAGATTTTGTCCTTGTAAAGGCCTAAACTTTCTAGTGTCATGCACAAACATTCAAGATTGCCAAACCCTCTTAGGATCCACTAATGAATTGCTTTATTATATCCCAAAGTTGGTTATGAGTCCCTACTATCTTGAACCCATGTGCAAGTGAATGTGAAATCAGAACTTTGGGGAATCAGACTCCCAACCTAACCGAGATGGGAGTTTAACCCTATCCTTACTATTCTGATTTAGAATTCATTACCTCACTTTGAGCAAAATAATTTAACCAATTATGGAAGAAATGGTCATGCTAGTCTAACCCTTTGGACAATCAGTGGTCTTGTTTTTTTAGACAAGACATGTTGCCATGCATGGGCATTCTTAACCCCATAATCCAAGACTTATCTTCATTTCTTTGGACCTTGGGGATGACTACCCATCCTTTGCAGAGGACAAGTAGTACGATCCTTCCAATCCAATATAAATATGAGATGGGAAAAATTAATTTTTTACTTCTTGGACCTTGGGGATGACTACCCATCCTTGCTAGGGACATGTAGTACGATCCTTCCAATCCAAGCTTTGGATAAAAATGGAAAATATTAATTTATTGCTTAGACCTTGGGGATGACTACCCATCCTTTGCAGAGGACAAGTAGTACGATCCTTCCAATCCAAGATTTATCATGAAATGAGACATAGGAGCTTTGGGGAATCGGATTCTCAACCTAAGCGAGATGAGAATTTATGCCCTATCCTTACTACTCCATGTAGGTCAAATCAAAGCTTTGGGGAGTTGGATCCTCAACCTAAGTTCGATGAGGATTTAGCCCTATCCTTACTACTTTGATTTTAGGCTTTAAGCTTTATGGAAGTGGTCAAAACCACTATTTTAAGGATCATGTTGCATAATAGGATAGACCTGAAATACTTCTTTCGCCCAACCTTTTCTTCCAAGTTAGGTTTTGATCATTTTGCTCAAGATCCTTTTTAATGTATAAGATGTGCTTAGTTCT
Source organism: Wollemia nobilis (assembly GCA_028583015.1). NCBI lineage: Eukaryota > Viridiplantae > Streptophyta > Pinopsida > Araucariales > Araucariaceae > Wollemia > Wollemia nobilis. The sequence continues at coordinate 1,265,400 of JAQPPZ010002593.1, forward strand.
AGATATCATGAGGCTCAGTTTCCAACCTTAGGATTTTTTTACATTTATGTTATAGCACAACCCTAAGAGGATTTGACACACTTTAATGATTTGTACCTAAGATGCATATGCAACTAAGATGGAATGTATATGTAAAGTGAGATGTAACATGAATGCATTATCTCTTGAATTGCAGATGAAATATTTGCCATACAAAACTGACTACTTCATGCATCACAAGTTTCAAACGATATAACTTAAAATGTTTGTGTTACTTGTGGAGCTTTTACAAGACAATTCCAATATTTCATATTCTCCTAGTCTTAAGCATAAGTTGACATCTCAATTTTATTTTTTTATTTATTTTTATTTATTTTATTTTTTTTTTTTTATATATTTTTTTATAAAAACAAAACATGTCAATTGAAATCAAACCCACAACCTAAATCCTAACTAGACTAACAATCCTAAACTATGAAAACAAAATCTGAAAATCTCCACCAAAACCGAAAAGAATAACATCAAACTCTTACAACCTAAGGGCTAAAATAATGCTTTAAAATCTGCCCATTAACCGGTAACATAAAATCCTTCCCCTCTAAAGTTTTTAGCCTGAAGGTATTTTTCCCGAGAATTTCTGAAATCTGATAGGGGCCTAACCAAAGACAATCAAACTTTTGATGATTCCCTTTTTCCTCATGTCTTTTGTCCCATAGTAATACCAAATCTGAAATTCTGAAGGACTTAATTTTAGCCCTTCTGTCAAACCATCTCTTGATAACTTCCTGGTGTTTATTCATGTGATTCATGGCTTCTTCCCTCTTTTCATCAAGGTGCAGCAAATGACTTAACCTGGCTTCAACTTGATCATCTGTCCCCAAGTACTCTTGTATGAAATGCAAGGTTTGCAAATTCAAATTTGCAGGAAATATCGGGTCTTGCCCATAGACCAAATGATAGGGAGTATTCCCTATGGATTCTTTTACTCTGGTCCTATCTGCCCAAAGGGCAAACTTTAATTGGTTGTGCCAATCCCGAGGGTTCTTTTCCAGCAATTTCTTAATGATGTTCAACAAATTTTTATTTGAAGATTCGGCCAAACCATTTCCTTGAGGGTAATAATTAGATGCAAACTTTAAACTCACTTTGTTGTCATATGCCCAATCTGCAAATTGCGTAGAAATAAAAGCTTTACCATTGTCACTGACAATAGAATCGGGCATTCCGAATCTTGTTATAATGTGGTCCTCAAGGAATTTTATTACAACGTCTGTGGTGGCATGTTTAGTAGGAATTGCTTCTGTCCACCTTGTACAGTAATCTGTAGCTGTCAGTATGAATTTATGGGAATCAGAAGAATTTGGGTTAATAACCCCAATGAAATCTAGTCCCCATTGTGCAAATGGTCTCATTTCAACTACAGGTTGTAATGGCATGGCTGCATTTCTTTCTCTATTGGCAGCCACTTGACAAATGTGACATGATCGTACATGGGCATGTGCATCTTTGAAAATGTGGGGCCAGTAGTATCCTGCCCTCAGGATTTGATGCGCTGTAGCATTTGCCGCACCATGACCAGTTCCATGTTTCCCATGAAATTCTTGCAACACCTTAGCAGCTTCTTCTTTGTTCAGGCATCTCAGGTAGATCCCTTCATGATTTTTCCTGTAAAGAACACCAGATTTCATCAGATAATTGATAGACTTAAGCCTTAAAGCTCTTCTTTGAGTTGAATTCAGATTAGAAGGACACTTACCATTCAATAAAAATTGCACAATATCAACATACCAGTCATCCTTAGAAATGTATTCTGTATTCGAATATTGGCATGTCATTTGCGGATTATTTTCAGCGATCGCCCTCACCAGTCCTTGTCCTCGAACTAGTTTCATAGGTTGGATTTCGAGATCAAATTCTTGGATGGTGGAAATCCATTTCCCTCTTTTCTCACCTAGTTCATTCTGTAAAAACATGGTCTTAACAACAGGGTCAGGCACGATGGCAATAACTCTGCTGTGCACAATGTAATGTCTAAATTTTTTCACCGTTTTAAAAAGTGCATACATCTGCTTATCAAGGATGGAATACCTTAATTGAGCATCTTTTAGAGGGGCACTTAAAAATGATATGGGGTTTTCTCGCACTATCCTCACCTTTCTGGGTCAAGACACTCGCAAAAGAGTGTTCTGATGCGAAAGCATAAATATAAAAAGGTTTGGAATAGTCTGGACTTATGAGGACAGGGGCTCTGGAAATGGCATCTTTGATGTTCTGAAAGGCCACCCTACTTTCCTCGTTCCATTTGACATCTACATCCTTCTTGAGCATCTTGTTCAGAGGTTTGGCTATCTCAACAAAGCTTGAGATAAACTTCCTCACAAAATTAACCTGCCCAAAGAAAGATCTCAATTCTTTTTTACTACCCGGGAGAGGCAAGTTTTGGATAGCTTGTATCCTTTCTGGGTCGATGGATATGCCCTCTTTTGAAATGATGTGACCAAGCAATTTTCCTTCTGTTACTCCGAAAATGCACTTTTTGGGATTTAAGGAAATTCCATGTTCTCTCCATCTTTGAAGCACTTTCTTCAAATCTTTGACATGGTCTTCTCTCTTCTTTGAGAATACTTGGAATATCATCCACATACACGATGATACATTTGCCTATAAGCCCTTTGAATGCATAGTCCATGGCGCGTTGAAATGTTGCACCAACATTTAACAGTCCAAACGACATTCTCTTGTAGGCAAATGTCCCCCACTTGGTGGTGAAGGCTATTTTCATCCTGTCATTTGGATGTATAAGAATTTGGTTGTATCCAGAATACCCATCAAGAAAAGACATCATTTCAGATCCATTTACCGTTTGTAGAATTTCATCAATTGATGGCAATGGATAATTATCCTTTTGAGAGGCTTTATTAAGATTTCAAAAATCTATGCACAACCTAATCTCTCCACTCTTTTTTCTTACTGGAACGAGGTTAGCAACCCAGGTTGAGTGCCTAACAGGAAATATGATCTTCGCTTCCAATAATATTTTGACCTCCTTTTCTATTAAGGGCTCCAATAGCGGGTTAACAACTCGTTGTCTTTGCCTAAAAGGCTTGGAGTCCGGCTTTAGAGGAATGGTATGTGTGATGATGTCTTGGTTGTATGTTTTCAGCTCATTGTAATTCCAAGCAATGCAATCTATGTAATGCTTCAATGCCTATATTATGTTGCTCCTTTCTTCATCCGTACATGCCTTTGCAATGTACACTTCCTTTGGATTGTCTGCACTCCCTAGATTAATTGAATCACATGCATCTTTGGGGAGTGGGACCCTTTTTCCTTTTTTGGTCTTGTATCCCATGTCGAACATTTTCTCCAATGAAACCACGTCTTTAGGTATTTTGTTGGATTGACATGCGGTTTCATTCTCGTTTTCTATTTCATCTTGCCACCTTTGCTCCTCATCAATCACCTGATTTTCAAAAATACCCGAGTTCGTGACAAATTTGAAGATGTGTCTGTCATTTTCAAAAACCTGGAAATTCTTGACATTATCGGGTATTGATGGACAAGGAACTAATTCAATGGAAAAATTTTTACACCTTTTTATGTCAACCGGATTTAACATGCCCGCGACGATTGCAAGAGAGTCTGCTATTCGGTTTCCTTTTCTAGAAATAAGGGCTATATTGAATGCGTCGAATTCCTCAATGAGGTCCATAACCCTAGTTCTATAAAGGCTCGCTCTTCTATCACGACATGTATACTGTCCTTTGATCTGCTTGACTACTAGCTCAGAATCTCCCAATACCTTCAAGCATTTAACTTGCTTGCTCAATGCTAGACGTAAACCAAAGATCAATGCTTCGTATTCTGCCACATTGTTTGTGCAAGGAAATTGCAATCTATAGGCAGCCAATAATGGTTTACCTCCTGGACCAGTGAGCTCGACTCCAGCTCCTGCTCCCTGTCTAGATTTGGATCCATCAAACCTGAGCAACCATGTGCAATCATTTTCCTCAAAAGAGCCACCATGACATGTTTCCTTTTTAGGCTCTTCAGTAGCTTCCTCAACATCAAGTGCATAAACCCCCAGTTCTGGCTCAGAAAACTGAACTTCATTCGGCTTGTTAAATTCTGTTATGATTTCTTTAAGCCTCGGTTCATTTTCCACTCTGATTTGATTTGCAATTCCTTTCCAGGGTAGCCACATATGTGAGCAGTTTTTTGAAAAATAGCCATTCAGAGTTTTCATCCAATCCCTTGCAAGTAGCATTCCATATCTACTTGGGATATTAACAACCAGAATGTCGACAACCTGCTGGACCCTGGGTTCAGAATTTAATTGAATTTTGACATCATATAGGGTCCCTACCACATTTACCTCTGATCGGTCCAATTGCAAGACCTTGCATTTGGATGAAACAGGTTGCAGACCTAGCATTTGACATATCTCCGAAGGCATGAGGTTGCTCGTGGCACCCGTGTCCACCAAACAGTTATGCAAATTCTTACCTGCAATTCTCAGAGTCAATAAGAATGGCGGGACATCCCGTCTCTCCTTTCGTAAAATCAGATGGGACTCAACTCCTTTTCCCTTCCACATTTGATCAGGTGAGTTCAGAGCCTTTATCAACGCCTCCTTTTGGCCAGGCAATCTAGCCGCGTCCAAGAACGAAAGGCTAGATTTGGACTTCTTTAGATCCTCCACTATGTCATAGTTTGGTTTTTCGAATTTGACTGTCTTCTGCACGTCATTAGACATTTCTCTTCTGAGTGGAGGAGGAGGATTATTATCTGCCTTAGTATCCGGAGGAAGAATAGAGTTGTTTGGAGGTGTTGATGAGGTTTTAGGGGCTTTAGATTTACTTCTCAAATGGTATCCATGATTCCCCTTTCTAAAATCTCGAAAAGCTTGCACCTCCTGTTCCAAAATTTCGTCTTCTTCTTCCTCACTCTCACCTTCTTGACGATACAAAGTTTCCACCACCATAATGTTATCATCTTGATGTTGCGATGGACCCTCATTTGATACCAGTTCCAAATCATCAACTTGGGCCTGAAGACAATGAGTGTATCTAGCAATTTCAGGACAATTCCTCTCATTGTGTTCTTTTGTGTTGTGCAACCTACACCCCCTTTCCCACGCCAAATCGGAAAGATTCAAAAGGGAATTGGATTGACTAGGTCCTGTAGAAGTATCTAGTTGATTAGCAATGGGAGCGGGTACTCCCCCATTGTTTGGCTTTGTGTTCCAATGTCTCCCTCTATTGTTAAAATTTTGATTTGAGTGAGGGGCATGGGATTCATACTTCTATTTTTGAACCATGTCATTGCTCAGTTTATGAACTATTTTCTTGAGCTCTTCGACCTCCGAATAAATCTCCTTCGATGGAATCACATTGTTGTTAACCCCCGTTGGATTTGCATAATTGGTGGGGTCTTGATTCAACATTTGGGTCGGGTTTTGAGGAATTTGATTCCCGTATGGATTGACACTTTGAATCGGAGTTGGATTTGGGAAAGGAACTATAGCCTGAGAATTAACTTGGCTGGTTCCTTGCATAGTCGATTGACTATTCTGCAAAAATGCGAGAACAGGTGGAATGGATGTGATTGGTTGGATTGGAATGGGTGCATACGCAGGTGCTGGTGGATACGGTTGTTGATATGGGAAGGCATTCATGCTTGGCATTTGCGGTGCCATGATCTGATTTGCCAAGGGAGCTTGACCATATGGAGCATATTGTCCCATCATAGGCATCTGGGGAAATCCATAGCCCTGTGGTGTCATTTGCTGCTCGATGGTCATGGCTTCATTATAGGCTAGAGCGAGCGTGGTCACCTGAGGATTTCATCTTGCAAACATGGCTGTCATGGGATCCAATGCCCCAAAATATATTTGCAAGGCCACTGCGGGATCTATGGCAAAATGTCGAACTGCTCTATTATAGCACTTTTGGAATTTTTGATTAAATGTTCTGATAGGTTCACCCTGGCCCCTTTTGCATGTAATGAATTGATTGTAAATGGTTGCGGGATCCAAAGGTGACCTAAACTGATTGACAAAGGCGTTCTCCATTTGCGCCCATGAAGTGATTGAACCAGTTGGTAAGCATATATACCATTCATATGCTATTGGATCTAAGCTCATGGGGAAAAGTCTGCAAGCCACATCCTCATGTTGGACTTGCGACCTTATTAAAACATCCCTATAGGCTTGGATATGTTCTTCTGCTATTCTTGGGCCATCTGGTTTGTATTTAGGCAAAAATATTTCTATGTTCTTAGGGATTTCATGGATATCCCCTGCAATGTTCAAAGGAATATTATTAGCTCCATACCAAGGAGCTTCTGGAGGTTGAGCCATTTGACTCAAAATCGATGAAGACAACCCTACAAGAGCAGTGGAAATATTATCGACAATAGGAACACTAGTGGCAACTGATATTACTGGTGTAGGTCCACTCGATGTTCCTGGAGCAAAAAGGTCTTTTGTGACTGGTAAGCTTACAACTTGCTTGGTTTTATTCTTGGGAGTACCAGTGAGTGTAAGGTCGTGGAATATGGTTTCCCCGGTTGTTTGGGACCTAGTCGCAATACGACGCGGTGGGTCCAACCTGCTGATGAAACTCTCGGTTATCTCCAAGAAAACCTGCAACATAAAAACAAATGTTGCAGTTTAGCCGTTTGTGAGATTTAAGAGATGATTTCAAAATCAAATCAAAAAGATATTACTTATGTATGAAAATCAAAATAAAGTAAACCAATCAGGCCCTCCTTCTAGCGCCAATCTGTTGAGTGGTGTTTTCACCCATTTGTGAAAGCACACTCTCCGATAGGATCTGAGTCCCAAAATCCTCTGCTTGCAAAGAAATTATAACGGAATAATTTCTCCAAGGTTCCTCGTTATGCTGGCTCTTTGTTTACCAATGATGTTGTTCAATTTAAATGCTAGGAATACCTTAGGGTTGCAAGTGGATGTTAACAAGGGGCACTGTGGTTTATTTTAATTTGAAATTGCAATGGACTCGAAGCAAATTAATCTAAGAGATGAATCTATTTGAATCCTGAGTTTTGATGGATTTTCAGTCGTTTATTTAAATGACGGTAATTAAAAATGCAGAAAATAAAATGAAGAATTGAGAATAAAAGAAAATGCAAAGTAGATGAACTAAACTACTTTCAGAATGCTGCCATCTCGATTTGACAAAACCGAAGATAATGAGGTTTTCTGCATGCAACCTAACCTATTGAATCTGCAAATTCGCACAATCCTGATAAGCTAGGTGCGGGTTTCTGGGGTTTTTACTGTAATTTCAGATTTTAGGCATTCGCATGAAGCAACCAAAAACATTTGCATTAAACTTCACCTAGAAGCCTAGAAATCTGAAAGGGAAGATAAAACATTAAATCTTGCATGCAAAATGACTCCTTCTTTCTTATCAATGAGATATCAACTCTCTGTATTTCTGTATTAAAATGATATATCAGTTACATTGACAGAATGTTCCAGGTTTAACAAATCCAGAACAAGTGAAGGAAATTGCTCCAAGTGCAGGCCCAGAATGGCTTGGCGCCCTTGTCTCTGCAACTCTGCTAGCAACAATTTCCAACCCTCGTATCAATCTGCGCTTCTGATTTTATACTGTCTGGCACGGCTCTCTGTTTTGCCCTGCGTCGCTTCGTTTCACCTCCCAGAATGCATCGTTTCGTATTCCCACCTTTTCGTTGCTTTGAATTCATGCTCGATGCCGAAACGTTCGATATTTTCTGTTTTCATGTAACGCTTCTGTAACCCTGACACCTGTATGCCACGTGTTTCGTGCTTCCTATGCACTTTCTGTAACGGCCCCATGTAAATCGTGACATTTTTATGCATGCAGCTTTGCTCCTTTGCTTTCACCGCGAAAACGTGACATGTCGCGATATCGCGACGTTTTTCTGTCAACAGCCTTTCTTGCCTTCATGCACAGCGAAATGGCGACATGTCGCGATATCGCGACACTTTTCTGTTTCGTACACTTTGCTATTTTTCTGTCGCGAAATCGTGACGTTTTTCATCTCCGTACGCCTCGGCTGCTTCCTGTCGCGAAATCGTGACGCTTTTTCATTCGGAGCTATCTTGCGGCTTTCTGTCATGAAATCGCGATGCCTTTTCACTTGGTATGCCTTCGGCTGCAACCCGTCGTGAAATCATGATGTTTTTTACTTGGTACGCTTTTGGCCGCAACCTGTCATGAAATCGCTACGCCTTTTCGTTTCTTTCACTCTGGCAGCTTTCTATCGTGAAATCGTGACACTTTTCTATTCCGTACCATTTGCCAGCTTTCCATCGTGAAATCGCGACGCTTTTCTATTTCGAGCTGCTCTTGCTGTATTTGGCCGTGAAAACGCGACATGTCACGAAATCGTGACATATTTTCCATCCATACCACTTCGCTGCTCTGGAGCCACGAAACCGCGACCTGTCGCGATATCGCGACGTTTTTTCGCTTTGTGCCTCTTTGCCGCTTTCTGTCGCGATATCGCGACATTTTTCCGCTTCGTGCCTCTTTGCCACTTTTTGTCGCGATATCACGACGTTTTTAGTGCCTTGCCCTGTTTGACTGGTTTGACCCGTGATTTTGCGACATGTCCGATTACTTCCCATGTCGCGATATCGTGACACTTTTTCATTTTCGGCCGCGACGGAGCAACATGTCGCGATATCGTGACACTTTTTCATTTTCGGCCGCGATGGAGCAACATGTCGCGATATCGCGACACTTTTTCATACTTGTGCAATTTTGCCTTTTTCTTGATTTTTAGCATCTGGGTCACTGAGATTCCTTTTGAAAGCATGCAAAAAAGGTGGGTCCCCAATTTTGGGGTGTGTTGTGGATCAGCCACAACATATCCCTATTCTCCATGTGAGACAAGCAAAGTCTCCCCAAAATCGAAGAATGCTCTACAAGATCAATCACACACAAAAGAGAAAAACCCACAACATCAATATTAAGTGGTAAAACCCTACTTCAAATGAAGAAGGGAAAAATCCACTATGAAGCTCATTATATTACTCAATGATTCAAAAATACAAGAATTCTTCAATGTTATACAACAATATGCATCAACATAATATTCAGATGTAGTAGACAACACCCCTATTTAAAGAGAAGCTTTACACTACAATCCTAAAATTTCCCTAATCTTATCACAATATTATCTTGAGATGTGTGAAAATCTTATCACAATATTATCTTGAGATGTGTGACAAATCTTATCACAATATTATCTTGATATGTGTGAAAAGTGGCATCTATCAAATATTAAAAAGTGATTGGTTACTTTTTAATATTTGATAGAAAAGGGAAATAACTTTTTCCCACAAATTAAATATTCCTAACACCCTTATTTTATTTATTAATTGGGTGGGAATATTTTTACATAAAATAGAATTATTTTCTAATTCAAATATTATTCTTTAGACTTTATATTTTAGTCTAAGAATAATTTACACAATTTTGCATTACATATTCCAACACTCCCCCTTAATGCAATATTGGGGAAAGGAATTATGAAACAAATAAACATTCTCTCCCTAAAGATACAAATTGGGATGAGAATCAAATGAGTAATATAGTTACAATGAGCTTCTATGACCAAGAATGGTCTACAATAAGACACCAATACAAAATGGGCCAAATGAGACTGCAAGCCCCCAACATAGTAGCTTCAAATATAAGCAACTTACAAAGCCATCCATCAACCACAAGTGGTTGCAAATGACAATAATAAAACATCACAAGGGTGTCTTCAATAAGCCTGCAAAACCCAAAATGGAAGTACCTGCAAGCTACAAGTAGCTCAACATAAGATCAGTTAGATACATCATCATAAACATATTCACCACAACATATATGAATATCCAAAGATGATTACAAAACTGATCTAACAATTAGTGAACTATAAGTCATCAAAAAAATATGTGAAGCTATACTTATAGTCACGTGCTATATAGTTGATCAAAAAATATCATGTACAAAGTTGCACAAAGCAAACAAGAAGTACCATGATAATGCAAACTCTAAATTACCATGTAAAAAAGTAGCACAAGGCTAAAAAAAAAGTACCATGTACAAGAGTTGCATAAGGTATATGAAAATAATAAAGTGTGCACACCAGTTGCATAAAGCCAACCATCATGTACAAAAGTAGCATAAATGCTAACAAGAAAGTACCATGATAAACCAATTGCATAATGCCAAATACATAAAAACATGTACAAAGTTTCACAAGGCAACAAGAAAATACCATGTAAAAGAGTCACATAAGGCAATTGCATCATATACCATAATTGCACAATGCCATCTACAAAGTAACATGTACAAAAGTTTCACAAGGCAAACAAGAAAGTACCATGTTCAAAAGAGATGCAAAAAGCAATTATACCACCAAAGATCAACTCATATATATAGCACAAAACACCTCATAAGGATGAAGTTGTCATCACACAAATGTAACTACACTTAATTCCCCTTGAGGACAACTTCACCAAACCAAGTGAGTCCCTCAGCTTACAAAACTGCTCCTTGGAAAGAGGTTTGGTGAACAAATCAACAGAATTATAAGATGATGGCAAATACTCCAACCGAATAGTCCCATCCAATACCTTCTCTCTAATAAAGTGGGCTTGGATTTCAACATGCTTTTTCCTTTGATGCATTACATGATTTTTAGCCAAGGCAATAGCTAATTTATTATCGAAGAGCAAACGTGAAGGACCAAATTGCTCAAAGCCAATTTCCTTCATGAGGGTACGAAGCCAAACCACTTCCTGTGCAACTGATGTCATAGCCTTATCCTCTGCTTCCATTGTAGAAAGAACAATTGTATCTTGCTTCTTGGAAGACCAACAGATAGCTGTAGACCCAATACTAAAAACATATGTTGTGGTAGACTTTCTATCTATTCTATCCCCTCCAAAATTAGAATCAGCTTAGCCAAAAAGAGCAAAGGAAGGAAGCCTAGAATACTTGAGTGCCAAATATATAGTACCTGAAAGGTACTTCAAAATCTTCTTGGTAGCTTGTAAGTGCTCAATATAAGGTTTTTGCATGAACCTAGCCATCATACCAACTACAAAAGCAATATCTGGCCTTGTGATGGTAACATAAAGAATACTACCAATGAGCTGCCTATACAATGTAGCATCAGCCAAATGATATTTTGTACTTACTTCCAACTTAACCCCTATATAAATAGGAATGGAAGTAGGATTTCCATCCTCCAAATCAAACCTCTTAAGAAGATCTCCAATATACTTGGATTGACTCAAAAAGCTACAATCCTCATGTTGATAAAATTGTATGCCAAGATAGTAGTGTAGAAGACCAAGGTCAATCATTTCATACTCTGACATTAATTTGGAGATGAAATAAAAAATGGCCTAATTCTTATTTCCAGTCATAACAAGGTCATCAACAAATATAGCAATTAAAATGACCAAGTTATCCATCCTAGGCACATAGAGATATGTATCTGAATAGCATTTATCAAAACCAAGAGACAAGAAGTAACCTAAAATCTTCATGTACCATGCTCTAGGTGCTTGCTTCAGACCGTACACGGGTTTCTTTAGTTTACACACGTGTTTCCTTACCTTGTACAAAAAATCCTTGTGGTTGACTCATGTAGATATCCACATCCAAATCACCATGTAGAAAGGCACTCTTCACATCAAGCTAAAAAATCTGCCAACCTTGAGCAGCAGCAATAGCAATGAGAAGCCAAATGGTGGGCATTTTGGTAACTGGTGCAATGGTTTCATCATAGTCAATACCATGTTTTTGAGCATAACCCTTAGCAACCAATCTAGCCTTATACTTTTATATCTCTCCATTAGAATTGTACTTGATTCTATATACCCACTAGTTCCCAATAACATTTCTCTTATTAGGATAAGGCACTAGATCCCAAGTTTTATTCTTTAGAGGATAATCCATCTCAACCTTCATGGCATCAACCCAACAAGAGTGTTGTGAAACTTCTTGGTAAGAAGTAGGATCATGATCATTCTCTATCTTAGCTAGAAGAGACATGTTAAGGGTCATACTTCTAGTTATCCTTTGGAAAACTGAATTCTGCTCTTTAGGACCCCTAGAATAATCCAACCACTTGGTCCTTTTGACACAAGGCCCACCCTTTTCTAACTCAAGGTCTTCATTGAATTTTACATCTCTTGAAACAAATACAATGCGTGAAGAAGGTGAGTATAACCTGTAGTCCCTATGTTCTGCATCATAGCCAACAAAGATGTATTTTTTAGAATTTTTGTCCAATTTATTCCTCTTTTCTAAAGGAATATATGAAAATGCAGCACATCCAAACACTCTTAAGTGTGACAAATTCAGCTTCTTACCATTCCAAACCTCATAACGAGTCTTTCCCTCAACTGATTTTGAAGGACATCTGTTAAGAATGTAGATTGCTATACTGGCTGCTTCACCCCAAATAAATTGAGGTAAGTGGTCACCAAGCATGCATCTTACCATATCCATGATTGTCCTATTTTTCCTCTCTGCAACACCATTTTTTTGAGGAGTGTATGGACAAGTAAACTGCCTTTTGATCCCGTGATAAGAACAAAACTCATTGAAATCATTCCTATTGTACTCCCCTCCATTGTCACTTCTAATCATTTTGATCTTTGCTCCCTTTTGATTTTCTACCAAAGCTTTGAACTCCTTGAATGTCTCAAAAAAATATGATTTATTCTTAAGTAGATACCCAAATATCATTATTGAATAATAATATATAAAGGTGAGAATATAGGATGCACCACCAAGTGATATAAAATGTAATGGAATCATAATAGCTGTATGAATGAGTTGATGAATTTGTGTGTCCCTTGTTGACTTGTCCTTTGCAAAATTTTGTTTGCTCATCTTGCCTAAGATGCATGTTTCACATAAACCATGAATAGGTGAAATGTTAGGCAAGACTTCAACCAAATTTTTGGACTTCATCATTTGAATATTTTGATAGTTTGTATGGCCTAACCTTAAGTGCCAAAGCTTGCTACTAGGAGAAACATTAGTTGCTAAACACACTTTAGGAGGAGCATCACCTAACACATAAATATTATTCTTCACATAACTTGTAATGATTGGTAGCATGCCTTTCCTAATGCTCCATGAAGTTGCAATTAACTCACAAACAACGATTGTTAATGTGAAAAAAAAAATGACTATAAGGTCTAAATTATTTGACAATTTGACTAAAAATTTGCAAAAAAATGCATAAAAGGATTCTAGTTGCATTATACACTAATAAAACAGTGTGACTATTAGGTCTTAAAATAAAATAAATGATTGTTTTTTATTAAAAATAGAATAATAGATGATTGTTTTTTTTATTAAATGACTTTTTTTTTATTAAAAAACTAAATAATAAAAAATAACTGTTTTTTTATTAAATGACTGTTTTTTTATTAAAAAATAGAATACTAAAAAATGACTATTTTTTTTATTAAAAGACTATTTATTTTATTAAAAAGACAGAATAATAAAAAAAATGATTGTTTTTTTATTAAATGACTTTTTTTAATTAAAAAGTAGAATAATAAAAAATGACTATTTTTTTATTAAATGATTGTTTTTTTATTAAAAAACAGAATAATAAAAAAAATTTAGACTGTACATCAAAATGGGTGGGGGCCATTTTGCCCCCCAATAAAAAAATATTTGCCTCAAATTTATTTTTCACCAAAATAGGGCAAACAATATATGGAAATAGGGTTTTTGGGCCTTCCAAACGCAACCATGGGGTCCGTTTGGCTCCAAAACCCTTCCAGCAAAAACACAAAGCTAAAAATTTATAGATTTAAAATGAAAACGCCATTTGTAAAAGATCTAACTAAATTAAAAAAAACACAATAAATCTATAAAACCTAATGGAAGATTTGTAAAATAAGTTTGCCCAAATATCAAATGCATAAAATACCCAAATATAAAATGAATGCATTTTAACAATATATATATATATATATATATATATATATATATATATATATATATATATATATATATATATATACATTAATGGGTTTTTCACCTCAAATGATTGAAGACACTTGATGGAGATCCCATCTGCTCTGATACCAAATGTGAGACAAACAAAGTCTCCCCAAGATCAAATAATGCTCTACAAGTTCAATCACACACAAAAGAGGAAAACCCACAATACCAATATTAAGTGGTAAAATCCTACTTCAAATGAAGAAGGGAAACATCCACTATGAAGCTCATTATATTACTCAATGATTCAACAATACAATAATTCTTCAATGTTATGCAACAATATGCATCAACATTATATTTAGATGTAGTAGACAACACCCCTATTTAAAGAGAATATTTTCTACTACAACCTTAAAATTTCCCTAATCTTATCACAATCTTATTTTGATATGTGTGACAAATCGTATCCCAATATTATCTTGAGATGTGTGAAAAATCTTATGACAATCTTATCTTGATATGTGTGACAAGTGGCATCCATCAAATATTAAAAAGTGATTGGTTACTTTTTAATATTTTCTAGAAAAGGGAAAATAACTTTTTTCCACAAATTAAATATTCCTAGTACCCTTATTTTATTTATTAATTGGGTGGAAATATTTTTACATAAAATAGAATTATTTTCTAATTCAAATATTATTCTTTAGACTTTATATTTTAGTCTAAGAATAATTTACACAATGTTGCATTGCATATTCCAACACTCCATCTCTAGGTGGGCTAGTCAAGGATGATCCAACCCACTATGGAAAAAACCAATGTCTAATAAGTCATTGTAAAACCAAAACCAGTAATGGTCAAAACCATCACACTCTAATCAATATTACAAGGGATAATGATGGTTTCAAATTCAATAATAATATTTGCTTCTAGTACCCATTGGTGCTCCTCAAGGAGTATAATTGCAACCACCCAAGTAACCTACACTATTGGTACAACTTATGACAAACCCAAATAATAATAGGCAATAAAACCTTATCTATAATATAGAACATATTGACAAAGTTAATATGAATGATATTGATTGTGATAATGTGCAACTTCACTTAGGAAAAGTATTGCCTAACCCAATGCCTCTTAGAATAGAATAGTTACATGAGGAAAGACAAACAACTCCATTAGATACTGAGCCAACAAATAATAAAGTGTTAGAGTTAAAGTGCACTATGCCTTCACCTTGACACTTGTCAGTTTCTCTTGACAAGTGTCATGTGTTGAATATAGGCTTATGCCTATATATTGTAACCATTTTTATCAATAACATTAATCCCTTCAGTTTCAGTCCTAACATTTGGTATCAGAGCTCCAGGACTTCTCTGACCTTGTGAGCTTGAGGGGGGATTTCCTTCGAGAAATTCCCCCCTCATATTTTTTTCCCCATCATTTTTTATTTTTCACCCCCATTTTTTTTCAATCTAGGGAGTATGCTCTCCATCCATGTGATGGATCAGAAACCAGAAGCTTTAAAAATTAATGGCTGTCATTTTTTTTTGGTAGATCTGTGTTTTTTTATTATTGAATATCAATGATTCTTTTGCAGATGTTGAAGTTTTAGTAATGATGAAGCAATGGTGTTGCAATTATTGTGATGTTTTTCTTTTTTAAATGAAGTCGGTTTCTGCGGTTCCAGGGGCAAAGTTGCCTGGTTGTCAGATTTGAGCAAGGTGTTGGCTGGATTTTCGTATTTTAGGCGGTTGGATAAAATAGTTGAAGGTTGCAAAATTGTTGTGAGTACCATGAATATAATAATCCCCACCATGACATGGGTTCGAGTTCTAGATCTCATGTTGAGCGTCTTCTCTACATGTTTGCATGCACACAACGTAGCACTGACGAACCCATTTACCTATGTTGAAGGATTTTAGGACGTGTGTTTCATAATGACTGAAGACTTTGTTTCCATGCAAGCTATTTTGTACTACACAGTGCCAGGCACAGACGCACAAGGCTCCAAATATTCAGAGGCTTGTGACTCCATTGACTTTGCAAATGAAGCGTGCTAGAATTTTTGAAAAGAAGAAATGTATTGCTAAGGCAAATACTGAGGCAGCTAAATATCAAAAGCTTCTTCAATCAAGGTTGAAAGAGCAGCGTGATCGTAGAAGTGAGAGTTTGGCAAAAAAGAGAGCGGCATCGTCCTACCTTTGCCGTCGCAGTTAAAATCCATTCCTTTTTGTCGTCAGATCAAGCACGGTGTAGAGGCAAGACTTGCATATCCGTGTTCTGTCATGAAATTTTATACAAGATTTCTCGTGAAACTCTACATATTTTGAGCATGTAGCTGTTCTTGTGGTATGGGAGTGACTGGGCATGTTGAGAGTGACTGGTCAATCTACTAGATATTTACTTCACATATTTTGATGTTATTTGGCCATGGACTGGTTACCTATATTTGCATATGCAAATTAAGGATGAAGGAGATCAATTTTTAGGAGTTATTGAGGGTAATGTAACATTTACAGTTGTTTCACCTGTAGTGAAAGGGGAAAAGAATCCTTGGAGAAGCGCTTGCATGCTTTAGGGGAAAATAATCCTCAGAGAATGCAAAATTAAGGCCTATTTTTCACAGACGACTTTGCCTTCATTAGATTCGAAGATGAAACCTATGATATCAATTTTTTTTAACCGCTTTCTGCCAGCTCAGACAAGAGGAGGGTCTTCTACCACACGCGCGGGTCATCCACAGGAAGCTTGAGGATGTAGATGTGTTTGTAGGTATTTCTAGGTGCAGAGGAGGTTAGAGGGCCCACCCAGGTGCATCCAAATCATTAGACTGTTGTAGAGTTCCAATGAGTCTAGTTGGTAGAAATTTTGTTGTAGACGTCTAGTTTGACATTGTCACCATTAATGGAGAACCCCTATTTGGTTAACATGCTATTAAATTGATGTCATATGATAAAGTATATCCCATGATTTGATTTTGGTTTGAAATCTATTAGATATGTTGAATTTGTGGTGCTCAAATTTTGAGTTTGGTTCTACATCAGCATCTATGAGATTCACTGTTGTTTCACCGTTTCTACTTGTGAATATGGTGAAGAGTCAGGCCACGTCATCACTGAAGAGCACACCCACTGAGCCACAAACGTCGAGGGTGGACTACACTACAGTGGTAACATTGGGTGAGTCCCTCGATGTAAACTTGATGTTACCTATGTTTATGGGGATGTGTTGGTGAAGAGGAAGAGTCCAACTGGTGGTTGTACAAACAGTTTGGCATTGTGGATAAAAATGGTGTTTCTATTCATAGAAATTCGCTCGATGGCTGAGTATCAATGGTGATTGATGATATTGGACCTTAATGTTGTTCGATCGAATTTACACCAGGCGTGTGAGAGAGGTGTCTTTTGGAGAAAGCGGCTGAGGCATTAAGGGGGATGACTACGAATCCTGAGAACGCGTGGTGTCGGTCTCTGCTGAAAATACACCTAATACAAAGGAAAAATGATCCATATAAGAGTGTCGGTCTCTGCAAAAAATGCACTCAATACAATAAAATGAGCCATACATCAAAATAGGAGAGAAGAAGAAAAGAAGAGAATCTTCTGAAGTGTCTTCGTCTGTACTCTTCAGAAGTAGATCCGGAAAAAAATTTGGATAGAGTCTAGGGTGTCTTTGTCTGTAGTCCCTAGTATAAGTGTCCTTATGGTGACCATGTCATCCCACCAAAATGCATGGGTAACCATCCATTGCATTCGCAAAGTGTATAGAAAAGATCACTAGGTACAAGGATCACATATAAAATTACCTTGGGAGTGTCGGGTACAACCGAGAGTGCACTCCAAGGTAGGAAAACTTTGAGGCTAAAAACCTCAATTAAAATAGCATCAGAAGTACCAATAGACACCACCAATGTGTCCATCACGGAAAAACATTTCCAACGACTATAAATACCCCTATATTCCACCATCAAAGGGGCCTTCATCATTTGTAAAAAACATCATGCCTATCTAAGGCAACAAGTAATCATCGCAGTGAGAGGCAAACTTATTGGAGGGAATTTATTTTAGGTGGACAGCCTAGATGGCCATTGTAATTCCCCTACAAGGGAAAATTGAGACTATTTTTTTTTCCGCCAGAGAGCGATGCCGCCACAGTGCGAGGTTTTAGTTGTTGTCTTGGAGAGGCATGTTGTTTTTCATTATGATGAAGGCCCCTTTGATAATGGAATATAGGGGTATTTATAGTCGTTGGAAATGTTTTTCAGTGATCAACATAATGGTGGTGTCCTATTGTAATTTTGAGGCTGTTTCCATTGAGTTTTTTAGCCTCAAAGTTTTTCTCCCTTGGAGTGCAATCTCGGTTGAACCCGACACTCCCAAGGTAATTTTATATGTGATCCTTGTACCTAGTGATCTTTTCTATACACTTGGTGAATGCAGCGGCTGGTTACCCATGCATTTTTGTGGGATGACATGGTCACCATAAGGACACTTATACTAGCGAATACAGACAAAGACACCCTAGATTCTATCCAAGGTTTTTTTGGATCTACTTCTAAAGACTACATACGAAGACACTTCAGAAGATTCTCTTATTTTCTTCTTATCTCCTCCTATTTTGATCTATGGCTCATTTTATTGTATTGAGTACATTTTTGGCAGATACCGACACTCTTATATGGCCCGTTTTTCCTTTGTATTAGGTGCAATTTTGGCAGAGACCGACACCTTCTAGATTGAGTTCACCATGAGGAGGGATTTCATACTCATGGTGAATCTAGTCAGTGACCTACGAGAGGCAACATCCTCTGAGGATGACCTGTAGAGGCAACAGACCCATAATTGGCTGACCCTAAGGCACCCATGATGACCCTGAGGCACTTAGACGGCTGACCTAGTGGCAAAAGACCCGTGGAAGTGGCTGACCCTAAGGCAACAGACCGAGATGTATACACAGTGAATCTAGCATTATTCATAGTTGGAGAGCCAAGCACAAAGAGCACGAGCCTAGACCAAATCAGAAATAAGAGAGGATGATAGGTAGTTTTAGAGAATTCAACATTAAGGGGGAATGTTACCTAATGTTGACTTGTTTTGTTTCTTCTTTAGTTAGGATAGTGCACTTTAACGGGGAATGTTAGAGTTAAAGTGCACTATGCCTTCACCTTGACACTTGTCAGTTTCTCTTGACAAGTGTCATGTGTTGAATATAGGCTTATGCCTATATATTGTAACCATTTTTATCAATAACATTAATCTCTTCTGTTTCAGTCCTAACAGAAAGAAGAAAATATTCTAAAAATCATACCTTTAGAAACTCATACAACACTATATTCTAAAATACTAGAATCCAAATAAGAGCATTCTAATAAATTTGATTTGTTGGTGCAGTTAAAATGTTTAAACATAACAATATCATTACTCTAATCCATAAAGGATGTGTTTATATTCAACAAGGCTATCCAAGAAATATGCATTGAGAAACTTAGAAGGAAGTAAAAGACATACCCCAAGACCATACAAGTGGATGGAAAACTAGTTGACCTCTTAGCAAGAAATATCATATATTGAGATCTTAGAAAACTAATCATTATTATCTTTATTGGTGCAACAAAAATACCAAATTTATTGGTTGTATTAGGATAAAAAATAAATTTCATGACCATTCAAATGATGAATCAACTATCCTTGACAAATATGAAATCTACCTCTACTATACTTCAATTGGTAGTTTAATCTATAACTAAACCTAATGAAATAGTAAAGTACATACCCGAGGGCCATGATGGTTAAGAATGCTTGGCTGTCATTGACAGTTTAACTAGCATGCATAGCTAGGAAGTCATTGTTTTTCATGTTTATAAATAAGAAGCTGATGTGAGAGTGAGAGGGGGTCAATTGAACAACAACCTCTCCTAACTGCTTAGACATATTAATTCCACCACATAGAAAAGCAAGGAAATAAATAACCCACTTTAATCTGCAAATAGATGAATTGCAAGGACAAATTACTTAACAACATAACACACGACCACATAAACAAAACTCATAATTCTATTTTATTTATATTTCAACTTCCACATAAAACATTACAAAATTTCTCTCCATAGAGCACCACATATCTGCAAGCACTCCTCAAAGTACCAATATCCTTCTTCCATATTCTTCCTCTCCTAACTGCTTAGACAAATTAATTCCACCACATAGAAAAGCAATGAATAAATAACCCACTTTAATCTATAAATAGATGAATTGCAAGGACATATTACATAACAACATAACACACAACCACATAAACAAATCTCATAATTCTATTTTATTTATATTTCAACTGCAACACATTACACAATTGCTCTCCATAGAGCACCACATATCTGCAAGCACTCCTCAAAGTACCAATCTCCTTCTTCCATCTTCTTCTTTCGAGGTTTAAAATGACAAACCTCCTGCAAGCACTACACAAAGTGCCAATTCCTCCCTTTGAGGTTTTACATGAAAAACCTCCTACAAGCACTACACAAAGTGCCAATCTCTTTGGAGCTCCCTGCTCACCTCTCACTCTCACATCAACTTATTATTTATAAACATGAAAATCAATAACTTCCTAGCTATGCATGCTAGTTAAATTGTCAATGACAACCAAGCATTCTTATCCATATTTTTTTCCAGCTTTTTTTTTTTAAATACATATTTTTCTAAAAATACATTTTTTTCTAAAAATACAAATCATCTTGCTGTCTCAAAAGGCAGTTGCACACTGCATGCTAAACCTTATCCAATATTCCATAAAAAATGTTTGCCAGCTAGATGTTCTCATCCTCCAAATAGCAATCCCAACTATTTAATTTGGCTGACAGATGGATGCTCCTACATCATATATACATGGTGACAATTTAGACCTATGTCATTATAATTAGATATTTTGTTCCTCGTATAGCTAGGAGATCATTTGATTTTGAGCAGTAATAACAAAGGATAGTTAACTAGTGTAATGAGTCGCCCATTCTCAGATATGCAAACAAATAGGGGTGATATTCCCTAGCCTTGTTTAGGATATGGTTGAATTCATATTTTTCTTCTCCTTAGCCAAAAAATCACCTATAATTAACATTATTTATAGATAAAATTGTTTGTAACGATTATAAGGCTAGTTTTTGTTAGTTATTTTATTTCAATTTTTTTATTATTAGGCTAAGATTTATTTGTATTATTATTTCCATATGTGAGAACACTTTTATGGATAATTGTTGAGAATAATAAGATCTTTAAGATTTATGTTCCCATGCTAGGTTAACTCTTCTTTTCTACCATTGTGGATCTTGGACCCACTCAAATATGGGGAGGAAAGGATTTTTCTATTGTGTTTGGGAAGGTATGCCATAGTGTAATATCGTAATTGCATTTTTTTTATTTGTTGTTATTTTCCATTGTGTTGTAATATGCATATTTTTGTGAATGTCTTTTACATTTTTATTGTTTTGTTTTATGCAATATTACTCCAAGGAGAAATAGTAGTGTTTGATTAGATATTAATAATTAATATAATTAGTTTCAATTATAATTTTTTCTTATACTTTTGCAAGAGTGCCAACTTAGTTTAAATTATTATTTTCATATTTCTTAGAAAGAGTGTGGTAGAATTAATTAGTTTAGTTTTTGTATCATTCTTTATAAATTCATCTCTAGTTTTGCAAGTTAAGTTTATGAATTTGTGAGCATTTAATTTTAGCATGTATAAACCATAGAAACCCCTACAAACAAAATTACTATAGAAACAACACCTAGTGCATATAGCCTTTGGACACCACCTTAGATTTGGCAACTTAAAAGTGACATAATTAAAGTGTGGTTTATTGAAAACCATCACCTTTTAGCGATGTTTTCAGGGACATGATGTTGGTAGGAGCTATTTAAAAATTAGTTGAGTGCCCAAAATTGCAAACCTTTAGTTAGTAATAAAATTTATTAGTCATAGAGATAGCCTACCTCCTTATTTTCCATTGTTGATATAAGTATTCACTAAGATAAATTAAAATCTAATGCCATAAACTAAGAACATAGTGCCCTTCTTTGTACCTTATTCCAATAGGAGAGTAGTTAAAACTAAGTGAAAATAGTGGCGTTGAGAAGGAAAGGTAGAGGTGATTCGAATATGATTGCTTTTATTAGATAGAATTCATGAAAAACCTAGGGATAAAAGGGGAAATTTATTAAAAAAACACTCAACAAGCCATAGGAGCACAACAATCATACCTCGAGGTTGCACAAGAGTACTTTTTACCTATAATTGAGTTCCCAAGAAATCCATTGCAATTAGATGAATAAAGCACTAGTGGATGATAATTACCAGGTCTAGGATCTAAAGGATTACATAAATTAGAAGAACTCAATAGTACCCCACATATTCCATTTAAATACATTGAAGAATAAATATAGGTCTATAAAATTTCTTGGTAAAACAACATGGAATATATGTAAGGATAAAATAACATTAGGGATGGATAAAGTGATATACATCATGGGAAAACCAGTAATGATACTAGAACCTTCACATGTCTTATTTGGTTATATCCCAATGTACAAGCCCATATGAAAAAAAATTCTCCATAAAACTTACCTATATTTAGGGGGACTAAAATGGAAGACCTAAACCATTTTCTATTTGAATTTAAATTTGTATATCAAAATTATGATTACACAATAAAAAATCATAAACTTAGATTATTTCCTTCCACACTCAAATATGTAGTTATATGATTTTTTATGGGGTTAGCTCTAGATTGAATCCTTAATTGGGATGATATGGAAAATTTATTTTTAGAAAAATATCAATATTATTGTCATGTTAAGTATTTAAAGGAATAATTATTTAGGATAATACAAAATTACAATGAAATTCTTGAAGGTAGCCTAGATACAGTTTTTTTTGTTCAAAAATGATGTAGGGAAGGGATGGAACTGGAACTTGTAAAAGCAATATTAAACCTCATGGGGAAAGGCAATGTGAATAAGTTATATCATTATGATATTATGGAATTGTGTATAAACTACTCCTAAACAAGGAAATAATATAGGCATTGAGTAGGAAAGTATGGAAATGATATAGGAGAACTATTAGAATAATTTGACAACTTCAAAAGTGATATTCTCCTATACTTGAACTATTCGATTAACTACATGCTAAATCTAATTCCAGTGAACCATTATCCACATATTATCAGAGGTTTAGTCAAAAATATGAGTTACAAGAATACCCACCCAAAAAAACCAATATCTATAGAATCGAACCTATAAACAAATGTGATCTATTACTAGAAATCAAGGCTAGCCTTGGAAGAAGTTATCCCACTATATAAAAACTTGATTATGTGGGATAATTAAAAAAAAATCCCATAATAAAAGAGTGTCATGGGAGAAAAATCCATGGAATTCTTCATGGAATATGGCTTTGCCACAACAATAATAGGGATAGTACCCCTATTCTCCATGTGAGACAAGCAAAGTCTCCCTAAGATCAAAGAATGCTTTACAAGATCAATCACACACAAAAGAGGAAAACCCACAACACCAATATTAAGTGGTAAAACCCTACTTCAAATGAAGGGAAACATCCACTATGAAGCTCACTATATTACTCAATGATTCAACAATACAAGAATCCTTCAATGTTATGCAACAATATGCATCAACATGATATTCAAATGTAGTAGACAACACCCCTATTTAAAGAGAAGCTTTTCTACTACAACCCTAAAATTACCCTAATATTATCACAATATTATCTTGAGATGTGTGACAAATCTTATCACAATATTATCTTGAGATGTGTGACAAATTTTATCACAATCTTATCTTGATATGTGTGACAAGTGGCATCTATCAAATATTAAAAAGTGATTGGTTACTTTTTAATATTTGCTAGAAAAGGGGAAATAAATTTTTCCCACAAATTAAATATTCCTAGCACCCTTATTTTATTTATTAATTGGGTGAGAATATTTTTACATAAAATAGAATTATTTTCTAATTCAAATATTATTCTTTAGACTTTATATTTTAGTCTAAGAATAATTTACACAATGTTGCATTACATATTCCAACACTCCACCTTAATGCAATATTGGGGAAAGGAATTATGAAACAAATAAACATTCTCTCCCTAAAGATAAAAATGGAGATGATAATCAAATGAGTAATATAGTTACAATGAGCTTCTATGACCAAGAATGGTCTATAATAAGGCACCAATACAAAATGGACCAAAATGAGACTGCAAGCCCCCAACAAAGTAGCTTCATATACAAGCAACTTACAAATCCATCCATCAACCACAAGTGGTTGCAAATGAGAAGAAGAAAACATCACAAGGGTGTCTTCAGTAAGCCTGCAAAACCCCAAACGGAAGTACCTACAAGCTACAAGTAGCTCAACATAAGATCAATTAGATACATCATCATAAATATATTCACCACAGAATATATGAATACCCAAATATGATTGCAAAATCGATCTAACAAATAGTGAACTATAAGTCATCAAAAAAAGATGCCAAGCCATACTTATAGTCACGTGCTATATAGTTGATCAAAAAATATCATGTACAAAGTTGCACAAAGCAAACAAGGAGTACCATGATAATGCAAACTCTAAAGTACCATGTACAAAAGTAGCACAAGGCTAAAATAAAAGTACCATGTAAAAGAGTTGCATAAGGTATATAAAAATAATAAAGTGTGCACACCGTTTGCATAAAGCTAACCATCATGTACAAAAGTAACATAAATGCTAACAAGAAAGTACCATGATAAACCAATTGCATAATGCCAACTACATAAAAATATGTACAAAGTTGCACAAGGCAACAATAAAGTACCATGTAAAAGAGTCACATAAATCAATTGCATCATATACCATAATTGCACAATGCCATCTACAAAGTAACATGTACAAAAGTTTCACAAGGCAAACAAGAAAGTACCATGTTCAAAAGAGATGCAAAAAGCAATTATACCACCAAAGATCAACTCATATATATATAGCACAAAACACCTCATAAGGATGAAGTTGTCATCACACAAGTGTAACTACACTTCATTCCCCCTTGAGGATAACTTCACCAAACCAAGTGAGTCCCTCAGCTTACAAAACTACTCCTTGGGAAGAGGTTTGGTGAACAAATCAGCAAAATTAGAAGATGATGGGAAATACTCCAACTGAATAGTCCCATCCAACACCTTCTCTCTGATAAAGTGGGATTGGATTTCAATGTGCTTTTTCCTTTGATGTATTATAGGATTTTTAGCTAAGGCAATAGTTGATTGATTATCGGAGAGCAAACGTGAAGGACCAAATTGCTCAAAGCCAATTTCCTTCATGAGGGTGTAAAGCCAAATCACTTCTTGTGTAGCTGCTATCATAGCCTTATACTCCACTTACGTTGTATAAAGAGCAATTGTATCTTGCTTCTTCGAAAACCAATAGATAGCTATAGACCCAATACTAAAAATATATGTTGTGGTAGACTTTCTATCTATTCTATCCCCTCCAAAATCAGAATCAGTATAGCCGAAAAGAGCAATGGAAGGAAGCCTGGAATACTTGAGTGCCAAATCTCTAGTACCTGAAAGGTACTTCAGAATCTTCTTGGTAGCTTGCAAGTGCTCAATATAAGATTTTTGCATGAACCTAGCCATCATACCAACTGCAAAAGCAATTTTTGGCCTTGTGATGGTGACATAAATAATACTACCAATGAGCTACCTATACAATGTAGCATCAGCCAACTGAGATTCTGTACTTACTTCCAACTTAACCCCTGTAGAAATAGGAATGGAAGTAGGATTTCCATCCTCCAAATCAAGCCTCTTAAGAAGATCTCCAATATACTTGGATTGACTCAAAAAGGTACAATCCTCATGCTGATAAAGTTGCATGCCAAGATAGTAGTTTAGAAGACCAAGGTCAGTCATTTCATACTCTGAATTTAATTTGGATATGAAATCAAAAATGACCTCATTCTTATTTCCAGTCATAAGAAGGTCATCAAAAAATAGAGAAATTAAAATGACCAAGTTATCCTTCCTAAGAACATAGAGATTTGTATCTGAATAACATTTATCAAAACCAAGAGATAAGAAGTAACCTAAAATCTTCATGTACCATGCTCTAGGTGCTTGCTTCATATCGTACAAGGTTTTCTTTAGTTTACACACAAGTGTTTCCTTACCTTGTACAACAAATCCTTGTGGTTGACTCATGTATATATCCACATCCAAATCACCATGTAGAAAGGCACTTTTCACATCAAGCTATAAAATCTACCACCCTTGACCAGCAACAATAGCAATGAGAAGTCGAATGGTGGGCATTTTGGCTACTGGTGCAAAGGTTTCATCATAGTCAATGCCATATTTTTGAGCATAACCCTTAGCAAACAATTTGTCCTTATACTTTTCTATCTCTCCATTAGAATTGTACTTGATTTTATAGACCCACTTGTTCCCAATAACATTTCTCTTATTAGGATAAGGCACTAGATCCCAAGTTTTATTATTTAGAAGAGAATCCATCTCAACATTCATGGCATCAACCCAAAAAGAGTGTTGTGAAGCTTCTTGGTAAGAAGTAAGCTTGGTATCATTCTCTATCTTAGCTAGAAGAGACATGTTAAAGGTCATACTTCTAGTTATCCTGTGTCTAACTGAATTCTGCTCTTTAGGACCCCTAAAATGATCCAACCACTTGGTCCTTTTGAGACAAGTCCCATCCTTTTCTAACTCAAGAAGGTCTTCATTTAATTTAACATCTCTTAAAATAAATACAATGCATGAAGAAGGTGAGTATAACCTGTAGCCCCTATGTTTTGCATCATAGCCAACAAAGATGCATTTTTTAGAATTTTTGTCCAATTTCTTCCTCTTTTCTGAAGGAATATATGAAAATGCAGCACATCCAAACACTCTTAAGTGTGACAAATTCGGATTCTTACCATTCCAAACCTCATAAGGAGTCTTTCCCTCAACTAATTTTGAAGGACACCTGTTAAGAATGTAGATTTTTGTACTGGTTGCTTCACCCCAAATAAATTGAGGTAAGTGGTCACCAAGCATGCATCTTACCATCTCCATGATTGTCCTATTTTTCCTCTCTACAACACCATTTTTTTTAGGAGTGTATGGACAAGTAAAATGCATTTTGATCCCATGAGAAGAATAAAACTCATTGAAATCATTACTATTGTACTCCCATCCATTGTCACTTCAAATCATTTTGATCTTTGCTTCCTTTTTATTTTATACCAAAGCTTTGAACTCCTTGAATGTCTCAAAACAATTCTATTTATTCTTAATTAGATACCCAAAGATCATTATTGAATAATCATCTATAAATGTGAGAATATAGGATGCACCACCAAGTTATCTAACATGTAATGGACCCATAATATCTGTATGAATGAGTTGAAGAATTTGTGTGTCCCTTGTTGACTTGTTCTTTGCAAAATTTTGTTTGCTCATCTTTCCTAAGATGCATGTTTGACACAAACCATGAATAGGTGAAATGTTAGGCAAGCCTTCAATCAAATTTTTGGACTTCATAATTTTAATATTTTGATAGTTTATATGGCCTAATATTAAGTGCCAAAGCTTGCTACTAGGAGAAATATTAGTTGCTAAACATACTTTAGAAGGAGCATCACCTAACACATAAATATTATTCTTCACATTACCTATAATTATTGGTAGCATGCCTTTCCTAATGCTCCATGAAGTTGAATTGAACTCAATAGTGTGACTACTTCTAGCAACTTGCAAAACTAAAATTAAATTTCTCCTAAGGTTAGGCACATATAGGACATTATCAAGTAATTTCCCTTCAATTACAACATTGCCAACACCTTCTACTTGAAGTCTAGTATTATCACCAATGACAACTGAATATGAAGAGTGCTTATGAAAGTCCACAAAATTATCCTTTTCAAAACACATATGGTTAGTGCATCCAAAATCTAACACCCATTCATTAGAAGTAGATGTTTCAATGGAGTAGAGGGCACAAAAAAAGGCATTTTTATTAGAATTTTACTTTACATTGTTGTTATTTTTATTTCCCTTGCCAAACTATTTCTTAGGTCCTTGTCCTTTAGCCTTTTCTTTCTCTTCCTTTTATGCAATCTTCTTCTTTTTGAAATAATTTTGTTCCTTGTGGCCTTTCTTGCCACAAAATTTGCAAGTGAAATCAACTCTAGGCTTGTTGGGTTGGAAATTTTGATTTTTCCTTCCCTTGTATTTCTTTTTGAAGGAAGCCTTAGTGGCACTCAAGGCAACATTCTTCTCCTTGACAACTTGACCATTCAATTTGTCTCTATTAAGAGACTCTTCATGTTGAATCAATAATTGTGAAAGAGTTTTGAGAGGAATGCCATCCTCTTCTTGCTCTAGCCTAGTCTCAATAATGGTGACAAAATTCTTGAACTTGCTTGACAAGTTCCTCAAAATTATAAAGCTTAAGAGCTTCTCACTTATCCAATCACAATTACAATCCAATAGTTGAGTTCTCATGTCTTTCATATTTGAGAGGAATATCAAGGCACTTTCTTCTTCACCTTGCATAGTGCTAAGAATTTTGGACAATAAAGTGAATTTCCTTGATGTGTTGTACCCTATATGGACTTGTTTTAGAAAATCTCATGCATCTTTAGCATGCTCACAATGGCTTATAGTGAGCAATATCTCATCACTCACACTATTGATAATCATGGAAAGTAAGGTGACTCTTGTTGTTATATGTCTCAAGTGCCCTTGCCTGGGTTGGGATTGCTTCATCTCCATTCACAATGGGCCATAACATTCTTGCTTGAAATTTAGCCCTCATCCTTGGTTCCCATATTCTAAAATTTTATCCATAAAGGATGTGCTTAGGTGTGAAAGAGATTCCATGATCATCCATTCTAGAAAGTGAACATAATCAAAACATAAGATTCATTAACAAAGGAAATAAATGATGCAATAAGAAAGTAGATAAACATACTTGCATATATATAAAAATATAACTTTCAAGTAATCTACTTTTCAATCATCAAAGATAATCATCATGAAAGATAAACATCATGAAAGATAATCAACATCATCATGAACTACTATAACCATCTTGCAATAAACAACTATAACCATATTGCAATTTAATAAAGGAAATAAACCAAGATCAACTTGCAATAGATTAACTTGCAATAAGAATGTAACTAACCATAACAATCATCTTGCAACAAAATAAACTAACTTGAATTGAACCATTAAACATTTGTTAAATGTTAGATAGTCAATAAGTTAGTAAGTTAGTGTTCATTTTAAGGTTTTGCTATAGCCTAATGAATTGTCAATTCATCTCACCCAAGGTCAACCAAGCTACCCAAAAGGGTATGGGTACGAGGACCCGAAAAGGACTTGCTACCGATAGAGCATATTCTTTTGGATTCAATAGGTGTTTAGCAAATATAAACTGTTTTGCAAGATTAAGTAAATTTTAATCAAGTACTAAAGTTGTGGTTAGTAAGTTGATTCATTTTTAACCTTCTTGATTAATATGAAAATTAGTAAATTGCAAGTTAGTTGGTTAGTAGATTGTTTAGTAGCAAGTTAGTAAGTTAGTAGTTATATTAGTTGAGATGCAAAATAGGAAAAACACAAATACACACTCTCTCTCTCTTTCTCTCTCTCACTTTCATTCTCTTTTACTTTCATTATGAGAGATACAAGTTACATTAATTTACATTATGATTCAAACAAATACTTGAGAGAGATTAGAAGAAATTAAAAAATAGGGGGAACAGAGTGAAAAATTTGATCTGAAATTGCCTTGTATACTCCAAAACATACTTGGATAACCTTGCAAAACAAGCAAACTCACTAAAAACCATTGTTAAAGTGAGAAAAAAAATGACTATAAGGTCTAAATTATTTACAATTTGACTAAATATTTGCCAAAAATTGCATAAAAGGATTCTAGTTGCATTATATAATAATAAAAAATGCATTTCAATTTATGCAAAAAAAAAAGACTATTAGGTCTTAAAATAAAATAAATGCCTATTTTTTTTATTAAAAAACAGAATAATAAATGACTTTTTTATTATTAAATGACTGTTTTTTATTAAAAAACAGAATAATAAAAAATAACTGTTTTTTTTATTAAATGACTATTTTTTTAATTAAAAAATAGAATAATAAAAAATGATTGTTTTTTTTATTAAATGACTGTTTTTTTATTAAAAAAATAGAATAATAAAAAAATGACTGTTTTTTCATTAAATGACTATTTTTTTTAATTAAAAAACAAAATAATAAAAATGACTATTTTTTTTATTAAATGACTATTTTTTTATTAAAAAATAGAATAATAAAAAAAATTCAGACTGTACAACAAAATGGGTGGGGGGCCATTTGGCCCCAAATAAAAAAAGATTTACCTTAGATTTATTTTTCACCAAAATAGGGCAAACAATATAAGGAAATAGGGTTTTGGGGCCTTTCGGACGCAACCATGGGGTCTGTTTGGCTCCAAAATCCTTCTAACAAAATCTCAATGCCAAAAATTTATAGATTTAAAATTAAAACACCATTTGCAAAAGATCTAACAATTAGATAAAAAAAAACACAATAAATCTACAAACACTAATGACAGATTTGCAAAATAAGTTTACCCAAATATCAAATGTATAAAATATCCAAATATCAAATACATTCATTAAAACAAAACAAAAATATACCTTAATGGGTTTTTCACCTCAAAGGATTTAAGACACTTGATGGAGATCCCCATCGCTCTGATACCAAATGTGAGACAAACAAAGTCTCCCCAAGATCGAAGAATGCTCTACAAGATCAATCACACACAAAAGAGGAAAACCCACAACACCAATATTAAGTGGTAAAACCCTCCAAATGAAGAAGGGAAACATCCACTATGAAGCTCACTATATTACTCAAAGATTCAACAATACATGAATGCTTCAATTTTATGCAACAATATGCATCAACATGATATTCAGATGTAGTAGACAACACCCCTATTTAAAGAGAAGCTTTGCTACTACAACCCTAAAATTGCCCTAATCTTATAACAATCTTATCTTGAGATGTGTGAAAAATCTTATCCCAATATTATCTTGACATGTGTGACAAATATTATCACAATCTTATCTTGAGATGTGTGACAAGTGGTATCTATCAAATATTAAAAAGTGATTGGTTACTTTTTAAAATTTTCTAGAAAAGGAAAAATAACTTTTTCCCACAAATTAAATATTCCTAGAACCCTTATTTTATTTATTAATTGGGTGGCAATATTTTTACATAAAATATAATTATTTTCTAATTCAAATATTATTCTTTAGACTTTATATTTTAGTTAAAGAATAATTTACACAGTGTTGCATTACATATTCCAACACTCCATCTCTAGGTGGACTAGTCAAGGATGATCCAACCCACTATGGACAAAACCAATGTCTAATAAGTCATTGTAAAACCAAAACCAGTAATGGTCAAAACCATCCCACTCTAATCAATCTTACAAGGGATAATTATGGTTTCAAATTCAATAATAATTTTTGCTTCCAGTACCCATTAGTGCTCCTCAAGGAGTATAATTGCAACCACCCAAGTAACCTACACTATTGGTACAACCTATGGCCAACCCAAATAATAATAGACAATAAACCCCTATCTACAATATAGAACATATTGACAAAGTTAATATGAATGATATTGATTGTGATAATGTGCAACTTCACTTAGGAAAATTATTGCCTAACCCAATGCCTCTTAGAATAGAATATTTACATGAGGAAATACAAACAACTCCATTAGATACTGAGCCAAAAAATAAGGAAGAAGAAAATATTCTGAAAATCATACCTTTAGAAACTCATACAACACTATATTCTAAAATATTAGAATCCAAATAAGAGCATTCTAATGAATTTGATTTGTTGGTAAAGTAAAAATATTTAAACATAACAATATCCTTACTCTAATCCATAAAGGATGTGTTGATATTCAACAAGGTTATCCAAGAAACATGCATTGAGAAACTTAGAAGGAAGCAAAACGCATACCCCAAGACCATACAAGTGGATGGAAAACTACTTGACCTCTTAGCAAGAAAGCTCATTCCACTAAAATATTGAAATCTTAGAAAACTAATCATTATTATCTTTATTGGTGCAACAAAAATACCAAATTTATTGGTTGTATTAGGATAAACAATAAACGTCATGACCATTCAAATGATGAATCAACTATCCTTGACAAATATGAAATCTACCTCTACTATACTTCAATTGGTAGATTAATCTATAACTAAACCTAACGAAATAGTAAAGGACATACCCGAGGGCCATGATGAATGGTTACTCATTATTCCTTAAATAAAATTTGTTTCCCATGGCTACAAAATTCATATATTTTCATTTAGGTGATATGAATATCTCAAATAGATTGAATTCCAAGAATATTTCTCTCTACTCCCTAGCTAGACCTTCTATATATTTCTCCAAAAATATATGGGTGGATGAGTTTGGAAAACAAAATAATATTTCTCATTTGGATATGTTCATTGTAAAATATCTTGTGAAAGAGCTATATCCATTAGGATCATGCTTTTAGGATAAAACTATTTTTCTAGAATATTCAAATCAATCTTTCTTATATGATGAGGGGACTATAGTCCATATATTTCTATGAAAATATGAGGATAAAACGTTTGAACCTTTGTCACTTGTGTCACTACAATACAACCCATTTATTTTTACAAATTGAAAACAAAGACACCTTCTCTTGTCTTTCAAGTATCCTTTAAACAACATCATTCTTACAAGGATTAATTTCAATGAAAACACTAGAATTTTTCATTCCCTACCACCCCACAATTGTCCTTTAAACTCATTGATAAGTAAAGGAGTCAATTTAGTGCTTCCTAGAACCAAGAAAATAAAAATAAAATAAGAAATTCATTTAATATGAATAGTTGATTATTGGATGCTATTATTTGATGTATTAATGTGACATGTTAATAAATTTACATGGAAATATAGTGATATAAAGGGAATACACCACAACATATGCACATAGGATTTAGAATACTAAGCAATATCTATTTTATAACCTAGGAGGAGGATAATTTCTATTTTGAGGGATATGATAAAGGCAAATATTGAAAAGCTATTAGACAAAATATTCATTTACCCAATCTTCGATAGTCAATGGATATCACCATTGGTTATTGTTCATAAAAAAAATTAAAATTATGTGTTTTTCAACCATAAAGGACTTAACAAAGCCACACAAAAAGGTTATTTTTAATTACATTTCATAGAATATGTACTCTTTACCCTCTTTGAAAATAAATACTTATCTTTCCTACATGATTTTAGTGGGTAAAATCAAATACAAGTAACACAAAATATCAAGATAAAACTACTTTAATGTGCTCCTAAGGAATATTTGCCTATAGAGTCTTAAATTTTTTGTTGTGCAACACTCTCACAAATTTTGAACAAGCAGTTCTCACTAATTTTGTAGATATTAACTAAAGAATGGATTGTGGCATATATGAACAAATTATGGTATATAGATAATTATTTGATGAAGTTATCCATTATTTGGATTGAGTCCTTACCTAGTGTGAAGCCCATAAACTATCTATAAGTAATAAAAAGTGCTTAGTGATGATGTATGAAGGAATCATATCTTGGTAGTAGGCATAAAAGTATATCATAATAAAATAGATATTATAAACTAGTTGTCTTCACTAGAAACCCAGATGAATATTAGGATCTTATTATGACATGTTGTTCATTATAGATGATTTATTTATAATTATAGAAATTTTGTGACACCACTATTCACTCTCCTTACCAAGGATGTTGAGTTTAAGTGGATCAAATATTATCAAGAGGCATTCAAATCCATCAAGGAAAATTTTATCAAAGCATCGGTATTAAGAGGACCTCATTGGAATATTCATGCAGATGCTTCCAATACCACAATTGGTGAAGTACTTGGTCACTAATATGAGGAAAAAGGAAAAAAATTATGATATTTACTATATTAGTAAGAATTAAATAGGTGCCATTAATAATTGAATAGATTTTTTGGTAGTAGTCTATGCCATAAATAAGTTTCACCACTATGTCTCAAGTTACCCTATATATGTGCATACAAACCACTTCCCAATCAAATATTTGATGAATAAACCAATGGTGAGTGGATGAGTAGTTATATGGATATTGTTACTCCATGAATTTTATATCACTATTGTAGATAGAATTGATAGAGAAAATTTAGTTTACTATTTCTTGTCAAGATTAAACACTATTAGAGAGAAATATCTAGTGGATGATTTTTTCATTGATGAACATTTGTTTGAAATATTAGTGCACTCTCCATGTTTTTTAGATATCACTAACAATTTGGTAATTGTGAATTTTTCTTCTCACCTTAGTCCAAAACAAAATATGTCATCTAGTCTAACAAAGTTTATCTTTTCAATGGATAAAAGGATTATTGTTTAAATGTGGACCCGATCATATTTCATGGATGTGTGTAAGGGAAGATGAAGTCTATGATATCCTTTAGGAATTTAATGATGAAACTTCTATAGGATATTACTCTACAAAATTAACCACATAAAATATTGTCAAAGTAGGATGCTTCTGGCCTTCACTTCATAAGGATGTGAAGAAATATGCTTTCCATTGTGATCAATGTCTAAAAATGGGAAAACCTACAACACAAAATGATATAGCTTCTTAACCTTAGATAATTCTAGAACCATTTGAGAAATGGGGGATATATTTTGTAGGACCCTTTAATCCACCACCCTAGGGAATACAACACATCCTAGTGTATACAACTATGTGACTAAATAATATGAGGTAATAACTCTCTAGTACACTCATGAGAAAAATATGAATGATTTCTTATATGAGCATATATTTTAGTGCTTTAGTGCTCCTTGTAAGATTGTGTTAGATCCAAGACCATAGTTTGTGTCAAAATTTATCCATTCATTCATGTAATATTATCAAGTAAAACATAAAATGTCCTCACCATAACACCCATAGTCCAATGATCAATTATAGGTGACTAATAGGTAATTAGAAAACGTCTTAACAAAAATAGTATCTTCACATAGAAAATATTAGGCCAATATATTATCCAAATATTTGTGGGCCTATAATGTTACTTGTAAATCCACCATTGGATTCATCCCTTATAAGTTATTCTATGGAAAAATACATTTTTTACCTATTGAATTTGAACTACAAACTTTATGCACTACACTTGATGTGGATATTGAGTTGTTCTAGGTACAACTAGAAAGCATTTTGTAGCTGAATGTGCTTGATGAGTTATGGAAGGATGCCCTCCACTAGATAAAATTTATTTAGTAAAAATAAAAGGCATGGCATGATAGGCATATTAAAAGTAATAAGTACAATCCAGGTGATTAGATACTCTTGTTCAATTTATGTTATTTTGATTTCAAGGATAGGCTCCAAACTTAATGGATAGGATTTTATGATATCAATCAATTTTTTTATAATAGTGTTATACAGTTGATACCTATTGATGATTCAAGAAAGAATATGGTCATGAATAGATATTTATTTAAGCTATATCTTAAATCAATGATGAAGGAATATTTCTCTACCTACTTACTCTCATAGTATGATAAGTATGTTGTGGGGGAAATCTCTTCTCCCACCATGGATGAAAAATTATTGTATTCCTTTTGTATTGAGAAAAAAGTCTAGTGGTGAAAACTCCTTTAGGGGAACCATTAGGTAGAGTCTAGTATGATTTTTGGTGTACTTATCTTCAAAATAAAAATTTGATTATGAAAATTGTTCATGGATGCAACCAAGGAAAATGTGGACTAAAAATAATAAATGGTGGTATCTTCTATTTGAAAAAAATAAAATAAAAAATAGTGCAATAATATTGGATATTTGATTCCTCCTATAAGACACTCATTAGACCATACTCTTTAAATCATTTTACACAATCCACTCTGATGAGGTATGATTTTTTCTTGTTTTCTTTTTCTTAATATAAATATTAAGTGTAAAGTATTATTAATATAGGTTACAAAAGAAAGGTCATAATATTCACAATTGGAGGCTATACCTTAACATCCAATTCAATGCTAGACTCATCCAATGGCATCATGCTTTTATGGTATAACATCAGACTCATCTAATTCCATCATGTGAAAAAATATTATAATTGTAACAACAAGAGTGTGGGTAATGATGAAGGTGGCATGATTATTAGAAGTGATTAAATATGAGAAATGAATGGGGAAACATTTTATGCCACATGGATAAAAAATAAATTGTATGCCACTTATACCCACCACCATTCCATTGCCTCTCACAAATTTTGAGTTAGCATTGGTCCATGTGAGGGCACATGATACACAATGAATATTTAAGAGGAAGTGTGTGTGCATACTCATTAGAATGGTAGGATAACATACTAAGCATGTGGTCATAGACTTTGAAGTCATAGGCAAAGACTAATATGACAACAAGGGCCACATGTTTGAGAAAAAGTGGTCTACCATACTAGGAGGATGGTAAAAATTTTACATGTAGTAAGTAAACTACCTATGTAGGGTACAACATGGTATTCATTGGAGACCCACCACCATGATACCCAATACCTAGAGTTGGAGGTAAAAGGTAAAAGGGAACACTTATTTTCATCCATTACCACCCTAATAAATTGCTACGTAGTGTGCCACCACAAACATCACCACCACCCTTTAATTTACATTATCTATAGAATCATGAGGGTGAAACATAGAGCCCAAACCAACAATATAGATAAACTACTATAGGATGCTCAAATAGTAAACATATTTTTCATAATCAGTTGGCTACAAATTTTTGAGCACTTCAATGGATGCTATGCTCAATTAGTGATAGCTTTTGTTGTGAATCTACATAAAAATATTGCTAGAATGAGGGACATAATTTTTATATTACCCCCAAAACCATAAACCAAGCCCTACAAATTACTTATGCAAGTAAAAATTTCTTCAAAAACATCTATGCAATGCTTGAGTTATTTGAACATTGTTTAGAGAAAAATGATGTTGAACCAAAATTTAATCTTCTTGGAGACAAGTGCAAGGGTTTTAAATGAATGAGACTTGCATAAATTTGGGATGCATTGGTGTTGTGTGTAATGAAATTAATGACATGCAACTATCAATTCACAACACTCTTGGAACTCTACCTAAAACTTTTTCTTCAATTATGGTAAGATGAGCATCAACTTGAGCATCACATTAGTTTGTATTTTTACTTAAATTATCTATTGCATGACATGGCCACTAGATATCAGGCTAGAAAAACCATGCTAAAATATCATGAACTAATTAATATGATTTACCATTACCTTTTTTTTTTTTGTGGAAAACATCCCAAAAGGGATGCCACTTTCGGGTAAGACCCAAGGAGGCAGGGGTATCCATTCCACCAAAAATGCCCAGGACTCGGACCTGGCCTACCACCTTTGACATACTCAAGGAGCAAACAAACACACAAAACCAATTTAAAAATAAGTAAATAACAACAAAAATAATAAAATAAAATAAAAAACATGCTCCTTGAGTGTGTCAAAAACAAAAGCACAACCAAACACGCACAATAAGATAAAAGAAACCACAACACAAACCACATAGAAAAACACAAGAACCACATAACAAAACACAAACAAGACAAAAACAACAGAACACTACAAAGACATAACCCAAAAAAAACATGAAAAATAAACACAACCAAAACCTAAAAAATAAAAAAATAAAAAATAAAAATAAAAATAAAAAACAACCAACAACAGACAATAAACAAAAACAAAAAACATAGAAAACACTCACACATAAAAACACGAAATAACACAAACAAAGAGAAACCCAAGAACAAGAACGAAAAAAACACAAGAACAATAACAAAAAACATAAAAAAAAAAAACAAAACAACAAAAACACATGAACAACAAAAAACAACACAAAGAACACAAAAAACAAAACAAAACAAAAGAACCCACCCACCTTAAAAAACTAAACAAAAAAAACAAAAAAGAAAGAAAGAAAAAAATTGAACATAACAATGACCTATCTAGACCAGAAGACTATTAAGGCAAGAATCAACGAGAGGAAACAAAATAAAGAATAGAATGAGCTAGGGAACTAAAAAAAACTGAATGAACCAAAGAGAAGCAAAAAAAAAAGCAAGAAGAAACTAGGTACCTTAGAACTAGAGCCATCCAAAGAAATGATAGAAAGAAGAGCTTCCCTAATTTGAGAAGCCCACCATATAGGAGGGTGGCCATAACAAGTAAGATCACCTTTGTCCAAAGCCCAATTAGCTAAAGCATCAACACTCTTGTTTTGATCTCTGACCACATGATTGTAATCAACTTTCAAAAATCCCATCTGGATTAATTGAATCTTCTCAATAATTCTTTTTATTCTCCAATCCACCT
Source organism: Wollemia nobilis (assembly GCA_028583015.1). NCBI lineage: Eukaryota > Viridiplantae > Streptophyta > Pinopsida > Araucariales > Araucariaceae > Wollemia > Wollemia nobilis. The sequence goes on from JAQPPZ010002593.1 coordinate 1,303,929, forward strand.
TATGATTCTTAGAAGGAGTCTTCAAGAGATTAATCATAAGTTGAGAGTCAGACTCAACTAACACCTTTTCCCATCCAACCTTAGTAGCCTCCTGAAGGCCTCTGAGGATACCATACCCCTCAGCAAGGTTATTGGAAAGAATACCCAAATTCTCAGCAAAAGTAAAAACCAGGGAGCCATCTGAAAGTCTACCAATTCCTCCCACACTTGGCTTTTCCAGGGTTCCCTCTAGAGGCTCCATCAGTATTGAATTTTCCAAAATCCTTAGGAGGAGGTTGCCAATTTCTAGTCCTATCCATCTTACTAATACTCACATTCCCTTTAAGTTGGTTGCCCTTAGAAGATTTAATCTTCAATATTTGCATCACTTGATCCCATATTTGGTGGGAGTTTTTGGGGGTGATTAAGGAGTTGATGGACTGATTCAACTAAGTTGGCTATGGTCTTTTGCCAAATATAGTGAATATCCTTCCTATCTTGATTAAAAATTTGGTTGTTCCTTTCATTCCAAATATTCCAAAGAAGAATGGTAGAACCCATCCAAACTAACTGCCTAATAAAATGATCAACACCCTCTTGATTAGGCCAATCCCTCCAAAGCTGTTCAAAAGTAAAAAAATTGGACCACTGTAAGCCAAGTAAAGTGGCCATTCTCCTCCATAGCTCAGAGGCTAAAGTACACTCAATAAAAATATGGTTGAGATTTTCTACATTCTCTTCACACATTTCACATCTAAAAGGGCCATGAAAACCACGCTTCATAAGTTGCTCACCGATAAGCACCCTACGATGCAATAAAAGCCAATTAAAGAACCTCACCTTAGGCCAGAGATTTTGAGCCCACAATCGAGAAAATATGTCAGAAGAATGGTTGGGATTATTATGGCATAAGGTCAAATAACCTTGAGCAACTGAATACTCACCCTTAGTAGTGTTGTTCCATCCAAAACAATCTTTTTCATGGGACCAAGAGAGGGATCTCATATGAAGGATGCCTTGGATATCTTGTCTTTGCCTTTCCGGGATTTGAATAGGCCAGTCCTCAATAGGGATCCAATATCTACCAACCTTTGAATTACCAGTATGGTACCGATAGTAATTAGCCACCTTTATCCAATTAGCTCGGTGAAGCTCCTCCATCCAAGGCCTCCAATCGGGAAACTGAGTTATCAAAGGCTTGTGACCATCCCAAGAATCTATCCAAAAATTTGCCTGTTGACCATTATGAATGATCCAAAATAATTTTTTCTTTATCAAATCCTCACCAGTCTTAAGAACCGCTAAAATGGGAGAACCTTTGGTAGGAATTTGATAGCGAACAAGGTCTTCGGGACTTTTGTTCTCTAGCATATTTAGCATGGAGATTATTGGCCCAAAGAGCATTGGGGTTATGCAACATCCTCCAATATAATTTAGCAGCTAAAGCTTTGTTGTTATTAATAGAAGACCAGAATCCTAACCCCCCTTCACTCTTAGGAAGACATAAAGTATCCCATTTCACCAAGGCCCATTTTCTTTTCTCCTTAGTACCACTCCAAAGGAAACGATGACTGATTTGATCCAATTCTCGAAGAACAACCTTTGGGATATTCAAAATGGAAGAAACATAAATAGGAATAGCTTGAAGGACTGATTTTACCAAGGTGATTCTACCCCCGAAGAAAGCCACTTGTTGGTCCACTTTCCAATTTTCTTCTTGACTTTGTCCAACAACCAATTCCAATATTTATTTTTTTGCCTTTGAATATTTATGGGAATACCTAAATAAGTGATTGGAAGAGAGGTCTTCTTATATCTTAATTTATCCAAGACCATGGATTCTCGTCTAGCGGAGCGATGAAAGAAAATAACTTTAGATTTGTCTTCATTGATCAACTGCCCAGATAGCCTTAGAAAAATAGCTAATGATTTGCTTAATATTAGAAGCTTCCTTAATAGTAGCTTTACCTAAAAGAGTAGAGTCATCCACAAATTGAAGATGAGAGATAGGTCTAGCTCCATGAGCAATGGTAACTCCCTCAAGGGTTTTGTTTTCCCTCTTTTTGGTTATAGTCCTACCCAAGCATTCAACAAGAATGATGAATAAATAAGGGGATAGCGGGTCACCTTGCCTAATACCTCTGGAAGCTGGGAATGACTGAGAAGGCCTGCCATTGATAAGAACTAAGTAGGAAACTGAAGAGATACATCCCATAATCCAATCCATCCAATCCTTAGAGAAACCAAATTGCCTCAAAACTTTGATAAGGAAGTGCCAATCCACTCTGTCATAAGCTTTGGATAAGTCTAACCGAATGAACATGGAAGGAGAATTTTGCATATCCATGGAATGGATGGCTTCCTGAGCAAGAACTATCTCATCTACTATTTGACGTCCTTCCACATAACCCCCTTGCTCTGGGGAAATAATCTTATGCAAAAGAGGCTTCAACCTTTCTGCCATGATTTTAGTAATGATTTTGAGAAGAACATTACATAAAGCAATAGGTCTAAAAGCTGAGATATGATCAACCTCTTGAGCTTTTGGAACAAGAGTAATATAAGTTTTATTGATAACCTTCAAAATTTCTTTGGCTTTCCTGGCTTCTTCCACCACCTCTAATAAATCAACATGAAGGATATCCCAGAACTCTTGGTAGAACTCAATGGGAAAACCATCAGGACCTGGGTTTTTCCTTTTTGCATTTTAAAAACTACTTGTTGAAGCTCATTGATAGTAACAGGAGCAGTCAAAATAGAGTTCTCCTCAGAAGTGATAAGAGAAGGGATTGCTTGAAGAACATTTTGTTGTGAAGCTGAGTCAAGAGGAGTAGCAGCAAAAATATTGGAAAAGTAATCAACAACAATAGAGTTCATGCCATCCCAAGTATAAACAACATCTCCAGAATCTGATTTTAAGGAAGAAATAAAGTTGTGAGATCTTCGAGCTAGAAGAGATTTGTGGAAGAAATTTGTGTTTCGATCTCCTTCTTTGAGCCATTGAATTCTAGATTTTTGCTTCCATAAGATTTCTTCTCTTTTTCCCATTCCTCTAACCGAGTTGTGAGTTTAATTTCATCTGCACTTCTCTTCTCTGTGAGGCCATCTAAATGGATTTTCTTATTCAAATTTTCAATATGAGCAATAACTTCATATTTTTTTTATGAACATCCCCAAACTCTTTCCAGTTCCAAGTCTTGATTTTGGATTTAATGTATTGCAGTCTTTTGGCAAAATAGAACATCTTAGTCCCATGCCTAGGTTTACCTTCCTTCCACCATTGTTGCACACGAGGTCTGAAGGAAATGTCTCTAAGCCACATTAATTGAAAACAAAAAGGAGAGAAACTCACATTGGTTTTCCACATTTCCACCATGGCTGGCCAATGATCCGAACCAGCATTATTAAGAGTCTTCACTTTAGGAATGTGACCATGGATTAAGAAATTTTTAGAGAGCAAAAACCTATCCAATCTCTCCATTATACAAGCTAAGCCTTGCCTTCTGTTAGACCAAGTCATAAGGCCATTATCTGGTTGGATATCCACAAGATGGAGGTTTGCAATATATTCGCTCATGAGGTCGGTGCTTTTGTCCAAATTTCTATTTCCCCCCCTTTTCTCATCCAGAGAGAGGATGGTATTGAAATCTCCTCCGATCAAGATCCAAGCTTTAGGAAAATGAGAGATAATATGAGTAATATCCTTCCACTGTCTTCTTTTTTCCTCCAAAGAAGTCGGAGCATAAACAGTAATGCAGAGCATAATCTGGTTGGAATGTCTACTTTGAATAGCTATAGCCAACAAACCCCAACTCGCCAACCATATGGTGAATAACTACCTCTTTTGGGTCCCAAAGACAAGCAATGCCACCCGAAGTCCCTTGGGAACTGAGGGAAACCACTTTTCCAGCTGGCCAAATTTTACTGGCAATTGAGTCCATATCCTCCATTGACATCTTTGTTTCTTGAAGGAAAACAAGATGTGGATGATTTATCCGAATCATTCTTCTAATTTCATTTTGTTTTGAAAGACTCCCTTTGAGTCCTCTAATATTCCAAGTGATGATCTTCATTAATACCAGGGCTAAAAAAGTTGGGAAGGGCATTAATATTACCTTCCTCTACAAGCTTTTCACCTTCTTTTACCATATGATATTGATTGGTCTTGCGACCTACTTTTTGATTAGAATCCATCTTCAATTTTTTTTTCCCTGTTTCTTGACTTATTCCAATTGAATCTGAGATGGCTTCTAACCTTGAAGAATGCTCGTACACAACCAAAATTTTACTAGATGGTTCAACGGAGTCTATATTGGGACCTGCATTATTTGAAGTTTTGACATTTGAAAGATTGTTTTTCTTGTGTAAATTTTCTCCTTTTTTTCTGTTGAAAACCTTTGATTTGTTGGTTTGTCTCTGAGTTCTTCCCTTCATATTTAAATTGTGTTTCTAAGATTTCAGTTTCCATTATTTCCTCTTCCTCACTTGGGACATCATTTGTGGAAAGGATTTCAAACATATTAGCAGATGACTTTGATTGATCCTTCATAACTGGTTTTTTTTAGTGTTCTTCTTCTTAGGTATTTGGAAACCTGCTGAGTTTATATCTTCTTTCTTTTGATCGGGAATTTTATTTGGGCAAGCACCGGCCAAATGACCATATTCATGGCAAATTCTACAACGAAAAGGAATGTTCTCATAGTCCACTACTTGCTCCCAAGTGTCTTCCCCAAATTGTAATGTGATATTTTTAGGTAGGGGTTTGTCAAAATCCATTAAAACACAAATCCGAGCATAAATAATATGTTCAAAATTTTGAGTACAATCAACAGATATCATAAAAGTTCCTAAAGAGTTTCCAATTGAAGAAAAAATAGTAGGATTCCAAAATTCAATAGGGAGGCCAAAGAGTCTAACCCACACGGGAGCTATAGAAGGCATCTCTTCTTCGGTTTAAATTTAGTATGCCAGGGCTTCATGAAAAGCCCTGCCCTTCCAAAAAACCAAGGACCCCCTTGAAAAGTTTTCTCTCTATCTTCATTATTAGCAAATAAAACAAGAAAATAACCATTTGGATAAATAGAGATTTGTAACTCACCTTTAGTTTTCTAGCTTTTTGCAGCCCAGACTTTGAAAGCGAGATAGACTCGGACGAAAACCCACGAACCGACAAATTAGTCCTCTTTTTTCCAAATCTTCAATGCCAGTCTGAATGTTACCCATATCAAGCTTAACAATAGGAGTTCCATCAGCTGCTTTAAGACATCCTGACTCCATTTTCTGGGGATCAATCTTAGGCATTCTTAGAGGTTTATGGGAAGCCCTAAGATTGATATTAGCATTGGGCTGAGGCTGTCCACCATGAAGGGCATCCCTAAAATTCATTTTTGGGACTGAGTCTTCGAAATTCTTACCCTTGACAGGGGTTTTCACTGTAGAATTATTTTGTGGGTGCACCTTAGCACCAGATTCACTTGAGATATGAGCCATTTTTTGATCAACTACTTGAAACTTGTTTCGTGATCTCTTTAATCCTTGCCCTAGACGTCGTGGAAAGGTATGGTTTTCACTTTTCTTTTGTGCAGCAAATTGGAAGCCGTTGTCACTCAAGTTCATAGTATGATCTATTGAAAGACAAATTTCTAACCCATCTTGGATCCCCTGCAACATTTCCTGCTAAAATATTGAGCATAAACCACAAAAATATTGGTCGCTAGGGCCCGAAGGCCCTAAAAACCAACCTCTGGAGCTGCTTGCACTCAACCCAGATGAAACCCTCGCATAGCCGCTTGCCAAATATCTCGTTCACACATAGGGATGTGCTAGGATCTGTGTTGCTCCAAATGATATGAAAATTGGTGGAGACGTAGGGTTTTTCAAGCATCTACCCTCAAAATTTTAGCTCAATCTGAGTCTGGATGAGTGAGATATGGTCGAAAATAGTTCGGCAGTTTGGGAAATCCTGTGAAAATTTTCTAAAAAATCACCATTACCTTTTCAAGGCAAATAGAAGCAGGAAAATGAAATGGTAGAAGTATTTGGAAAAATTTTAGCAAAACCCCCAACCTCAAGCTTCACCTATAATGATGCATGATGGTGTTGAATCATTTGGGATGACAAGAAGCCTTGAAAATAAACAAACCTCAAAAGCATTAATGTAGGGAGAAGAGGACCAAAGGCATAAGTGTAAAAACCATCCAAAACCAACCCAAGATATATATATATATATATATATATATATATATATATATATATATATATATATATATATTTCAAGTAGGCTTCACCAAGGTCCCAATATTATTTTTTAGCATCCTCGAGGCTTCATCATATTTGAGTCTAATATCATTGTATATGACACTCAAGTACACAATAGTGCCCTATATAGGGTTTACCTTACTAAACCTCACTATTTGGAAGGATAACATGTCCCCCCACCTTTCCTATACCCTACCCAACATAGGATATTTTGACCACAACATAGGTATTATCCTTTAAGACCCATAACACTTAAATGGGGATGCCTATTCTCTAACCTTTCCATAAGTTGGTCTATGTAGGTTATTCTAGCATAAATTTTTAGTGCTTAGTTATCACACCTCCATGGATTAAATAAGGTCATCATCATTCACATGGTAATGAGCATGGTCCCTAAACCTCACTATTCAAGGTGCCATTATAGTTGTCTCGTAATTGATTCAATTAACTACCTAGTTGTGGAACACTTGATACTTGTCTATCAAGGTGTATCAATCATGGAAATCTGGCTGTTACATTCCCACAACTCCTTCCATATCTATGAGTTTCTAGCTATTGAATCACCATAACTCCTAGGAATCACCTCTACCTAGTTATTGCATCACTGTAACTCCTCCCAAGATTAGGTTAATTCTTTTACTCAAGGGTATTAAAAAATTTCTACATTAATGCCCCAAGAAACCTTTCCAAAGATTAATTTTAACCAAGAATTAAAATCTCTCTTATAAATAAGTAATAAAGTACTATAACATAAACAAAATGCTTAGTTATAATACAATGCTAGATCTAGCATGAAGTGGATCATTATAACACCATAAATATGACATGTAAAAACATATTGCTAACCAATAATCATAATAAAGTATTTTTTATGATAACATAGACATCCATGTAATATAAGCTTATAATCAATCCCTTAAAAAAACAATAAAACATTTAATTTTTCTTTTTTTTCCCATAATGAAAGGCATCATAAAAAGTGACCTATACTAACTCATTTTGTTTCTATCATTCACATCCAAGTGTCTCACACAATTTTACAAAGGTTTCCAAGCCTCTTCATTTTACAAAAAGAGAAATATCCAAATATTACTTAACAATACTCTAATTTTTATAGCAACGTTTCATTCCCAAATACATTAGAGCAAGCATGCCCAAGTGTCCTTTGTGTCATCTTATCTTCATGATCCTCTTCATGAAGGAGTACCCATAAACATTAGGAGATTTTTGGGATCAAAACAACTCTTAATGCAATGCAACTTAACATGCTCTATGTATATATATGCAAACATCCATGCAAAAATACAATCCAAGCAATAATGAGAGAATCCCATACTTCTCTCTATAAAGGTTTTCCTATCTACCCAAACCTCAGATAACTCTTATAAATGTTTACAAAAAAAAAAAGCTCTTTTCTTCAATAATAATGCAAGATATTTTTCCTTTCCACTCTTTTTTTTTTTTAAATGAATACACCAATATAAATAAATGATATTTAACTTCATTTATTCATTAACTAATACAAAACAATCTCTTAATTTTGAAACCAAGCACAAATAAAAATGAAGTCTTATATCTATTTCTATATATATATATATATATATATATATATATATATATATAATTAAAAATAGGGCATCACTACTAGTATAACTTCAACAAGCATGAAAATTGAATCTTTTATTGAACAAATCAGAAAAATCAAAATCTAAACCTTTAAAAGACCAACCTTCCTTTAAAATTATCGCTACTTTAAGTAAAGGGTATTTTAAAGTCTCTTTCTAATACTTTAATATATTTTCTAAGGTCTTATGTCCAATGATTAAATAATAAAGTCATAAACAAAATATAGCTTAAGGTAATGTATCTTAACACATTAAGGAAAGGTAGTCTAAAACATCAAACATTTTAACACCAAATTCAAGCCCTGATCGGGTAGTTATCATGCATCAACCACTAAGAAAATCTTAAATAAAGGTAGCTTAACACATCCATTAAAAAAAACCAAGAAATTATTACTAAGTAATGAACACCAAACAATGAATATCAAGTAACAAACACCAATCATTTAATACAAAGCATACAAGATTCATTTACACTACTCATTGTATTTACGCACAAGGTCAGGTGTTCAACAACACAACGTGCTCATAACTCTTCAAATTTTGCTTTTCCCTTATTTCCAATAGTCCCTAGGTAGAAAACATTATTTCCCTTATAGCCTTTCTTCCTCCAAGGTATGGGAGTCTTCAAGAATTCCTCCAACATTAGCCACCTATAAAATTTCCAACCAATGTGCTCTTATTAAACATTATTAAGAATCGAATGCCAACGTCTCACAATGTGCTTCGATTTAGCATGTGCTAAGGTTTAACTATTATTTAATAACATTATTTTCATTAAACAAAACATTAATATTATCCCATAATGCTTTACATATTGCAAACATTTAAAATAATATTTAATAAATAAATCTAATTAATATCTTCTTCCATTTGAATCTTTGCTAACTTAAGTAATTAATCTAAATTTCATCCATATTATTATTACCTTTAACCATAGGTAAATTAAATTAATTACTTTTTTATTAATACCAAATGCTAATATTTGTTATTAGATTTGATACTAATGGCACAAGTATAAATATTATTTTCCATATTAATACATTATTGGTACAGTCAACTAAATCTATGTTTTTCAACAAACTTAAGCAATACAAGGATTTTCCAAGCAATAATAGACCATGCAGATTCATCCTTTACCAGGTGGATTTTTAAGATAATAAAAATATTATCACTGCTATACTAAGAATGAATCCTTTTCCAAAGAAATACCATGGCCTAACTATGTATTGAAACACATGTATATATGCAATTCATCTCTTGTACCCTTGAGTGGTCAATGAACAAGTCATCAACCATCATTTCCCAAAATTTTCTCAATTTTGGTGGTTGTCCCATATCAATCTACTAGTGAGATTACATGGTCCTACAACTATAAAATCCTTTAGTAGTATCATATTCTAAATTAGTATAAACAATCATTAAATTCACTTTTCAATCATAAAATGAGATTATGTATTAGATAATGACTCATTAATACATAATTCAAATGTCAAGCATAAGTACTAATAATGAGGATTTTTACCTACTCTCCCTCTTGGACTAAACACAATCCTTTGTGTTTCTTTAAAATACAACATATAAATTTCATTCAAATAAATATGGGAATTTCTTTCTCATTTCTTCAACATATTCCCATGTTGCACAATTTTTAGAATACTTGTCCCACCAAACCTTACATTGATCTAGGATTTGTTTCCCTAACATCTTGGAATGATACCCTAAAATCTTTACTAGTCTCACCTCAATGGATGAGAAATATTCCATATACAGTTTAGAAATATTCCAAACATAAGTAGGATCAGCAAAATATTTCCTAAAGATATGTGGAAAGTATAATGGATCTTTTATAGGTTGTATGGCAAGACAATCATATGGGCTAATGGACTCATCTTATCAATGATCTCAAATAACCCAACATAGTGAGGATCTAAATTAGTTGAATTAATAGCAATTTTCATGGGTATTACCCTTAAGAAAACTTTGTCTCTCATAGAGAATTCTCTTGGTGATATTTTTAGATCAGAATAGCTCTTCTAATGGTCAATAACTTCCTTGATCCTTTGCCAAATCACTCTAAGCTTCCCATCCATATCTTTGATAGTGTCGAGTCTAATCACCATATGATCTTCTAGATTATCCCAAGATAGAGGTGTTATGCATATTCTATTATAAAAGACTTTAAACAAAGACATTCCCAAGGATACATGGTATCCATTATTATATGTAAATTCTACTAGATGAAAAATTCCTCCCATTTAGACTTTTGATCCATGCAATACATGCAAAGCATATCCTCTAAAACTTGGTTCACCCTCTTTATTTGACCATTTGTTTCTATATGACATGCATAACTGATATTCAGCTTAATGCCCATTGCAAGGTGAAGATCCTACCAAAAATTTGAAAGAAAACTACAATCCCTGTATAATATGATCACCTCAAGAAAACCATGTAACCTAAAAAATATCTTTCAAAAACTTATTTGTCACTACCAATGCATCATCCTTGATGTTCCCCCTTACTGGGTGTTTATGTTTTGCATTAACATTTTTACACTTTAAACATATTGCAATAAAACCAATGATATATTGTTTTATTATTACCTAATAGAAGGTTTTTTCATGTTTTATTTCATCTTAGACCCTCTCATATAAACAAAGTATGGAGAACTATGTGCCTCTTACATAATAATTCTCCTCAAATCATTAGTTTTTGGTAAGATCATCTTATTATTGAAGCATAAAAGTTCATATTTTATGTTGAAATTCTTATTTTTCTCAATATTTATCCTAACTTTAGCCCAAATTTCCAAGCAATATTGATCTTGTATTTGCATTTCTTTGAATTTGTACATCAAGTCTATGTAACTCTTGGTTAATGTTGTTATGTGGCTTATCTTACTCAAGGCATATACAACCTTATTATTCCCTTTGATATACTAAATACCAAAGTTTTATTCTACTAAGAACTCTATCCATCTTCTTTGTCTTAAATTCAACATAGGTTGGGTAAAAATATACCTTAGACTTTGATGGTTTATCCTTAGGTAAAAATGTTTACACAAAAAATAGTGTCTCTAGATCTTTAGTGCATGCACAACTACAGAAAATTCCTAGACGTGTGTAGCATAATTTAGCTCATGATTCTTGAGTTTTTTAGACTCATATGCAACTGTAACCTCTCAGACATCAACCCATCCAAATATTCCAAGGAAGAATCTATACATGCAGTAAAATTTCCTTGAGGATTTGATATCTTGAGAATTGATTCCATAGTTAACTTATTTTTAAGGGCTTCAAAGGTGATCTCATATTTCTTCAACCATTTGAAATCCTTTCCATTTTTTTGAAGGTTGGTGATAGAGTAGGAAATATTTGGATAATACTTCACAAAACACCTATAATAATCTATGAGCACCACAAAGCTTCTCACTTTAGAGACATTTTGGTCGGTAATCTACACCTAATGGAAGGATTGTACACCTTGCAAAATAAATAAACATTGAAGGGCCAAAGGGTGATGTATCCCAATAGCCAATATCTAGAGAAGGCTGGTTCCTCACAAATTTAATGGAGATTAATAGAATTTAAGTAAAGAAAATAGCAAAGTAAATAAAATAAAATGACAGTGAGTTAAAGTGGGTGGATAAGCCGCATCAAAATATATGTAGTCAGTAATGAGAGGTACACTCATACATACAATCATTTAATAGACTAGTTAATACATTCCAACTATTATCATTTATGCTTAGCACTATGTTTGTAAATTCCAGAGCTGATAAATGAACATCCATAATCTAGATAATAGAATAACAACTAACTCATTCACCATTTTTAGCAAAAAATCACAAACATGAAAAATACATACAGATAAGAGGAATGATTCAAAGGCCATACAATACCTTTTTTGTATTAATGAACTCTGAGTCTTGCATACAAATTGTAATAGCTTAGATTTGACCCCCTGAATGGGTTACATTTCATATTTTATAGCCAAAATATCTAGCTTTTCTCTTACGTTGGGCAAATTCATTAAAGCACATCGTACCATTCAGGTTTTGGGGTTTCATTCTCTGACTTCCTACTATGCTTGATTAAGCCTTTCAAGGAACCTGGTATGAATTTGGATGATCTGTACTAATTTTATCCCCTTTTCCTTACTTTGGCTTGGTTTGCATGATTTTATGGCATTGGTTGTGGTGGAGGGTCTTTAACTCTACATGTAATACGCCTCCATTTGACTACATTGTATTGGTAGATAAGTCTATCCTTGAGCTTTAACATGGGACTTAAATAGGTATACTGTAGTATCTAGTGATCGACATTAAATATGAGTGATAGTGTCTTAAGGCTAGGCTTCGATATCTATGCTAACATTGAATTCAACTGACCCTTATCCCCTTTTAATCGCAACTTAACCTTGGGTGGGATATATTGGAACCATCTTGTGGGTGACAGCTCAACTTCAGCCTTTGTCATTTCATCCAGGTGGAGCTTTTGGGTTCCTTATGTCCCTAGGTATATTCAAAATGGTCTTCCTACATAAGGTAGACGTATCCATGTAAATCTACCCTCAATATTCCTTTTAACTATTTGCCAATGTTGGGGTGGGATAATTGGGGTGAAGCCGCCTTTCATGTTTTTATAAAAAATTTCCTCAATTGGGCGGGCATCATCAACACTTCCTTTGCTTTTATCCTTTTGCCAAAACTTTCTACCATGTCTCGGGTAAGGTTTTGCTAAGGGTGAATCATACCTTCATTGTGAAAAATTCTGCCCTATCATGGACTACCCAAGATATGAGATTCCTCTTTATTTTGGGTGGAATTTTACAAAACTACGTATTCCACCCTACATTCTTTGCAACCTCAGGGGACATTTAGCTTGCAAAAGATAGTGAATCCAGACCTCCAATTAATAATTAAGCCAAAATTCAAACAAAACTAACCTTGGTCCTAGTCCATTGGGATACAGAGTCAATCAAAATAAGGAATTTTGCAAAATGAACTTGGCCCATCAAGTCCATTTGATCCTACCTACAAGCCGCTTACAGTGATAGAGTCACCTCACTGTCTTTCTTGCCCTCTAGAAGATTCAACCTATGTTGCTACCTTTTCTAGAGGTTGGATGTTCAAATCATCACATATGTATTCCCATTCAATAGATGGGGGAAGGAACACATTTTTTAGAAATTCGGCGATGTCTTCCAACCGACTTAGGCTTTTATAAGGGAGGTTCGCATAGTGTTTTGCCACCTCCTCTAATTTAGCACTAAGACCTGATAACTTCAATATGTTGTCCATAATTTTTTTGACTTCCATAGGTTCACTAAGAGCATTGATATCTCTATGATCCTACTTTAGTGCTTTAAATTGATCATTTAAATTTTATGTTGTGAATAATTGCTTGCTTCTCTCCTAGAATCTTGGTGAGCCAAGCTCTTTTAGTTCTACATATGTGGCATTCATCTTCTCCACCTCCCTTTCAAACATCATCTAAATTTATATGCTCTCATAGTAAAGTTATGCGACAAAGAGCACTTGATCCATGTAGTGCTTGATGTGATCCTTCTCTTATTCTAAGAAATCCATCATGGTGGGATTCGCTCGCATAAATATTATCTTTATAACCAAATCCTAGGGTCCCATGCCATGGACCACTTATTCTTTCTTTGATGCTTCCTCCTCTATCTATTTTTAGATTGACATTACACCAATTAGCCTCCTTGTGAAAGCGAGGAGTACCTGGATAATAGTGCTTCTTGCCTTATCTAAATAAAACCATTTGACACCTTCTATCTAGGACTTGGCAATCACTATCCTGCAAGGCACATTCCTTTATATTTTGAGTTCAATCATAGTCTCATCCAGGGCACTTTATAATTATTGTGACTTGGTTTAGGCCTAGGCCTCTTCCTTCCTAGCCAATTTCTAAGTGGTTTGAAACTTTGCTTTCCATACCTCGATCTCTACATATTTTTCTTAGAGCACTTTTTGAGGGGTCTCCTTATTCAATCCTTCCTGTAATTGCTACACCTAATTCTCTAAAGCTCTTTGTCCTACTTTTTCTTATTTCAACTACTCCTTGATGCTATTGATCCTCTTCTTGGCCTATTTTATATCTCTCTCCTCCTTGCTACTCTACCAAAATAGGGTATCAACCTATACATGCATGTTTTTGAGGGTTTGTGCTTTTGGTATTTTTGTAATGTCCTTGGATGTTACTTGTAAATCCTAATCTTCCTACTCCATTTTTACAAGGTTTTTTCTAAATTTTGGTATAGCTACCATCTTATGAAGCATTCCCTCAATAGGATCTAGCTTCATGCACATTGAAGGGACTTCTAACATGTGCTCCTCTCTAAACACATCCCATTTTTGGTCCTCCCACCTCTTCTAATTTTCCTAAGTATTTTTTAACACAGATTATGCCTCTGGTAGATCCACCTTTGTTACCTACGCAACAACTAGGTTAGTCAAAAAATATGGTAATGGGGTTAGAGGACACAAGGTCAAGGTGCGATCTTGGAAAGACCACATAAGATTGCTCAAATATCTTGGGCAGAGAATGGAAGGAGATAGCTTGTTGGGTTGTTCTTACTTTGGTTGATGCTAAGGAGTTCCATACAATGGCTCCTTTATTGTAATATCTACAATGGTGGAGGGGTTTCACTAGATGGATTGTTTTGTAGAGGCAACAGATAGCTTTGTAATTCCTTGGGTGGTGAGTGTTTAGGATAAATAGGCATCATATAATCTATGGCAAGTATTATTTTATCATATGGGAACTGGGAAATGATGGGTAAGTCTTCAATCACCTATGATGAATGGGTTTCCTAAGAGGATGGTGTTCGTGATACCACCTCATTCACTAGAATTTGTTCTTGAGTAGCCTTTAGGATTTATCTTGAGGTCATTTTTTGTTTCTATATTTTTCTTGAAGCCATCATCCCTTCCATATTTGGTATCTTAAAAGTTACCACATGCTGTGACTGATTTTGGTCAGGGCTTGACACACTTTTTTGCTTTTTGTTGGATTGGGCCTTTTGAGATGCTGATGTTTGAGCTTTCTACGGATGCATCCCACTAGACTTAGATGACCTAGTCACCCTGGTTTCCATTGAAATGGCTACATGTGGTGCCCTTTGCTCACTCATATTTCCCCATGATGAGGTAACCAGTTCCTAGCAATCACTTTGGGATTATTTCTCCTTCTCTTATTCTTTTGAGTCTTCTTGGTTGTACCTTCGATCTTGGGGATCCTCCTTCTTCGTAACATTGGGAGTGATATATTTTGCCTCCTTTGACTTATTATTTAGGGGCTCATAATTAGCATTGTATTTGGAAAAAAATTCCACATTAGCTCCTCCTAGATATGCTTCCTTGGTATCAACCTACTCACAGCACATAATCCACCATTGTTTAGTTTTATGCTTTGACCAATCTCTTTTGTTCATGATGTCCTAAAATAGCACCCCTCTTATCAGTTGAGAAGAGTATTTCTTTGGGTTAAATACCTTTTGATATGGATAGTACACCCTCCACACCGATCGATTGTGCATATCAAATATGGTGAAGGGAAGAACTTTATATTTTGGTAGATTTCTATATTTCAACATTGTCTTGCTACCTTCATTCTCATGTGGTGTAAACTCAGCTACAAGAGACCAACAAAATGGACTCCAATCACATTACAAAAATGCAATAATGGAAGAACACTATAAATTGATATTCTTATAATTCTTGAATTCACACCCCCTCTACAAAATATTACAATCCATCATATAGCAACCGAAAACCAAAGAAACCCTAAAAACATATTTTTTCTAAAACTGCTAAAAATAGATCTTATTCTAAAAAATTCTAAAAATAGAAATGAGTCATATTGCACCCAAGTCCGGTGCACATATCCCTCTTAAAATAAAAAACCTTAATTTAAAATATTAGGTCTGAAATTAAGGTATAACAAAAGATAATAAACTTCTAACAGCCAAAAAAACCCAAAAAACCTGAGAACCTATTCTAAAATCTAATTTTGGGACACTATATGGAGGAGTTAAGTCCCGAAAATACTTTTTTTGGAGATTCAAGCCAATAAAATATTCTCATGATGCAAAACACACACAAAACCACCTGTTAAATTTCAAGGCCAACAGGCATACGGTTCAGAAGTTATGGCTTCGACAAGGTGCATCATTCTCCTCTGGTGAAAAATAACTCTGCTCCTACGAGTTCAACTGAATTGAAATCCTATAGCTTTTGGTTATCAATTTTATTTAGCTATGAATATAAAACCCAAGTGTTATCTAATTGTGGTAATCCTTCCCACTAAACCAGGAATTTTTTGTAGCTCCCATGTCTGGTGGTGATCACCTTCTTATCAAGCACCTGTGCAACTCTGTCTTTTTTCTTCTTAGGCATCTGTCATGCCCAATTTAATGTCTCTTGTAATTTTCCATCCTCGTAAGTACCAAGATATTGAAATAAATCAAAAACATTAAAAATGGGTGAAATATCAAATTCATCAGGCAGCTCCACTTTATAGGCATTATCATTGATCTTCTTCAAAATCCTGCATGGCCCAATTTTCTTAAGTTTTAGTTTGTTATACGTTCCCTTAGAAAATATTTCTTTCCCAAGATGAACCATGACCATATCACCCTCTTCAAACACTTTCACCCTTCTGTGTGCATCAACAAAATCTTTGTAGTGACCATTACTACTCTACAATTTTTCCCTCACTGACTCTTGAACTTTCTGGATATGCTCAAAAAATGCTTCTGCATCATCACTAACTTGTTTCCCAATTGGTAACTCAACCAAATATAATACACCTCTAAGATTTTGACCATAAATAATTTGAAAAGGAGACTTACCTGTCGACCTGTTCACTGAACTGTTGTATGCAAATTCGGCTTGTGACAAGGCTAAATCCCATTGTTTTAATTTTTCTCCCACTATGAATCGTAAGAGGTTTTCCAAGCTTCTATTCACTACATTTATTTGCCCATCAGTCTGTGGGTGGTAAGCACTACTGAATTACAGCCTGGTGTTCAACTTTTTCAACAATGTCCTCAAAAAGTGACTCAAGGACTTAGTATCCTGATCATAAGTAATATTCTTTGGAAAACCATACAACCACACAATTTCATCAAATAATAGGATTGCAGTCCTATTTGAATCATTAGTTTTGTAGCAAGAAATGAAATGCACCATTTTTGAAAATTTGTCTACCACAAAAAAAACTAAATCCTTACCTCTTTGTGTCTTGGGCAACCCCAACACAAAATCCATACTCAGATCGGTCCATGGTCCTGTAGGAACTGGTAGTGGCATATACAACCCTGTATTTTGTGTATGGTCCTTAGCCATTTGACATACTCTGTATCTAGAGACAAACTTGATTATGTCTCTCTTCACTTTTGGCCAATAGTACTTCTCTACAAGAGTGGTAGTTTTGGCTACTCCAAAATGACCAGCCAAACCCCCACTATGTAATTCCCTTAACATGTTATCTCTCATAAATACATTGGGAATTCATAATCGATTACCCTTAAACAAGTAACCATTCTAAAAAAAATACTCTTCAAAAATAGTACGGGACTCGCCCCCTACCACACTTTTGCACTATTGCACAATATTCCCAAAATTCACATCAGATTCATACAGATATTTAATCCCCTCAAATCCTACCACTTCATTCTCCATAGTGGTCAACAACAAGACTCTCCTACTCAATGCATCAGCAACCTTATTTTGTTTTCCCGACTTGTGTTTTAGGAAAAATGTATACTGTTGCAAAAATGAAACCCATTTGGCATGCCTTCTATTTAACTTTTTCTAAAAATTTACATACCTCAATGCTTCATGATGAGTAAACAACACAAACTCCTTTGAGATTAAGTAGTGCCTCCAATGTTGTAATGCTTGCACAATTGCATAAAATTCCACATCATATGTAGAATAATTCTTCCTTGCGTCATTCAGCTTCTCACTAAAAAATGTTGCAGGTCGGCCCTCTTGACTTAATACACCACCAATCCCAACAAATGAGGCATCACAATCAACCTAAAACACCTTACTAAAATATAGTAACACTAGAATAGGGGCTTCTGAAACTTTCTTCTTCAAGATTTCAAAACTCTCTATTGCTAACAGAGTCCATACAAACTCTTTTCCCTTTGTGCACTCAGTTATAGGGGTAGTTATACTACTGAAGTTCCTGATGAACTTCCTGTGAAAGGTAGCTAGTCCATGAAAGCTCCTTAATTATGTTATAGATTGTGGAAGAGGCCATTCCATAATCACCTTCACTTTCTCATCATCCATCCTCATGCCATATCTCGAGATTACAAATCCCAAAAACACTAAACTATCTTGAAAAAATCTACATTTCTTTAGGTTGACATACAATTTCTCCTTCCTGAGCACTTCTAACACTAATTTCAAGGTGTAACAAATTCTCTTCTTCACTTTTACTATAAATCAAAATACACAACCACAAACTTACCATTATATTCTTGTAGTACTCTATTCATCAATCACATAAATGTATTGGGTGCATTAGATAACCCAAATGGCATCACCATCCACTCGTACAATCCATATTTTGTC
Source organism: Wollemia nobilis (assembly GCA_028583015.1). NCBI lineage: Eukaryota > Viridiplantae > Streptophyta > Pinopsida > Araucariales > Araucariaceae > Wollemia > Wollemia nobilis. Next base: position 1,322,403 of record JAQPPZ010002593.1, read on the forward strand.
TTAAAAGTTGTCTTCCATTAATCCTATTCTAAAATTATGATCTGGTAGTAGCCACTCCGTAGATCAATTTTATTGAAGTACTTAGCTCCAGCCAATCCATCCATCATATCATCCACTCTCGACATAGGATACTAATACTTTATTGTGATCTTGTTTATGGCTCTACTATCCACACACATCCACCAGTCACCATATTTCTTCGAGGTTCAACAATGCTAGAGTCACACATGGACTCATACTCTCCCTAAATAATCCCTTATTTATCAACTCTGTCACTTGCCTACTCAACTCTGAATTCTATGTTGGGTTCAACTGATAAGCTGCCTGATTTGGGAGTGCTAATCCTGGAATAAAATCCATGTGATGCTGGATATCTTTTTTTGGTGGTATCCCATATGGTAACTCCTTTGGTGTGACATATTTATATTCACTTAGCAACTTAGATACTGTTGTAGGCATAACCACTTCCTCTATTTCTAGCTTCCTAGATGTTAAGGCATAATAGAAGCTAGCATCCCTGATCTCTGCAAGAAACTCCTTCATCATCAACAAGCTCTCACTCGGTCCATCCTCATTCAAAGGCACAAGAACTACATTTACACCTTCCTTCCAAAATGTGTAAGTGTTCTTTCTCTCATTATTTTTAGTATCCCTATTGTATTGCCAAGGTCTTCCCAATAGAATGTGACATGCATCCATCGAGATAACATCACACCACACTTCATTCTTGTAAGTGCTCCCAATTAAAAATTTAATTAAACACCTCTGATCTACTGTTACCTCATTCCCCTTCTTAACCCATGAGATGCAATATGGATAAGGATGTTTTTCACATTTTAGGTGCATTTTTTCAACCATGACATTTGACACCATATTCTCACAACTACCACCATCAATGACAATGTTACATACCTTCCCTTCTAATGTACACCTTGTTCAAAATATGTTCGTTCATAGCCAAGAATATTCACCATATATGGTCTTCCCCTTTGCTTTGCTCCGCACCATATCTTTATTAGGAGAAATTAATGTCCTCCTTATCATAAGGGCTTCCCCCATGTCAGCAACAACTTCATCCTCATCCTACTCTTCCATCTCAACCAGATTGATCCTTGTCCTCCTTGACCCATTTCTTGGACATCACATTGGGGACACTCAAATTCTCTATGCCCCTCCTCGCCACATCCATAATAGGTATACGACCTCCTCGGATCATTCCTATTTCATCCACCATCGTAACCTCTATCTTGTTGGTATCCTCTTCCTCTCAGATTCTGCCCATCTTCTTCTTGTTTAGTAGGTATTGAGGATTCTCCCTTGAGAAAATTAGATCCACTTCGACCCCTACCTAAAGAGGGCATGAATCCCTTCTTACCTCTTCTATTAATCCTTTTCAATTTCTCCTCTGTCTTGAGGGCCATTTGATACGCATCCTCCACTATAAGAGTGTGATGCATGCTCATATCATATTGAACAACAAAACTTAGGCCATTTACATACTTGGCAACCTTTTGGTCCTCCGTATCATTGTGCTCCACTCGAATGGATAGCTTGTAGAATTCATTAGTATAGTCCTCAATGCTTTGATCCTTCTGTTAGAGATTCTAAAATCTATGAAATAGGGTTTGGGAGTAGTCTATAGGTATAATTTTTTCTTGTAACTTCTTCTTCATCTTTGTCCAATCCTTGATATTTTCCTTTCCATTTCTCTATCGTGTAGTCTATAAATGATCCCACCAAATAAATCCATGTCCCTTAAACTTTATGCATGCGAGCTTAACCTTCTTCTCTTAAGCAAGGTTACTCCATTCAAAATATTTTTCTAGGCTATTGATCCAATCGATCAACTCCTCTGGTTTCAACCCACCAGCATATTTGAAAACCTCGATCTTGATCCCATATCGATTCCCCTTAAGCCCCTCTAGAGCTCGTATCAGTAGATTTTCAAAACCATACCCTTCTTCCTCTGGACCCTCTAGTTCTGCTTTTGTGTGGACCTCAGGTCCATGTTCCTCAAGTATGTTTTCATCAGATCCTTGATCTGCATGTGCCCTAGGACATATCTCTCCCATGTGATCAATCACACCAGTCAGCCATGCTATTTTTGCATTCATATCCTCAATTTTCCTATTCATCTTAGTATATATTTTAGGTGGCATCCTTCCTTCACTAGTGATGTCACACTTGCTCTGATACCAAATGGTGTAAACTCATCTACAAGAGACCAACAAAACAGACTCTAATCACATTACACAAATGCAATAATGGAATAAAACTGCAAATTGATATTCTTCTCATTACTGAATTCACACCCCCTCTACAAAATATTACAATCCATCATATAGCAACCGAAAACTAAAGAAACCCTAAAAACATATTTTTACTAAAACTGCTAAAAATATATCTTCTTACTAAAAACTTCTAAAAATAGAAATTATTTGGATTTCACCCAAATTTGGTGCACATATCCCTATTACAATAACAAACCTTAATTTAAAATATTAGGTCTCAAATTAAGGTATAACAAAAGATAATAAACTTCTAACAGCCAAAAAAACCCAAAAAACTTGGGAACCTATTCTAAAAGCTAATTTTTGGACACTAGATGGAGGAGTTAGGTCCTGAAAACACTTTTTTTAGAGAGTCAGGCCAATCAAAGATTCTCCTAATGTAGAACACACACATAAAACCACCTGTTAAATTTCAAGGCCAACGGACATATGGTTCACAAGTTATGGCTCCGGCAAGGTGCATCATCATGATGCCTGAACTGCCTTGGTATTTTGTTATTTACAAGACTTTTTTGTAGGATATGGTCAAGATCATAGTGCCACATAGAAAACACTTTAGGAAGTTCAAGAACTAAAAAACTCTGGTCCATATGGTGAAAATGAGTCTAGTTCTTCTTGGGGAGAATAATTGGGTCAAAAAATATGGTCTGTGGAAAAATCACTTTCTTATTAGTCTTATTTTCCCATATTTCTTCAATATAGAAAATTTCTTTGTACATCTCCATACTGAAAATCCAATACATGACATATAAAGGTAGTAAGTATGGAAAATTAGAGAATCCATACAACCTGATGCAAGTGCCATCCTGCATAAAATAGTAGTCTCCAATTTCTTGAGAATTGGTTTGTAGAAAATTCATAACTTTTTGGGATAGGCATGGACAATATTGGTTAATATATAAAAGAGTAGGTCCTAGGAACTATTTGTTAAATTCCATGTATGAATTACTTTTCCTAAGAACATGGGTCCATTCAACAGTGGGCATACCTCTCCTCTATCATTCCTTTCTTGAATCTTCACAAAATGTCTATCATGAGGCATGTGACAAAAAATCAACCAGGTTAGATGAGATACATACCAAAATTCCTTGCTCATTCCTTCTTGATACTCAGCCAATTGCTTTTGAATGTTTCGATCTAAAAACCCCACCCGATGGAATCTAATATTCTTGTGGACCAAGAGATGGTGTGACCCATTACCAATTGATATGGATGGACCTCTTCATCTGAGGAAAGACCTAGCATGGCATCCAGGAGAGATAAAATAGGTTGGTATTCTTCTTTGACATCTACCAATGGCCAGTATTTGACCTCATAGCCCTTTTATAGACCTTTGATGGATTTGGTCATATACTTCTTAGGGATTTAATTGAGCAACTACATTCATTGCTCTTCCTTGTTCACCCTAATTACTCTAGGTCCAATGTCTTCCCAAGCATCCCAGAGCATAGCACTCTTTAGAAAAAAGATCTCCCAGATAGCATTGGTACTAATAATGAACATCATCCGACCTTGAGCATCCTAAAATCTGCTATTTGTAGGATTGTAATGTGTCACTACTACATATACCATTTTGGGGTATTTGTGGACAAGAAAAGGTATAAAGGGGATAATATGACTCCTCCAAGCCACCATTGTTGGCCCTTGGTTGTACGGATTCATCGCTATGGTTTTTTAGGCTTCCATAATAATTATAAATTTACCTCTGATTGTTATCTCAATGCCCTTGAGGTCCTCATATGAGTCTTCCAAAATTTTCCCCATCTTTGTATTTTCTATTCTAATGATCTTTCTTCAATTACCATAAATTGTTAGAGGTAGAAACTTTTGAGACTTCATATATTCTAGGATGAGTATTGTTACTTATGTTGTGTTTTATTTTCTTATCAGGACTTTAGATGAGGCCAAGAGAAACTCGTCAACTTCTTCCTTTAGTTATTTATAGCATGTGACTAGGGTTACATGCAATGTGGTGACATGACCATTGGAGGTATTTTACCAAAAATGAAGCAAATCCCTTAAGCCGAACTCCTACTGATTGTCAATATTTAAATTTTCTAGAGTCAGGTTCATAACCAATAAAATGGAGGTATTTTTCACTTTATTCTGTTAATGAAACACAAACCAACTACTTATAAATTGGATTTTCTTGTATATTGTGCTACTATTTTTTATCGCTTATTCATTGGTAAGGGATGATTAAGGTAGAGATACCCTGGATATGTCAGTCGCTTACCTACCTAGAGGAGCACACCTTCCTTTGAAATATTTTGAATATATACATTGGATGTGCACCCACCATTAGCCTCACTTTTTTTTCAACTGCTATTCCGTTGGTGTTATTAGGATGTGGTATGACATTTGTATTTGAATGGTGATCTGAGTGTGCCACTTTGAGCATTATATTGACAATCATTTCCCATGATTTTGCATTAATAACACCTGATTTTGGTTAAAACATGCAAAAGTGGTCCAAATCATTGGTTGGCATGGAACACCATTTCATATGAGGATAATTGTACTCCATATAACTAGATGCAAGTTTTTTTGTGGTGGGAATTGAGGCCTTTTTGAGGTAAAGTGGCATGATTTTGATTATCCACTTGATTTCCAATGAGGGTAGACTTTTGTATCTCCCCCTTGGTTTTAAGTTTCCTTTACCAAAGTGGACGACCTTTTCAACCTGACAAATTACTAGGACCCTTCACCAATTTTTCCCTTGCTCAACTCCTTTAGAAACTATCACCTCCTTCTTATATGCTATAACTGGATATCTGCTATAGTGGTTGAAACTAAGCCAAGATAATGATCTTATAGACTACATGTGGACTTGAGCCAAAATTTGATAAGTTGTCTAAAACCTCTTTACAAGAAACAAAACATAAAGCAGGAAAGGGTATTTACATATATACATTTTGGTGTTAGGAAGGGTTAAGCATAATATTTAAGATACTGGCCATTCACAGGAATGGGTAACAACCTCCCCTCTAAATCCTATAGTTGGTACGCATTTGAATGTTTGTAGCTCTAGATGAGATAAGGACCTGATCAAAATGAGTCAAATTTATCATGGTCCTAGTTTTGCACATTTGACATCCCACTTTAGGACTAGATCTCCTTCACAGAATGCTCTGGGCATAGCTTTTTTGTCAAACTAGTGCTTGACAACACCTTGATGATGGCTCAGGTTATCATATGTTGTATTTCATTCTTCCTCCAGCTGGAAGAGTTGGGCTAACCTTTTCTTAATGGAAAGAATATCCTCCACCTCCATCTCATTAATGAACTTTAGGATGGAGAGTTCTATATTGATCAAAATGATTGCCTCCCTTCCATACACCAGCATGTAGGGAGATGTCTTAAGTGCCTTCTTAGGGGTGATCTGATCCGCCCATAATGCTTGATCAAGTAGGAGGTGCCATGTCCTATGATTATACTCTATATTGCATTTGATTATCTTCAAAATATTCTTGTTGGTAGATTCAACCAGACCATTTCCCTATGGATAATAATTTGAAGATGCATTCCAATAGATTCCATATTTTTTGGCAAACTCCAAGGTCTTGGATCCTATAAAATGAGTACCATTATTGGATACAATGGTGGAAGGAATGCCAAACCTGGTTATCAACCTTTCCAAGAAATTTACCATCATCTACTGGTCAGCATGTTTGGTAGCTTCTACCTCGATCCATTTTGTGAAGTAATCTATGGCCATGAGCACATACTTGTGATCCACCACTGAGTTTGGATTGATTTCACCAATAAAATCTAGACCCCATTGCTAAAATGGTTCTTCTGCTATTATTGGTCGTAGGGGAAGAGCAACATGTTTAGATTTTCTAGTGAATCTCTAACATTTGTCATAGGACTAAACCCATTTGAATGCATCAGAGAACATCATTGGCCAGTAAAATCTAGCCCTTAATATTTTAGAAGCTATGGTTTGCCCTGAATAATGTCCTCTTGAGAATCCACCATGGAACTCCTTCAAGACTTCTTCAGTCTTATCTGATGATATGCATCTGAGAAGCACGCCATTGAAACTTTGTCGATAGAGGATATCACCAACCATTACGTAGTTTCTTGACTAGAGTCTATACCTTCTCCTTTGGGAGGCTGTCAATCCTTTTAGGTATTCCTCAAAGTCAAAGTAATGAATGAGTTGATCAATCCATGTTATAGTCGTGTGTTGTCCATATTCATATTTGGTAGGGCAGTCATCTTCCATAATCATACTCGAATGCTTAGCCATAGAATGAGCTAAATATTGGCAAAGGGCCCTGCCCCTTACTAGTTTTATTGGTTTTATTTCTACATCAAACTCCTAAATTTTTGACGTCCAACCAACCCTTCCCTCACCCAGTTCTCCTCGTATGATGAAGCTTTTGACGTCTAGATGGACAACGTATACCAAGATTTTACTTTGAGATAAGAAATGCCTAAACTTTTTGAGAGATTTCATGATGGCATATACCTATCTTTCAATGAAATTATATTTCTCTTCATGTTGTTGCAAATTTTGACTAAGGAAAGCAATTGGTCTTTCATTGTCGTCATCCCCCTTTTGAGTGAGTACTACAGCATAGCTTTCCTCCACCCCAAACACATATAGGATGAAATATTTAGAATATTTTGGATTGATTAAAATTGGGGTTCTTGAGATTGCTTCTTTTATTCTCCTAAAAAATTCTTACTAATATTCTATCCATTTGGACTTTGCATTCTTTTTTAGCATCTCAGTTATTGGCCTGACTATCTGAGCAAAGGCAAAAATGAATTTCTGCATGAAGTTGATTTGACCAAAAAACTATTGAATTCCTTTCTTGTTCATCAGCATGAGCAGCTCTAAAATAGTTTTTACCCTATCAAGATCAATATAAAGCCATTTTTTTTACATGACATGCCCTAAAAACTTGCCCTTTTGAACAAAAAAAATAAAATTTTTGGGGTTCAATGATATCCTAAATTCCTTGTATTTATAAAAAAATTGATCTAAGTGCTCAATATGCTACTCCTTATGTGAGAACATTATCATGTCATCTAGATAGATGACAATCACCTTATTGACCAGTTCTCTGAATGCTATATCCATCACTCTTTGGAAGGTAGCTCCTGCATTTGAAAGCCCAAATGGCATGCACTGATAGGCAAAAGTTCCCCATTTTGTGGTAAAGGTTGTCTTGTACTGGTATTCATCTTGAACCCAGATCTGATTGAAGCCTGAGAAGTCATCTAGTAGGGAGAATCTCTCTACCCCTGCTACAATGTGTAGTATTTGATCAATTTGAGGTAGGGGATAGTGATATTTTAGGGAGACCTTATTCAGGCTGCGAAAATCAACACATAATCTGATATCTCCATTCTTTTTCCTTACTGGGACCAGGTTTGCCACCCAAGTTGAATGTTTAATGGGATATATTATTTTGGCATTAAGCAACTTTAGAAGCTCCTATTTCATTAAAGCTTCAATCTTTGGGTTAACTGGTCTTTGCTTCTATCTAACTGGATTTTATCCAAGCTCTAACTCAATGGTATGTTGAATGGTGTTTCTATCATAAAATTTTAGGTCATCGTATGTCTTGGCTATAATATCATCATATCTTCTGCACAACTCTTGAATCACATTTAACTCTTCTTCGGAGCATTCTGTACTGACCTTCAAATATTTTCTTAGGGCTATTGGGATTTCTTTAGATTCTCCATCATCAATTTTGATCATGTGGCTCATCGGATGATCGTTAGTGTCAAATAGGCTTTCCAATGTGATTAGCCCTTTTGGGATATGATTATTTTTCAACTACAAAAAACCCTCTTCTTCTTCTTGATCTTCGTATCTTACATGTTCAAAAGAGTAGTTCATTTCCTAGACTAGGAAATCCACTATTTGTTCATCATTCTCAAAAACTTGCCAAAAAATATCCTTATCTGGTACCAAAGGCTGGTATATCAACCTCACTACCTTAGGTCTATATATAACATTTGATAGAGGACAATAATTAGCACCTATGGCCACAAGGGTATCAGCATGAGTATTCTGGTCTCTGGGAATGGCCTTGATATTCAGAGACTCAAAATATTCTTGAAAATCCTAGACTCGATTCCTATATGCCCTAAGGTAATGTTGTTTTCTTACACATTTTTTAGTGATCTGATTGACCACCAGTTCAAAATCACCAAATATTTGCAAATGCTTAACTCCCAGCTTCTTAGCCTTTCTCAATCCTAAGCATAAAGCTTCATATTCTACCACATTATTAGTTTAGCTCTAGGTAAGCTTATAAGAAGAAGTTTTTTTGATCTCCTATTGGTATTATTAGCATCACTCTTGCGCCTGCATCATTTTTGCATTTGGCCCCATCAAAAAGAACTTTTACATTTGGTTTGGTTCTTGTGTGGGACTTTTCTTTGATCTCTTATCCTCTGGTTTTTGGATAGAATAAGTTTCAATCCCAATTTCTATCATGGCATTAAAATATCTCAATGAAAATTGATCCTCACTCTAAAGCCCTTCTAGGACCTCCTCCATTAGATCTTCCTCTTCGATAATGATGCCCACTATTTTTACCTGCTGATATTCTTCCTCAAGCCTTTCTATATGAAATGAGGAGGGCTTCTTTGAGAATATTTTCACTCTTCTACCTTTGAAAGGAATTTCCATGTGGGAGTAGTCCAATGATAGATATCCTCCTAGTTTAGTAGTGAATTCCCTAGAGAGACACATTCCAAAGTAAGGTTCTAGATCCACCACTACAACCTCTTGTATTACAGTGAACTAAGGTAATATGTACAAAACCATTGGGATATCTTTGATGACTCCTATAATTTTGACTGGAGTGCCATCTAACTACAAGACTCTAGGGTAGCTCCTTGTATATTCCATACCCATGACATCACATACTACCTTAGGCATCACAGTTGTAGAAACACCTGAGTCTATCATGAAATTGTGCACCACCCATCCTTCCATTTCCAAAGATAGATAAAATGGAGAAGGCCTATTCTTGCCTACCCTCATGATAGGATATTCTTGAGGTAGGTTCTAATTAGAGGGTGATTTATTTTTGACCTTTATTAGTTGTAGTGCTTCTTGGAGAAAATCAATTTATCTCAAGATTAATAGGGCATCAAACATACTAACCTTTGAAGGGGTCTTTTTTAATTCTTCCACTATATTGAAACCAGGAGAAGCTGGCTACTTCTCCTTGTCCTTCTGGTAGCCTTCATACCTGTTGTGGTATTCCTGGGTGGCTTCTATCCATTACCTTTTCATTAGGGAAGTGTTGAGGTATGATTTTGTCCAATTACAAAATCACCCTATAGTTAGGATTGAAATCCTCTCTTGCAAAGAAAATATATTTCTCCAAGGTTCTTTTACTTAAAGTATTTGAGTATCATGAAAATGTATTAAAATAAGTGCTCAAACTACTTCAATGGTTTGCAAGTAACTGATAACAAGGGGCCTAGATTTTAGGTGTTTTGACTCGACATCATCATATGCAATCTTTCCTAAAAGTTATTTTCTTAAAAATGAAACTTAATAATTAAATTTGATTTCCGACTTGACCTTTAGGCTATGTAAATTTTTTTTGGTAAGTAGTGTTTGTATTTACAGCGGGTTTTAACAAGGATCCCAAAACCTGATTACATAAGCAATGGGCCTAGGGCATCAATCCCTTGAAACTGAACACCAAAACAAAAATCCCGCCCAGTGGTAACAATAAGCATGAAACAATCCCTCTCAGCGGGAAACAAACAAATAAGAAAGAAAGTAGTTTTGGAGATCCCGCCCAGCGGGGAGTAGCCAAAAACCACCATCGAGAAGATCCCGCCCAACAGGAAGCAAAGAAAAACCGTTACAATAAAATCCCGCCTCGCGGGAAGCAGTCAAAACCACCACAAACAATCTCGCCTAGTGGGAAGCAACAGGGAAATCCTGCCATCCGGGAAACCAGTAGAAAAGAAAAGATCCTGCCTCATGGGAAAACCAATAGATTTGGTGGATCCTGCCCTGTGGAGAAACCAGCCGCCCACCGGGAAAACATTTCGTTCAGCGAGAGCCATCCTGTAGGAAGCCGACAGCCAGCACAGAGAGGATCCAGCCCATCAGGAAGTGACCAAAGAGTTGTACCACAAGGAACCCACCCCAAGAAAATAGAAGAGGATCCCAGCAGTAGGGACCAAGAATCCCGTCCAAGCATAGAGCCCGTCGAGGATTCACAAGAAAAATGGGGAAGCTGTCCAAACCCTAAACCGTCACCTCCACCACACCGAGAAACGCAGGGGACCAGATCCACGCGAATAACCTGCAAAAAACCCCAGGGGGAAGCCTGAGGGAAAAATGGAAGGGATCCCCAACCAAAAAGGGAAGGGATACCCAACCAAACAAGGATCCCTGGGAAGCACAAGTCCGAAAAAACAACCAAGGAAACCCTATCCGACCGAGAGGGGCGCAGATAGTGGAGAAGGATCTCTCCCTAGGAGATCATCTGCAAACAACCACTCCCCGGGAGGGATGACCTGGGTTGAGCCAGGGACTGGGCAGGAACCAGGAGCCATGGGAGGGGGAGCAGGGGAGGGACCAGAGCCCTCCCCTCTCTACTTTCTTCCCTCATCACCTAGGCTATGTAAATTTAATTATGATATCAATGTAAAATTAATGCTTAAGTACTGTTCAAAATTTTATATTAAACACTTTATAAATCAATTTGAATAACTTAACTAAATTAAAGTTTATTTCCCAAATAATATTTACGTAAAAATGATGGTTAAATAAACTTTAGATCCTAATTATAAATTTTACAACTCTATAATTATGGAATTAGGGCTCTAAATAAAATTTCAAATTAATCTTATATTTATTCTTCCAAATATAAATTAATAAAAATATTTGAAGGATGAATAAATATTAACCCTATTATAAAGTTTAAACTTTATAATATAGCTTTAGGGTTTATAAAATATCAAATTGATCTTATATTTATTCTTCCAAATATAAATTAATGAAAATATTTGAAGGATGAATAAATATTAACCCTATTATAAAGTTTCAACTTTATAATATAGCTTTAGGGTTTATAAGATGTCTTATAGTTTATTTCTCAAAATGCATTTACATAAATTCACATGAAATAAACTTCAACCCTAATCATAAAATTTATAATTTTATAATTCCTAAATTAGGGTTAAAAACCTTCTCTGTAATATAATATTGGTTTGTCCAAATATTCATATAATATTTGGATAATAAACCAATATGAAACCTAGTTATAAAGTTTATAACTTTATAATATCAAACTAGTTTTATATCACAAAACATTAAAGTTGAAATAAAATAAAAATATTAGAGTAAAGAAATCAAATTAAAATGCGGACAACAGGTTACAGTCTACAACAATAAACAAAGACTTTAAAAATTAAAACTAATTCTAAGAAAACCAGATTCAACACAGTCCTGCAATAAACCTAGTGCTATATTTTATAGAACTTTAAAGGAAAAGAAATATATCAAATTTATTCTTCAAATTAAAACACCATATTCATGCTTTTTTTAATCAAATAATTTGACATACACTTCATGGATCTTACAATAAGTGCTTTCCAAAAATCTTTGTGCTTCCAAAATTTGTAACCCTCTATGCAACTCAACTTTGCTCCTTTGCTTTCTTCCAATCCGTATTTTCTTCACAACCTGTCTGCCCCTTTCCATGAATTTCAATGAATTATTTATAATTAAAAAATTTTAGTTATTTCGTTTCATCATAGTTTTGGGAATGTATTTTATGAGCTAGATAAAAATCCCAAAAACATGCTCCACGCAGGGCAACCATGCTTTAAAAACCATAATATGGCTCCACACAAGGCAACATATCACTAAACAAAAATAAACTAAGGCTCCACACAGGGAAACCATAGACCAAACATCAAATATTGAACAACTAAGGATCCTTGAACTCCTCTTCAACCTTCTTGTTTTCATCCTCTATTTTGTCGCCCGTTAAATGAAAAGTAATTATTTAAATGAAAATTAATAATTTAAACCTTTGAAAATGATTTTAATCAAATTATTTGATTTTGAAATAATGCAATTAAGATGCAAATAATCAGAATATTTAGTTTGAAGCATTGCAACTACATTCAAACCTTCAAAATGCAAAAATATCAGCAATTCCAAAGTGAAAGCAAATTTTCAAAGACCTTGATGCGAGCAAAATTGGTTCGAAATCACAAAAATTAAGGTGGGTCCCCATTTTTGGGGTCATTTTGAAATGATCACAACAAATGGTGACTCCTTTGGAAAATATTCCTAGACATTTTAGACTTAAGAACCCAACTCTAAAACCGACAAAATAAAAAAATTAGCACAATGAGCGTTAGTAATATCTAGAGAATGTGAATAGACAACTCTAATATGGAACAACTGAAACATTTGCATTTGCTCGGTGTGTGCAATGTGGTTCATTTTTATATCCTTGAAACCATTCATATTTCCATTTATCAGTTTTGCATTTAGGCTATTAGAATTTTCTCTTTGAAGTATACCTCTACATTGCTCTCTTCAAACATTGCTCTACTGCTAGCCAGGCATTTATAGCCCTGGTAGAGATTATCTGAATCTTCCAAATATTAGGTGAATTTTGCATTTTGTATTTTTTATTTCATTCTAGACCTAGCTCCATTGCCATCCAGGTGTTTATAGCCCTGATGAAGGCTATCTAGATTGTGATGACTGATTTTTTATTACTTTCCATTGTATTTGTTTTTCTTGTGTTTTATTCAAGCTTGATGTTGTTTTGCAAAATTCACCTGCCATTTGGGTTAGAGATTAAGGCTAAATTGAGTATATTAAATTTTCACCTTAATATGCAAAACCAATAAAATTCATCCTTCCAAATTTTCAAAAGATATTTGTTTTATGTGTTTGTAAAACTTGTGAAGCTTTTGCAAGATGATTTTACTATTTCAAGTTTCATTGTCTTAGTCCAAATTCATAAATATATACACTAAACATCTCACATTCTTTTTCTTCAAGTTTTGCATAATTTCAAAATGAGCAATTTTATCTTGAATGATTCAGGAACAAATACCAAATGAAATCACCAAATGTTTAGTGTCCATATAACAACTACCTCAATCAAGGAAAACCTCACTGAAAAATTTATCAAACTCAACAACAAACATCATCACAATAACTAAACTCCAAAATTTGGCAAAACCAATTTATTGCTATACTAAAAAATGAAAAACAACCAAAATTTGACAAACTCTAAACAAACAAAAATAAACATCAATAACATCACCAACTAACAAAATCAACAAAATAACTAACTAACAAGCTCACAAAACAACAAGCTATACAAACACAAATTTGCAAAACCAAAATTGCAAAGTTGATAAAGTGAGTAAACCTACTTCCTAAACTTGACAACATTGAAAAAAAAACAAATAACAAAACATTACAAAACCACAAATTATGTTCAAACACAAAAACAAGAAAATAAAATCCAAAAGACTATTTACAAAAATATACATTATGTACAAGACACTACAAAATTTCTACCATCATTTCCCTGGATCCCAAACATGATTGGCACACTATAAAAGACATATATTATTGTATGCATGCCAAATCTTATATAACTCTAACCAAAATAAAATTAGGCCAAACAATATAACAAATTTCATTTTACCTTTCTCATCCCATTGATTCGATTCAAGTTTATAATTAGTTCCATGTTTAATATTTGAAAAAGTGAAAACATGATTTTCGATTATCCTTTGCTTATTCAATGTAGTGTGAATTTCAAATCCTAATTCATCAATCTGACTTAAATTCTCATTTTCACAAGCATATAGAATTTCTTTCAAATAAGAAGTTACTTCTGAAAGTTTTAAAGCAAGATTATCATCTATGTTTTTAGGCCAATTGAACTTGTACAACCATTTGCAAGCCTTTAGGATGTCTCCTAAACAAAAATCATTACAATATTGAATCTTAGATTTAATAATTTTTTGTCTATGAACTTGATTTAAAATTTCAACCATGTTTTCTTTTGTTTCATTTATGGCAATAGGTTTAGGAGTTGTTTTCAATTCCTTATTAACAACACTTGATATTTTGTTATCAAAATCATAAGCATCTAAAGGAACATCATACAACTTATTACCTGTAATTTTCATCAATAACAAAGGTGAAGATTCTACCTTGTCACCCATAATCAACCCATCATAAGTAGCATTTACCAAAATTTGGTGAGTCATTGCAATTTATTTATTTATCTTCAAGATCTCTACAATCATCATCATCCTATAGTTCTTTATCTTCATGTAACACCTACTTTTCAAAAGTACCAAAATTAGGCACCCAATTAAACATATGCCCATCCTTTTCAAACCACAAATCTGGTTGATCACAAGATGTGTTAAATAACAAATCTTCTTGATCAACCACCTGAGTTACTTCAAATAGATCAACATTTTCCTTTAGGTCATCACCAACATTAAATCCAAACCATTCATGTGAATTTATACTCAAATTTTCATTAGTCAAGGGTAAAAGAGATGACTTTACCTCTTCCTCATTATTAACAAATGAGTTATAAGAAACATTTACCATGTTTTCATTTTCAATTTCAACAAGGTGTGCATTAAACTCATCTTCAAAGTGATTGAATTTTGAAACCTTCTTTATTTTTGCAAGTGGCTTGCTGGGAATTGCAAAATCTTCATTTGAAGTAGAATGTTCAACATCCTGCATATCAAATGAAATAGAAATTTCATCAGTAGGAGTATGAGAAAATAATGATTCACCATACATACCCCAACCATTATAATAATTCTCTTCTAAAATCGAAGGGTGATATCCTATCATGTCTTCAAACAATATATGATCTTTTGACTATACAAGAGTTGTAGACTCTTCATGTAAGATATCAACTTTTATTGTCCTACATATAATATGAAGAAATTTTTTTATCATAATTCATAAAAGAAACACATTTTTCATATCTTCCCCAGCCATTATAATAATTATCTTCTATAGCTAAAGGGTGATATTCAACCACATCTTCTATGCAATCTTCAGATATATCTATAGATTCATTTTCACATTCCCCTTCATCAATCACTTGATGTGAAAACCTACTAATTTCTTGTTGTATAGGTATTGTAGAATCCTTAAATGAGATAAGGTTTTCATTTTCTTGCACATCAATTGAAATAGAATCTTCTTTGGAAATTGTGAAAGAAGTGAATGATTCTTCTTCATTGTCTTGAATAAGAAACTCATCATATTTCTGAAACACTTGGTGAAATTCCATATTTCCTTTCATACCATATTTGGATTCATTTTCAGATTCATCTTCCTCAATAAATATTTCATCTTCAATTTCAAACAATTCATCTTCCTCAAGCAATAAACTTTTATGATCAGTTATAATGAAAACACCTTTAGAATCTTTCAATTCTGGAGTTTTATCTGTTTTAACATCACACTCATTATCCTCCTAAAATAAACGATGAAAATCTATCATTTTTTCTATGTATTATTCAGTTTCATTTTCAAATTTATCTTTCTCAATTTAAAAAAAATCATCTTTCTCAAATATATCCTTTGGTGAAATAAGGGTTTCTTCAGAAAGATCAATTTATGTATTTTGTTTTATAATATTATCCCAATCCTCATTTATGAATAATCGATCTAAGCTAATTTCTACATTTTGGTTAACTTGATCATCACAATGTTCATTCATAGGTATTGAATTTGAAACTTACACCTTGTTATCAACAACTAAAGTAGTTGTGACATTTAAACTATCAATTTTATCTTTTTTCTCAACCTGACTAATTTGTGATCTTTGATTATGATTTTTAGGTCTATGTCTATATATTTGATCCATATTAACACCTTCAGATGTTAATTGTTGTTCAAATATCACTGCTTCATTGTAAGCTCTAGGCAATGATGTAATTTTAATATATTTTTCCAAAAATATAGAAGTAACGTGATTTAAGGCTCCCATGTATATTTGAGTAGCTCTTTCTTCTAAAATGATATAATGTATCCCCACCTCGATATACAACCTATGAAATTTCTCATTAAATGATCTCATGGATTCATTAAATTTTTTGCAGATAGAGAGAAATTGATTTAACATCATAACTAGGTCATCCAAATTTTCAAAATGTTTGAGAAATGCTTCTTCTAATTTATCCCAAGAAGTGGTAGAACTTACAGGTAAATGTAGGTACCACTCAAATGAAACTTCATCCAATGGATAAGAAAACAACCTACAAGGAACATCTCCCTGCATAAGTTGCAAATGAATTAACATGCTCTTGTATCTCTAAATATGTTCCCTGGCTTGATCCACATCATGCCTAAACTTGGGTAAATAAACTTCTACACCTTTAGGAATTTGATGAATAGGCATGTTTAAATTGCTATAATAATCACCTATCCAAGATGCAACTCTTTTCTTTGTTGAAGTAAACAATGCCATTAGTGAACTTTAAAGAACACAACTTTAATGCCAATCTTATTAGTCAAAGAAATATATCTTGCAAATAAGCATGAAATGACTAACAATTAATCGAAATATATGCATTAATTAAACCTTGGCATTAAATAACATCCTTCAATTTGCAACCTTTTTTTTTAAATAATATTTGAATGAATTCAAATAAAAATCAAAATATTTACCTTTCATGCCCTCCTTCTAGTGCCAATTCTATTGAGGTATGATTTTGTCCAATTACAAAATCACCCTATAGTTAGGATTGAAATCCTCTCTTGCAAAGAAAAATGTATTTCTCCAAGGTTCTTTCACTTAACGTGTTTAAGTATCATGAAAATATATTAAAATAAGTGCTCAAACTACCTCAGTGGTTTGCAAGTAACTGATAACAAGGGGCCTATATTTTAGGTGTTTTAACTCGACATCATCATATGCAATATTTCCTAAAAGTTATTTTCTTAAAATTGAAACTTAGTAATAAAATTTGATTTCCGACTTGACCTTTAGGCTATGCAAATTTAATTTTGATCTCAATGTAAAATTAATGCTCAAGTATTGTTCAAAATTTTATATTAAATACTTTATAAATGAATTTGAATAACTTAACTAAATTAAATTTTATTTTCCAAATAAGATTTATGTAAAAATGATGGTAAAATAAACTTTAGACCCTAATTATAAAGTTTACAACTCTATAATTATTGAATTAGGGCTCTAAATAAACTTTAGAATTAATCTTATATTTATTATTCCAAATATAAATTAATAAAAATATTTGAAGGATGAATAAATATTAACCCTATTATAAAGTTTAAGCTTTATAATATAGCTTTAGGGTTTATAAAATATCAAATTGATCCTATATTTATTCTTCCAAATATAAATTAATGAAAAATATTTAAAATATGAATAAATATTAACCCTATTATAAAGTTTCAACTTTATAATATAGCTTTAGGGTTTATAAGATGTCTTATAGCTTATTTCTCAAAATGCATTTACGTAAATTGATATGAAATAAACTTCAACCCTAATCATAAAATTTATAATTTTATAATTCCTAAATTAGGTTTAAAAACCTTCTCTGCAATATAATATTGGTTTGTCCAAATATTCATAAAATATTTGGATAATAAACCAATATGAAACCTAGTTATAAAATTTATAACTTTATAATATCAAACTAGGTTTAGATCTCAAAACATTAAAGTTGAAATAAAATCAAAATATTAGAGTAAAGAAATAAAATTAAAATGCGGACAATAGGCTACAGGCTACAACAATAAACAAAGACTTTTAAAATTAAAACTAAGTCTAAGCAAACCATATTCAACACAGTCTTGCAATAAACCTAGTGCTATCTTTTATAGAACTTTAAAGGAAAATAAATATATCAAATTTATTCTTCAAATTAAAACACCATATTCATGCTTGTTTTAATAAAATAATTTGACATACACTTCATGGATCTTACAATAAGTACTTTCCAAAAATCTCTCTGCTTCCAAAATTGTAACCATATGTGCAACTCAACTTTGCTCCTTCGCTTTCTTCCAATCTGTCTTTTCTTCACAACATGTTCACCCCTTTTTATAAATCTCAATGAATTATTTATAATTTAAAATTTTTAGTTATTCGGTTTCATCATAGTTTCAGGAACGAATTTTATAACTAAATTCTTCAACCCTTGCCCTTGTATTACGTGCATAATGATATAATAATCATAATATTAAAACAAAACCAAACTTTACTTTATTTATTATTCATTCTCCCGTAACTTTTATTTTTTCCAAAATTATTTCAAAGTTCTCATATTTTAATGAACATTTCCATTCATCTAAATATGCCAAAAGGATGCTCAAAATTATTGAGATCATCCAAATATTTATCATGGTTTATGAGATATGATATTTTAAAGTTCCCAAATTGCTAAATTAAACTACTATTTTTTGGTGAAATTGACATCTAAAATCCTGTAAGTTTGGTACCATTAGAAAGAGAAAATCCATATCTTTTTACCAAGTTTTGAATGAGATCAAACAGAGTTGTCTAGATCAAGATATGTTCATTTCAATTTTATATTAATTTTAGGGTTAACCCTAAAGTAAAATTTAATTATTTAAATGAAAATTAATCATTTAAACCTTTGAAAATGATTTTAATCAAATTATTTGATTTGAAATAATGCAATTAAGATGCAGATAATCAAAATATTTAATTTGAAGCATTGCAACTACATTCAAACCTTCAAAATGAAAAGATGTCAATAATTCCAAAGTGAAAGCAAATTTTCAAAGACCTTGATGCGAGCAAAATTGGATAAACAAAAATCCCCCGAAATCACAAAAATTAATGTGGGTCCCCAATTTTTGGGTTGTTATGAAATGGTCACAACAGGAAGGATATTTAGCCATCTTTGGCTTCATATTGTGTTGGTATCGCTTTGTGTCGATCCACGTTGGGTAGATTTTCCTTCCTTGGGGTAGGTAATTTTTGGGTAGGAACCACATACGGAATATTCCTTTCAGCCTCTTCCTTCTCTTTCTTGTCGCTAGGTGCTTTCAAAGGGTTAAGATCTTCAAGACCTACCAGTATTGGTTTCTTTCTATACCTAGTAAGTATTGAAACCTGCTCATTCGAAGCCAACATGCAGTTATGTTCGCTTTCTAATATTATATTTGTAGACACCAAATTCTAGCCACTTGTCATCCATCCAGGTCTTCCCATGATTTTTTACCCATTATTTACACACACACACACACACACACATATATATTTAATATATATATTCAATATTAATATTTTTATATTATATTATATATATAATAAATACAAATATATGTGTGAATTAATACAGTCCTTCCATATTGTTTTAATTCCATCCATTCATCCACATTGATCCATGTCAAATGCCCATATTTAATATCCACCCTTTGTCACGTTTTAATCTTGACCACACAAATTATGTCGTCAAAACCCTAATGTACCCTAGGTAAGATTATAAATAGGATTTTTTTTATGGCTCAACCCTTGCATTTTTGAGGGCCTAAGTAGTATAAGAAGTCTTTAGCCTGAGTTTTCATGAGTCTAAGTTTCCAAAGAATCCTAACTTTCTTCTTCGCATCCTCACCCTCATCATCGCATTTCACTATCGCCTACTTCGCTTAGCCAAATATGCTTTTGCAAATTTTTGTTCTAGTTCCCAAGCACCTTTGGGTGTCTCCTATCACCATCAAACACCTCTAGGTGCTTCCCTCTATCATCGAGTGCCTCTGGGCATCTTCCCCAAATAATCGAGCATCTTTGAGCACTTTTCACCATACCTGGGTACCTTTGGGTATTTCTTGCTATTACAGAGTGCCCGCGGGTGTCTAAGATCCTAGTTCTACTGACTAGTGAACCCTTGAGTGTCATTAGGGCATATATGCATTTTTTTACTATAACAACAACAACGATGATTCAAAAAGTGACAAGTTTACAAGGTAAATATTCTAGTATTGTATTGATTTTATTATTTACATATTTATATGCAGTTTTATCATTTGATAGCTAGGGCTTATATTTATTTCTAAGGGTCTTACACATTGGAGCCTTCATAGTTATTACTAAACATATTTTATTATTTTTGTGTGTATATTTGGAGATATACAGGCATTGAGCAACTATTTAAGCTAGAGTGATCTGGTCAACATATATCTAAATCCCACTCATATATGTTTGGAGCAAAGACGAGCTTTGAATACACCACAAGCATTGTTAGATAGGGTTATGGAGAACCCTAACATATTGTATTCATTGTATCAAAAGAATAAATTGTATAAACCCCTATTTGGGGCACATTTGATTGTATTGAGATCCATCTGATATTAATAATATAAAATCTATTTTACTATGCAATCTCTTGTATCACGGTTTCTTTCATTTTCTATCATCTATATTTGGTATTTCATTTTTATCTTCACAATATTGACATGGTCGTTATGTTCCCGCTCTATTATTTCCACCACTAGCTTATGTACGTAGTGTTGGTGCATCATGCATGTATACTCTGCATGTGTTTCATTGCAAGTAGAGCACCAATAATCTAATTGGGGGATGAGGAGGGATCTCCTTCTTCATTAGTGAGAATAGTAATTATTCTTTCAAGGAATTTACTGGTAGAAGTAGCTTGATCTCGAGAGATGTATGGAAATCTCTTAGGTTGGGAATTTCTTTCCACCTCTCTCATTTTTATGAGATTTATTTCATTATTGATATTGTTGGAAGTCCATGTTCAAGTTCTTAATAAAGTTTTACAAGTCTAACAGGATGGCTATATAAGGATCTAATTTTGGGAGTGTCAATGTTGCAGGGGGTGTAGGAAGATTTGGAAATGTGGATATTGCTGGAAGATCAGGTGCCATTGAGACAATATGCCATTATGGTATGCTTACCAGAGGATGAGGATTCACCAGGTAGGGTAGTGCTGAGGATGCCAATGGCGGTTGGCTTTGGGGTAGCTCAGGGAAAAAAGGTATAGTGGGCTTCAAGGAAAGTCATTCGATAGTTATTAGGAGCTTTTTAACTTTTATGGCCTCTTGGAATATTTAGAGGAAATTTAGAACATTGGCTTGTCTTATCATCAGATTTAAATCTAGGTTAAAATATCTTAGATAGTAATATACATCCTGTTAATTATTTGGTATAAGACCATCATGGAATCTATGTCATAAATGAGTGAATCTGATGTTGAAATCACTTATTTCTTCCTAGGGATGTTTTTTTATGGTAGTAAACTTAGTGAGTGAGGATAAGGGATCAACTTGATCATTAAACTTAGAAACCAACCTCTTGACTAGGTCAGCCCATGAAATGATACTTCCATCAGGAATATTTCTATACCAATACAACATCTTACCTTTCAATGAAATAACCAACAAATTTATCATAACATCTTCGTCAGAGATGCTCTAGACTATATCTAGGGCCACTACATCTTGGTAATGTTCGAATGATGTTTTACTAGTACCATCATAAGTGGGTAGTTCCTTTAGTTCTACAAGGAGGATGTTATTTTGGTTAGCAATATTAAGTGGACCAGTATTATTCCAGGTGGGGTATCCTAGATTTTGGTTCTGGTTTTTATTTTGGGTCATTGCTTCTATGGCAGTTACCAGTTCTTCAATATCAATATTAGTAGACTACTGATCTCGTAGAGGTGTGTATAATGAAATGGATTCAAGAGAGGCTGACGTTTTCTATTTTAGGTTTTTTAGTTTAAATAACTCGATAGGTTCCTCAAAAAAACTAGCCTTGCATATTTTGATCATGAGATATTTATACTACATTGACTGGGTTTATGATTCAAAAAAGTCACCATGTGATTACTAGATGGTTTAGTATAGTATAGAATCACTTATATCTATCCTATGGAAAAATACGGTACTATTCAGGTCCTACCGGGAGTGCCAAAAACTATTTGTCATTAATCTACAGCTAATGGAAGGATTATGTGTCTTGTGGACTAGACCAACATTGAAGGGCCAAAGGGTGATGTAGCCTAGTAGCCAATCTCTTGAGAAGGCTAGTTCCTCACAACTTCAATGGAGATTAATAGAATTTAAGTAAATAAAAGAGCAAAGTAAACAAAATAAAATGATAGTGAGTTAAAGTGGGTGGATAAGCCACATCAAGATATATGCAGGTAGTAATGGGAGATACACTCACACATACAATCATTTAATAGACCAGTTAATACATTCTAACTATTATCATTTATGCTTAGCACTATGTTTGTAAATTCTAGAGTTGATAAATGAACAACCAAAATCCATATAACATAATAACAACTAACTCATTCACCAGTTTTAGCAGAAAAGCACAAACATGAAAAATACATACATATAAGCGGAATGATCCGAAGGCTAGACAATGCCTTTTTTATATTAATGAATTTCAATTCTTGCATAAAATTTTTAATAGCTTAGAGATGACCCCCTTAATGGGTTACATTTCATATTTTATAGCCAAAATATCTAGCTTTTCTCTTACATTGGGTGAATTTATTAAAGCACATCATACCCTTTGGACAGTGGGGTATCATTTCTCTGACTTCCCGCTATGCTTGATTAATTATTTTAAGAAACCTAGTATGACTTTGGATGATATCTATTAATTTTATTTCTTTTGCCTTACTCTAGATTGGTCTGCACGATTGTACCTACTTCATTTATGGCACTAGCTATGATTGCAGGTCATTAACTCTGCCTGCAATATGTCTTTCTTTGACTTCATTATATTGGTGGGGAAGTCTATCCTTGAGCTTCAACATGGGGCTTCAAAAAGTATACTATAGTGTCTATCAGTTGGTATTAAATACAAGTGATAGTGCCTTAAGGCTAGGCTCTGATATCTAGGCTAACATTGGCTTCAACTGACCCTTATCCCATTTTAATTATAGATTAACCTTGGGTGAGATATTTTAGAGCTCTCTTGTGGATGACAACTCACCTTCAACCTTTTTTTTTTTTCATATTGTGGAGCTTTTGAGCTCCTTCTATCCTTGGGGATCTTCAAAATGGTTTCCCTACCTAGGGTGAATGTATCCATGCAATTCCACCCTCAAGGTTCCTTTTAACCATCCATCCATGTTGGGGTAGGACAATTGGGATGAAGACGATTTTCATGCTTTTACAAAATTCCACCCCAATTGGGTGGGTAGCATCAACACTTCCTTTGCTTTTATTCTTTCGCTAGAACTTTCTACCATGGCTCAAGTGGGGTTTTTCTAGGGGCATAGTATACCTTTGTGGTGAAAAATTCTGCCCTATCATGGCCCACCCAAGATATGAGCTTCATCTTTAGTTTGGATAAAATTTAACAAAACTACATACTCCACCCTACAAGATATTTTTTGATGCAAGAAAAATTAAAATACTCTCAATATTCTTAAGATCTACAACAATTTATTTTTTCGAGATGATGTGTCCCAAATACTACACTTATGAGGTATAAAACTTACTTTTGGACAAATTTCCGTATAGGTGGTTCTTCCTCAAAATATCTAACACTAACATTAGATGTTGGTCATGTTCGTCTTTGGTGCAATAATATATCAAGATATCATCTAAAAATACCAAAATAGATATTTCTTAAACACACCATTCATCATATTCATAAAAGCTTTTGGTGAATTTATCAACCCAAGGTCAATCTTTAGAGAAGGCCAGCTCCTTGCAAATTCTAACTAAATGCTTTGGGAAAAAGTAAAGGGAAAGGGATTAAAGAAAATGCAAATCTAGAACAAAATGTGTTGTAGATCCAATCACATCAAGATACATGCCTAATAAGTTTGAAATATAAACAACATTCATGGACTATCTAACAAACCAACCACTAATTTCATTAATCGTTTGCACACATAATTCTACTGAGAATTCTAGAATTAAAGAAAAAACAACATGAAATCCAGATAGAAGAATTAAAGCTATTTCATTCATTTAACTTTAGCAAAAATAATCAATAGAGAAATATCATACATACATGAAAACAATTGAAGGTTATATAGTAATCCACTTATATTGTTGAGTGCATCAAACTATACATGTAATTTTTAATAACTAGAGAGTTGACCCCAAAACATATATTACAAATATGTATATAGAGCCCCTTCTAAGAGCGGTATTTTAAAAGACTAATTAATGTTTCATTAATAATGGATTAAAATGTCAGTATCTAGTTGGTTCGGATGATCTTTTATGTGATCACTCTATCACAAAAAAAACATTCTTTACTATGTCTCGATAGGAGCTACTGACATTCTCTATATGAGCCTTCCTTTGTTAATTAATGAACTTAATGTTGACACTTCACACATATGTTTCTTTGTGAGTTGAGGTATCCACACTACATTAATTCTTCATCTACCACATTACGTACTTAGACTGATCAACTATTAAATTCACTCATTTTCTACATCCTTAGATCTAGCACTCTAACAACATTGGTAGGAAGAGAAAGTTTGAAATTGAGAAACCCTCTACATAGCTAAACCTTTTTTCATTTATTATTGGATAGGATTGAACTTTGGGTTGAATTCACATCTTGGTTTAACTCCAATATTGCATCTGGATCACATTCTCGTAGGATGGGAAAATGGGAACCCTTGCTTATCTTCTTCTTCCTTATTTTTTGACTTCCTTGTGGCTGGGTAAACTTCAAGAAAAACTTTGGGTCTACCTTCTTTTGCATCTACTCCCAAATTCTTTGTCCTTATGATTTTATCACTTGGATGGCAATATAGGATAACTTTTCTTTCCATCATTCTTCTGATATTCTACCCAATTTCATTCACTTGCAGATAAGACTTTGGTAATGCTTATGATGGAGACGTAACCCATTCTTTCATCAAGGGCCTCCATTGACATGCCTTA
This sequence comes from Wollemia nobilis, assembly GCA_028583015.1. NCBI lineage: Eukaryota > Viridiplantae > Streptophyta > Pinopsida > Araucariales > Araucariaceae > Wollemia > Wollemia nobilis. The sequence goes on from JAQPPZ010002593.1 coordinate 1,347,621, forward strand.
TTTTGCATGGAAATTTTGGATGGTCAATGGCATGGAAGTGAATCATTTCCCTGTCCATCCTTTCCCTTAGCCATTTTTCAAAATAATTCCCCCTATTTTTTCATGGAATAAAACAAGTGAGTGCAAAAAACTCACCCACATTATTGGCAACTTTCAAGGGGATTTTACTTGGTAGAAGGTACAAAATCTATATAACTATGTTATAGCAAAAATACAAAATAAAACAACATGTAAACAAAACCTTCTAGCTATATCCTTTAGGACGTGAAGTCATCAAAACAAAATGATATTCAAATATGGAACATGAAAGTCATCTTCCATGACTTAATCTAGATTTGATGGGTCTCTTGATTGTTGTACAACTACTTAAGATGATTCATCATGAGGGACCACTGCTTGAGTGATTGTTCTATTTTGAAATTTATTGTACAATTATACCTAGTCCATGGAAGGGATAGGGGCACTTTTCATATGATCCACAATATACTTGAGCTTGCATCCTTCTTGGTCAGGTGGATCACTGTATCTGTCAACCATTTGATCAAAAATGATTAAAAGACTGAATAACTTGGAGATTAAATTAACAAGTTGATACAATGTTATAGGTTATTGCAAAGCCATGATCATACTTTCATATTCTTCAAGATATTAGAAAAAATTCTCAATATTTTACTTTGAGTATAGTTCATGATTGTTGTCCCAAAATCCTAGTGATCCAAGTGATTTGAGTTGTTCATTAAATTTATTCATTACCCCCAACTCTTTCTTTATCATATCCATAAGCTTACTTCCTTCATAGTACAAGTAAATCATATGTAGAACCTATTGTATCATGATTTTATACTATTATTTCTCATGCTTTTAATAGATGTGGAGGTTGGTACTGGGACTGATCAACATTATGCATAGAGTAGTTGTCTGCAGGCTCATATTGTGTAGGATGATCTTCTTTTTTCTAAACTCAGCCTTTGCTATTACTTAGATCTCAAGACTACTTTCTATTGCCAGTGTGAAGGGAGAAATAATTTTCAATATTTCCTCCCTCGCTTTCCTCAAATGAATAAGCCTAACTCTTCTAAGGTTAACTTTTGAAATGGTAGCCCTAGTAGGCTTCTCTTTATCTTTATGTAGTTTTTCAAGGAGATGATTAAAATCACTCTCTTGCTATTGCATATTGCTTCTGCATTCATTGAGCAGGAGCTCCTATTGCTGCATATTTAACTTGAATTCTTTGTTACATTACTCTAGCCTCCTACTCATTGCTTGTAACTCATTTTTAAGTTTAGCAATTTCTTCTTCATTTTGCTACAAGATTTCAAGTGAGGGAGCTTTGTTTAGGGTATCGCCCAATGTATTGTTTCTATTTTCAATGGTTTTATTTTCAATATTTTAAGTGAGGGAGCTTTATTTAGGGTATCACTTAGCATCCTGTTTCTATTTTCAATGGTTTTCTTTTCAAAAAAAATTGCCTTATTTTATACGACCTTCATTTTAATTTCAACACTTTTCAATTTTAAGTACAGGGTATTACAGTTCACATGTGACACTTTCAATACGTCGATAGAGGTAATATCATCAATGCGCCTAGTGAGGTACTCAAACTCCCAATCATCATATTTCATGTTGGATTTCACATTTTTAAATTTGGTCTTGGTGATAACTTTATGCTGCTTTCCCTCAATCAGATCTAGGTCATGAAAAATCATCATGGTGGCCTCTTCTTGACTTTGATGCTCCTTCTACAGATGCTATTCTACTTATTTATTTTGATTGTCTCATGCCACATGCATGAACTTGAATATTTTTTATTCGTATTCTTATATTTCTTGATATGGAAGTGGAAAAGACAACACATAAGATAATGGGGACACAGAAAGTGTCATCAATGCTTATTACTAGTTTAGACTAGTTGATTGACTTACGATTTTGGCAATGATAGATATTGATGATGAGTGGAATTGTTGGGGAAACATATGGTAAGGAGTTAGAGGAGTGATCAAGGACATGGGAGTTATTGATAGATTTTATGAAGACATGGATATGGATGATTACAATGGATTTAGAGGAAAATTAGGAAAAGGTCTTGGATATCTAGGAGGATATAATGAAGGTTTAAGGTATTATTTATCCAGAATAGACCTTGCATTCAGGATTCCCTTGACATAAGCAAAATGGGGAGGATTATTTAATGGATTTCTAGGATTATTTTGCTTTGGATAAGGTGTGTTGAGTTGTACCTACAAGGGATATTTTTCCTCTTCAAGCTCCACAATATTCTAACTTTCTTTAGAGTTATGCACCGATGCTTTTGATCCTTTTGCTTGCACCACCTTAGACTATAATCACTGGTGCTTATACCTTGAATCTTGTTATTGTAGAACAATTGGACTTGAGCGAGTCATTTTATTTTCACTTTGCACCAATCTCTAAGGAGATGATCTGGATGAATGAGTAGTCTTTTGAAGAGTTTTTCTCGACCTCATTCTTTGACTACTCTATTGTTTCTATGAGGATGAGACTTATAGCTTGAATTAAACTTCATGAGCTGCTCTACCAAATTCTTGTTGAGAACTTGTATCCTCTCGCTCCTGATATCCCTCTTGCTCATCACTACTTACTCCTACAACATGATCTATAGAATCATATTTCTTTAGCATTTTTGAGCAAATATTATCATCCTTCATTTCTCACCATTTTCCAATGTGAGCCTTAAATTATATTTGAAATTTAGCATCAAATACTCCAAGGAGGTATTTCCCTAAGATCATCCTTCTCACACTTCATTATCCACCACTATTATTCTCTTCATTTTCCCAATTCTTTTGTTCTACAACTTGCTCAAAGAAGTTGATTTTTATTCTCTGGTCAGGGTTCCTTTTAGGATCAAATACCCTCTTATATGAGTATAGGGACCTCCATGATGGGTGTTTATGGAATTGGAGCCAGGTAAATAGGACCAGTTGATCATCTGGAAGATTCTTAAATTGTAGAACATTTGGATTTGCTTCATTATCTTAATGCTTGAATGGTCAAGGTTTGACATTGTTGGTGACCTTTCTTTTGATGATGCCCTCGAGATCATAATACCGCTATGGAGGTATTATCATAATATCTACATCATGCAATGTATTATCTAGTTTTAAATATATGGGCTAATATTTGAAGGGATTACTGATAGGACTATGCAATACTAGGAACTAAAAAATCATTTCCTTCTTTGCCCCTTGACCATGCTTATATTCTACTACAATGTCTTACGTACAAACCTCTAGGCCAAAGACCCAATATATGACATAGTAAGGGAGAAGAAAAAGGAATCCAGAGAAACCATATAATTTAATGCATTTTCCTTCTACCAAAAAATACCAATCCCCCACTTCAAGAAATTTTATTCTTAAAAACTGCATAGCTCTTTGAGACAGGTGGGAAAAACTACCATAAACGTATGCCAAAGTAGGACCAGTAACTTTTTTATTAAATTCTAATTAGGACTAAATTTTTCTAAGAAAATACATTCTATCAATAACTAGGTGAATATCATATTTCATGATTTGCACAGAATGTGCTAATATAGGCATAAATAAAGGAAAAAATCAGGCTAAGTAAGAAGGGTAATGAAATCCCATACTCTACTTAGACTGGTAGTCCACTATATACTTTTTAAGGTTCCTAGCTAGAAATTCTGCCCAATTAATATTCAATGAAATATGAGCTCTTAACACACTAAGCACCATGGCTATCTACTTCGATAATACTATTTTGTTTGTCTCAACACCCTGCAATGTGGCTATCATGCACAAGATTGGTTGAACATCCTCCTTAAATTCTACCAACTATCAAGTCCTTTATAAATAGTCTTAAAGCATACTTGCCAAATTTAAAACCTCCATCATCCATGATTTTGATTCATCCTCCATGAGCTTCCTCTGTTGAGATTTTTCCTTAATAATCCTAAGATGCTTTATGAATACATCTTCCATGGAGGGTTCTAGAGCTACAAATGCTTTTATTATATTTTGAGTGGTTAATTAAAATAAAGGTCACTCATTTTTCCCTCTAATCATCCATGTACTAGCATCATAAAACTTAGCCATGATATCTACTAGCTCAAGATACAAGTGCACAACAATTGGTAAAAATATCACCAATTGTGTGTTCTATGGGGCTACCCTAATGACACTTGAGTTGATTGATTTTTTATTTTGCTTTTCTCCCATCCATGATAGATTTTATTTGGCCTTAATAGTAATGCATGTGTCCACAATTCCCTCAAATGAGTCTTCCATCTTCTTCTTCGGATTTTCCTTGGTCATCTTGCCCATATTTTTGCTTTTGAGGGCTACTTGACTTAGAACACTTGGATCTTATCAGATAGCAATCACCTCACTTTTAAAATGTATTAGCAATATTGAGAAGGCATTGCATAATAACATAAATTTAATAGGTATCACCCTTTTATAATGCCCATAATGTGGAGCCAACGATATGAGCTATTGGAGTTGTTGCATATGATCTCACTTGCTATGAGGTAAATCTTATTGAAGTATAATATTATTGTCAAATTATATTTACAAACTCCTCTTGAGTTATGGACCTCTAACCAATAAAATTATTTGGATGAGCAAACATCCTACTGTGATAGTTAAGCTGCTATTTTCCCAGGTTGATCATACTTCAAACCTCATTCTTATATCATTTATGACACATGCTTAAATCATTCTAAAGAGTGTGCTTTCACCACTCTTTCTATTAATGCACCTCTTTGATAGGTGTTAGCTCGATGGCCACACCCCCCTTATAGTTGTTATGCACATTATATTTTCTTGATATATGTGTCTATGATCCTCCCTTTTGATTCTATCGAGATTGAGCATTAACCATTTATATGCATACAACTATATTTCTGGGAACTCCTTCCAAATTGATCATTAATATTCTTGATAAATCAGGGGAGTTGATATTACCACTTGCACATATTTTATTGATGACTAATATTTGTAGGTCACAACTCCTATTTCCTTTCTCCTTTTCTAGCGATATTTTAGATCCTGCTTCTCATTTCTACTAATCCCATTTTACTGTCCTTATTTGAGCTAAACTTTTAGGGTTATTCCCTTAATTAAACATCTCTCATTTTATTTTCCATTTTTAGATTTGAATATCGCATCTGAGAAAATATCTTGAGAGCTGGAAAGGCTTAGTTACCTTAATTAAAAAAAGCATAGTTACAACCTACTTCTATATAAAACACAAAAATTCTATATATATATATATATATATATATATATATATATATACATCTACCCAAGGTAGATCAAACATAGTGTTTTAGATATCGGTCATTCACTGGGATCGAAAGTAATTGGCCCTCCAAATCCTATAACTAGTATGCATTTGAATTCTTACATTCTTCAATGAGATATGGACCCATCCAAAATAAATCAAACTTATCATGAGCACCTAGCTTGACCTGATTTACATCCCATCTAAGTATAAAGTCACCATTGGAAAATTCTTTTGATTTTGCTTTCTTATCAAACCAATGCTTGACTAGACTTTGATGCTAGGTTATATTGTCAAATGTATTTTCTCACTCTTCTTCCAACTACATCAATTACATTAATATTTTTTCAATTGGATGGAAGTGTGCATATCTATATATTGCAAAAATTTTAGTGCCGATAGTTCAAGGTTAACAGGAAGGACAACTTATTTTCCATATACTAGAGAGTAAAGGGATGTTTTAAATATTTATTTGGAGTTATCTTGTCTTCCCATAATACTTGATTTAGCAAAAGATTTCAGATTCTGGTATTTTGTTCAATATTTCTTTTACTCATTTTCAATAGATTTGTATTTGAGGATTCTGCAAAGCCATTGCCTTAGAGGTAATAATTTGAGGTTGCATTCTAGTATGTCCCATATTTTCTAGAAAAGTCCATTATCTTAATACCTATGAAATAATATCCATTATCTGAGATGATAGTGTCTAGGAATCCAAATATTGTAATTAATCTTTCCAAGAAGTCAATGACTATCTATTGTCCAACCTGCTTAGTTGCTTCAATCTCAATCCACTTGGTAAAGTAATCTATTACTGCAAGAATATACTTGTGATCGACTAATGAATTTAAATTTATGACCCTAATACAATCTAGCCCCTACTACTGAAAATATTTTTTTCTAGAATCATATTTAAAGGTATGGCATGGTACTTTTCCTTCCTAACAAATCTTTGATATGTATCACATTTTTTAACAAACTTGAATGCATCTAAGAATATTGAAGGCCAGTAGAATCTTGCCCTCAATTTTTTTTTTTTTTTGATAAATAAGGTACTTTATATTACTGATAGGGTTTTAAAGGATCCCTTAACCTATATACAAAAGTAGCCAAAATGGCATAGTCATAGTAATATAAGCGCTTAAATACTGTAGCAGAGTCTATAGTAACATAAGCAAAATATGAGGACGCAACCTCAGACTTGGAATGCCAAAAATTATAGATATTATTGGTAATTTTGGGTATGTTGCCTAGCTTCATGTTTGTGAGTTGTCATTGATGTCAAAAGGAATTTGTGTTGATGTCAAAAAGAGTTTGGTGACAAAAATATCTTGAAAGTTCCATGATGTTTGTTTAAGGGTTTTTATTTAAAACCATGGTGACAAGGTTAAAGGTTTTTCTTAAAACCATCTGGACTCATTAAGGGTTTTTATTAAAACCATATTGGCTTAATGAAAAGGTTTTTGCTCCTTGAAAAAGCCTTAAAATTCCATTTTGATTATTAATAAATAAATTAACTCAAACCTTTGAAAAGGTTTTAAGTTAAGTTTATTATTAATAAAATAATAATTATTAATTTAATAATTATTATTGAAAGGGTTTCTAAACCCTTAGCGACACCAATGTAGAAGACTTACCTCACCGACGTCGTTTGTTTGGAAGGAGTGCCGACGTCAACTTGCATGGGATGAAAAATACTATTAAAGGGCATTAATTCCTAAGGTTCAAAGCACCCTCAATTTGTGTGATTACCTTTGAATCCGTATTGCTCTGTGACCTTCGACTTCGTATTGCTTTGTGACCTTTGATTTCGGATTACTCTATGATTTTTGAGTTTTGTATTGCTCTGTGTTTAAGTTTTGATTTCGTACACCTGTGAGGAAGACAAATCTGTTTTTCTTTAATTTCTACGAGAAAAGGGAAGGTAAAATGATGAGTGGCACTTGAGAGTTTCATTGGGCACTTGTGCTCCAAGGACGGAGGCAGTGGAGCGAAGGTGCTCGCTAGGCAGAGGTGTCGAGATCGATTCACGTCGGGCATGTTTCATTTTTGGTTGTGGATTATTGTGCATGTGGTACAATAGTTTCTTTGGACCACGAGTTTGGAGGAGGAAGTGCTTTGGCACTTATGTTGGTGTCTCCACACTTCTCCTAAGGTTGGAGAATTGATTTTTGGCCAAGGTAGATCTTTTGTTGATAATGTGGAATATTTGATTTGACTTGGCAATTATTGTTGGTAATTGGATGGAGGTATAAGGTTAAATAGAAATATTGCTTTGACATTGTTATTATTGATGCTTAATGTTTATATGGTAAATGCATTTAGAAGTAAATGTATTTTAGGAGTTATAAGGGTTTAAGGAATAATTGTGCTTAATGTCATATTGGGGTTAGAAAGCCTTTGGAGTTATTGAGTGGATATTCTCTTGTAATTATTTTTGAGGTTGAAGTTATTTTGTGATATATTAAGTAGGAGTTATAAGGTGTAAAGGAATATTTTTGATATGTATATTTGTGAGTTTTTATTATTGATGAGTTGGAGTGATAAGGTGTTATTAGGACTCTTATCATTGTGCATTATTCCATTGTTTCTAACTCTAATTTGTGGCAAATTGAGAGTTAGTGTTGTGACAGATTTTGAGTTCTCCTTCTTCATCAAAGTAAAGGTATGGGCACATTCTTCCATGGTTATTATTGATTGATGGTTTTCTAAAAATAAGTTTGGAGTGAAAAGGATTAAATTAAGTTTCCTTATTTGGAGTGGATCTTATTTTCTGAAAGTGGAAGTATTGATTATGCATTATGAGATCATGATGAGTTTATGAGTTATTGCATAATTCTAGTTTATGAGAGTGGAAGCATTTGAAGTTTTGCTTTAGGGTTTTTGAGTGAGAAGCTTATGCCATTGCTATAAGTTTTTGAAACCCTAATTGAGTTGTTTGGTTGTTGAGAGTTTGGTTTTGAGATTGCTTCCATTGAGATTGAGTTGATCAAGTTATGCTTTACTTGATACATGAGTTGGGCTTGCTCCTTTGAGATTTGATTTTATCAAGTTGTACTTTGCTTGATAAACTTGGTTGTGTGGTTAAGTTGAGCATTCCCATTTGAGAGAATTTGGAAATATCTTGAACCCCTTTTTGATGCTTAGAGAGATATTGCTTTGAGTTCTTGAAAACTAACTTGGCTAGGGTTTGATAGCAAGTTATGGTTCTATTTTGGAGGAGTTGATTCCTTGATATTGCATTATTGGCAATTGTTGGGTTGTGGTTCAAGATCTTGTGAAAGTATACTACCTTTTTCATTCTATGAGATTGATTTGAGTTGAGATTGAGAGTTGAAGGATAGAACATATTGAGTCTCTAAAAATTCTCTTTATGCTTCTATGAGATTGATTTGATATGATTGGATGAAACACATTGGGTCTCTAACAATTCTCTTTGTGTGTTCACATTGGGCAAGTTTCTTGGTAAAATTGCTTGAGCTGATTTGGGCAAGTTCTTGGTGAGCTTGCTAGGACAAATTTGGACAGGTTCTTGTGGAGAACTTGTGGACTGATTTGGATAGGTTCTTGTGGAGAACTTGTGGACATATTTGGACAGGTTCTTGTGGAGAACTTGTGGACTGATTTGGATAGGTTCTTGTTGAAGAACTTGTGGATAGATTTTATGAAGTCTTGGTGAAGACTTGTGAGCATTTGTGATTGATTTGTTCAAGATTTTGGCTTAAGCTTGGGATAGATCTGACAGAGATTTGAGAGCATATTTGTGTTGGACCAGAGGACTAAGTTTGGTGTAGATTTGTGATAGAGTTTGAGAGGACTTGTGTTGGACCGACTGACTATGTTTAGTATAGGTGTTGATGAGTAGTTGTGGAGGTGATCAGTGAGGATATAAGTCTCTAGAGCCAGAGCAAGGAGGACAAGACGTCTTCTGTGGAAAGGAGTTCCACCTGCTAGCGGCAGAAGAGGTAGTGATCTTCTGAAGTATCATTTCTAGAGCTTTGGGGGATAGGACATCTCCTTTGGGTAGGAGGCTCATAAATACTTCTTTGGGGGATAGGACATCTCCTTTGGGTAGGAGGCTCATAAATATTTGATTAGGGGAAGGATTATCCTTTGGACAGGAAGTCCATAAACATTGTAATTGGGAAGGATTCCCAAAGGATTTGATTGAGAAAATTTAGTGAAATATTTTCTCTGTGGAGTAGCCCACCTTGGGTGAACCACGTTATATTGGTGTCTCAATTGTGTGATGACTTGTACACTAGTTTGATTACTGCTTTGATTTTGCTATTGGTTCATTGCATTACTTTCTGAAGTAAAAGGAAAAAGTTAAAAAGTGGTCTTATACTGTTCACCCCCCTCTCAGTATAAGCTTGTGTTCTTCAATTGGTATCAGAGTAGGTTCCTTCAGAAGAGTTTCATAGCTTGAAGGAAAAACTTGAAAAGAACACAATGGATTTTACAAGTGGTAATTCAACACCTATTCTTGATGGGACAGATTTTGGTCTATGGAGCATAAAGATGAAGGTTCATATAATGGCTCTTGGAAATGAAGTTTGGGAAGTAGTTGAGTTTGGGTACACTATTCCAAAGCTCCCTCCTACTACTAAAGATGAGAAACTTCTACATCACAGCAATTCAAGGGCAATGAATGCAATTCTGAAAGGTCTACAAAAGGCATATCTTACAAAGGTGATTCATTGTAATACAACAAAGGAAATGTGGGATCAATTGCAAGTGGTTCATACAGGTGATGCAAATGTCAGAAAAGCAAAATTGAGATATTACAAAGGTATGTTTGAACAACTCAAGATGAATTATGAAGAAAATATTAGTGACTATATGCTTCGTATGGATGAGATTGTTAATTCCATGAAGGAACTAGGTCTTGAGCTTGCTGAAAATGATGTTTGTGATAAAATTTTGAGGTCTCTTCCAAATAGATTTAGTGAAAATATTTCAGCTATTGAGGAAGCCAAGGATTTGGATAAATTGAAAAAGGATGAGCTTCATAGTATACTTGCAGCTTTTGAGTTAAGAACTAAAGTGGTACCTGATCCTAAGAAGGAGGCAGCTTTCAAAGCTACCAAGAAGTCCAAGGGTAAACAACAAGAAGATAGTGATGAGTCTTCTAGTGATGAAGAAGCAAACTACAGCAGGAAAGGCAAGTTCTCAAGAAAGCACAAAGGTATGAAATTTATTAAATGTTTCAATTGTGGAAAGTTTGATCACTATGCTACTAACTGTTTGAAACCCAAGGATGATTGTGATGAAGAAAAATAGGATTATAAGCACAGGGAATATGAGAAGCACAAGTATCAAAGGAAGAACATAAATGAGCAAAATATTCAAGGGAAGAGGTACTTCCAAAAACACAAGAAAAGTTTCTACACAGACAAAGCAAGTAAGTGTTCTAGTAGTGATGATGGAAGTTCTTCAAGTGATGATATAAATGAGATGTTGTTTCTAACAGAAAAGGAAGGAAAAGAAAATAGGAATAGATTTGTTGTGCTTAAGTGCTTTAGATGTGGAAATTTTGGTCACCTTGAGGATGATTGTACAAATTATGGTTTGAATTCTGGTAATACTATGTATGAGGATGCTTCATAAAATTATGAGGAAGATCTTCTTATGGATTTAGATGAAGGTAGCACCTCTAGTGGTAAGAAATCAGAAAAGGATATTGATGTTTCAAAAGGTAAACAAATAGAGGATGTTTCAGAAAAGGGAGAAGTAGATCTTGAGGCTAAACTTGTTAATGCTCTTGATGTGTTAAAGAAAGAAATAAAGAAATATGCTAGACTCATTGATAGGTTTGATGAATGCCATTATGAAAGAGATGAGCTTATAGGGAATCTTGATATCTCTATAGCAAAGACACAGGAACTCAAAGAAGAGTTGGCAGCTAGGTCTCTTGAGTGTAAAGAGTTAAAACATGAAGTATCTTCCTTGAAAAAGGAAACTAAAGAGTACAAGTAGAAGCTTTACAGGTTCAAAGAAAGTTCCAAGAAGGTAAAATCAATCATCAAGGATCAAAGAAGAACAACAAATAAAATAGATCTTGGTTTTGGAAAGAAACAAAAGGAACAGGTTGAGGAATTTAGTATGAGCTTCCAAGAATAATATGGTTCATATGAAGAGAGTACTTCAAAGAGTAAGTTTTCATATGGTGATTCATATAGCACAGAATCAGAAAACAAGAATCAGCATAAGGGAAGAAAGACTAAAGGACCTATGAGGTTAAGGAAAGAAAAGTTCAATGGAATATGTTTTGCATGTCACAGGTTTGGACACATGGCTTCACAGTGCAGGGCTCAAGCAAGACAGGTTAATGGAAATTTAAAAATTAGTAATTTCTTTCAAGGGTATTGCTACTCTTGTAATCAGTTTGGGCACAAGGCAGTTAATTACAGGGTTAACAATAGGAACATGTTTGATCCAACAGAGAGGACTAAGAGAACAAGTACATCTCAAAGGAATAAAATTGTCAAATGTTATAAGTGCAATAATGAAGGACATACCGCCAAATGGTGTAGAGCAGTTCCAAGGTACAGGTTTAGGGCTATGAACAAGATTAGGAATAATGATAGGAATAAGAATAATGGCTTGGATAAAAACAAGGATGAGAACAGGAACAAGAACAAGGATATGAACAAGAACAGGAATAGGAACATGGACAAGGATATCAAGAAAAATTATGGAAAGGTAGCTATGGACACTGATGATGATTAGTGCCTAATGGGATTTTTACTTCCACCCCAGAGTTAATCACCTCAATAGGAGGTGGGTGAGGGGCTAAGCTAAGAGGCTCATTCTTAGCCCTGAGCCCCAAAGGTGACCCTTTGTCATTGATGACAAAGGGGGAGATATTTGAGTAAGGGGGAGAGCCTTGAGTTAGGGGGAGAAAAGCTTCAGAGGATGGTTTTCAGTTGGTTTCATTTTTGACAGTTGGCAGTTTCTTGAAAGTTTTTTTTCAACAGTCGTTTCAATAGTGGTTTTCCATCAATGACAAAGGAGGAGATTGTTGGTAATTTTGGGTATGTTTCCTAGCTTCATGTTTGTGAGTTGTCATTGATGTCAAAAGGAATTTGTGCTGATGTCAAAAAGAGTTTGGTGACAAAAAGATCTTGAAAGTTCCATGATGTTTTTTTAAGGGTTTTTAATTAAAACCATGGTGACAAGGTTAAAGGTTTTTCTTCAAACCATCTAGAATCATTAAGGATTTTTATTAAAACCATATTGGATTGATGAAAAGGTTTTTGCTCCTTGAAAAAATCTTAAAAGTCCATTTTGATTATTAATAGATAAATTAACTCAAACCTTTGAAAAGGTTTTAAGTTAAGTTTATTATTAATAAAATAATAATTATTAATTTAATAATTTTTATTGAAAGGGTTTCTAAACCCTTAGTGATGCTAATGTAGAAGACTTACCTCACTAACGTCATTTGTTTGGAAGGAGTGCCACCGTCAACTTGCATGGGATGCAAAAGACTATTAAAGGACATTAATTCCTAAGGTTCAAAGCACCTCTGATTTGCGTGATTACCTTTGAATTCGTATTGCTCTGTGACCTTCAATTTCGTATTGATCTGTGACCTTCGATTTCGAATTGCTCTATGATTTTTGAGTTTCATATTGCTTTGTGTTTAAATTCCGATTTCGTAGGCCTATGAGGAAAAAAAATATGTTTGTCTTTAATTTTTGTGAGCAAAGGGAAGGTAAAACGACGAGTGGCACTTGAGAGTTTCATTGGGCACTTGTGCTCCAATGACGGAGGTAGTGGAGCAAAGGTGCTCGCTAGGCAGAGGTGTAGAGATCGATTCATGTTAGGCATGTTTAATTTTTGGTCACATATTATTGTGCACGTGGTACATCAGTTGCTTTGGGCCACGAGTTTGGAGGAGAAAGCGCTTTGGTGCTTATGTTGGTGTCTCCACACTTCTCCTAAGGTTGGAGAATTTATTTTTGGCCAAGGTAGGTCTTTTGTTGATAATGTGGAATATTTGATTTGACTTGGCAATTATTGTTGGTAATTGGATAGAGGTATAAGGTTAAATAGAAATATTGCTTTGACATTGTTATTATTTGATGAGCATCAGAAATGCTCATATTTTGTACATCATTTCTTGATTATTATGCGGCTATATAATAAGGATTGCATATATTTATGAATGATTATGTAATTATTTGATGAAATTATGCGTGTTACCTAATTTGTGTGTTTTCAAGTGTGTTTTGTGGAATTGCAGTTGGTTTAGTTAGATTTGGATCAGTCGAGGTCTTTTTGATGGACCTGGCACTTTGTTTCTTTGGGGATCAATGTAGAGAACGTAGGTGCCTTCCTCTTCCAGGAAGGCACCAAGAGAAAGTAGGCACCTTCCTCTTCCAAGAAGGCGCCAAGAGAAAGTAGGCGCCTTCCTCTTCCAGGAAGGCACCAAGGAAAGACAAGCGCCTTCCTCCTCCAGGAAGGCGCCAAAGGGAAGGAAGCGCCTTCCTCTCATAAGGAAGGCACCGACGGGAAGGCACCACGACAGGCAAAGCGCCTTCCTCCCATAAGGAAGGTGCCACTAGAAGACAAGTGCCTTCCTCTCACAGAAGGCGAGCGCCTTCCTCCCATAAGGAAGGCGCCACTAGAAGGCAAGCGCCTTCCTCTCACAGGAAGGCGCCAACAGAAGGTAAGCACCTTCCTCTTCCAGGAAGGCGCCACGATAGTAAGACACCTTCCGTATAGGGAAGGCGCCCGATATACTTAGGCACCTTCCTCATAGGGAAGGCGCCTCTGTTCTTCGCCCGTTGACCAGACAAGCACGACGTGGACAAAAGCGGCTGGTGCAGTTCCAACTCTACGTCATGTAGAGCTAAATTGGAGATCGCACCAATGTATGAAAGCGTCTTACCAATGCCAGGTGAAGCACGAACCAATCAGCGAACACGCCGCCGTTAGAACCAAATGCCAGTTTTAAGCAGACGTCGATTGCATTTACCAGACTGTCTTAGTTTAGTCTGGAATGAATCGACTGTTGTAACTTCTTTGTAACAGAAGTTCTGCGGGTGTGTTATATAAACACACGTAGACCGCTCTGAGAGATATATAGATTTATATAGATTTATAGAGACATATAGAAGAGATAGATATTGTAACACTTTGATAAATATATTACAGTTCTAAGAGTTCTAAGCACGTGTTCAGCTGGGAGGAAGCTGCTGGAGCCTGGGCCCACTCCAAGCCAGTATTTCTTCCCCAATTTTCTTGTGTTTTCTAGATTAGTTCATTGCTTTTATAGGATCATTTACCGCATTGCTATTTCCAGTATTTGTAGTAGATTCATTTTTAGGAATGTGTGAATATTTTATTTTCGTAGATTTAATTATTTTATTCTTACGTAAATTATTGAGGAGTGCATGAGTGATTGACAACCATTTTGAAAACACCCCCAATAGTAGAATTAGCAGGACTCATCTCAAGTGGTATTGTAAGCAATCTCATTCTAGACCCTTCGCAAGTTTACGAAGCTCCCTGGGTTGATAAATTAATGCATGGGCATGTGACAAAATTAGGAAAGAAGTTAACCTTGTTGGCCCGCAACATTTTGGCATCATTGTTGGGGAAGCATCTCAACTAGATTATTTACAATACCTTGAAACCTTCCATCTGACCTTGCATGAGTTCTTCGAGAAGAAGAGGACCTGACGGTCGGTTTATAAAAACCAATCCATCAGAGTCTGAGTCAGCCGAGCATTCTAAATTTGAATTAGACTCACTCGACCCACCTCCAGCAATCCATTGGAGTGAGGAGCCTCACTTTGTGCAAAGTGCCTCCTCATCCCATCAATGTGGGGAAGAACGAATCATCATAAATCCCCTGTTTAATAGGACTCCCTTAGAGGAAGCCCTATTGTGGAAAGCTGTAGAAGATCGGATGATCTCACCAGACAACCTTAGAGCTTTGACTCAGAAAGTCTTAAATGACCGTAAGGCCATAAGCACTGCATTAGAAACCACATTTCCTAAAAAAATGGCTGACAATGATGAAGTCTCATCTGGCTTTAGTTTCCCGATTGAGGAAGGAGTAGGAGATGCCAAAATGAAAAACATATCCCCTGCTCACCTTCCGACCTTCAGAGGATACCCAACTGAGGACCCTGACCTATTTTTATTTAAGTTTGATGTCTTATGCAGGTCTATGGACTACAAATCCGATATGCAGAAGCTGAAACTCTTTCCTTCCACATTGGATGATGCAGCTCTATGGTGGTTCATCGGTCTGGGAGACAAACACATTGCCACGTGGGACCAGATGAAGAGGCTCTTTTTAGAGCAATACCAAGATTTCGGGAGAGCAAGAGACTCCAGGGAGGAGGTCCTGAGCATGACACAGAAAGAATATGAGACTCTCGAGGAGTACTGGGAGAGATTCAACTTCAATCTTCAATGATCTCCTCACGCGAGACTATCTGATAAGTCCCTCAAAAGCATATTTTTGAGAGGACTTACCAATGAATCATTGGAGGCTCTTAACATGATCTCTGGAGGTGATGTCTACCAGCATGCTATGGAAGACATCCAACAACTATGCCAAAACTACTCAAGAAGGTGAGGCAAGACCACCTCCAGAACCATGAAAGCGACTGCTTCAGTCACAAAGACAGAAATAGGTAACATGCTGGAGGATTTAAAGAGCGAAATGCTCTCATCTCTAGCATTGCAGATGGATACGCTGTTGTTAGAGAAAAAGAAGCAAGAAAATGAGGTAGCATTGGCTTATTTCTATCCAAAATGTAGAGGGAGGCATGCAAAGAATGCATGCCCAGAGAACAAAGTCGAGTATGCATAGTTTGTAGGCTGAATCATAAAACTCGATTGTGCCTGCAACTACCCAGTAATCAGGAGGATGCTGAAAGCACGGATGCCTATTTCATAGGCAATCAAAAGAGTTGGCCACAACCCCCTACGGGGAATATGCCAACCGAAATGTCGCCATATGGGGGAGGGCCATACATGCACCAAGGACCACCTCAACCACCTAACATGGGGTGGTGGGGGCCATCACCCTGGTCTAACGCACCCCCAACAACATTCCCAAACCAGCAGCCATGGATGCCATATCCATATCCTGGGCAGCAGTGGAGAGGCCACACTACATGGAATCAGGCTCCACAGAACGTAGCACCTGCTCACCCCCAACAAAATTTATCGACATTGCCAGTAGTGAGACCTGCGTAGCTACCCGCACAACCGATGACAAATCTAAATAATAGGGTGAACCAACCAACATACAACATGGAGGGTGAGATGTATCCTATGTACAATATTCAGCTTAGGTCAGGTAGGCAGCTAGGAGTAGGAACACCTCCACTGGTAGAAGAGGAGGAAGAGGTAGAAGAAACACCTTTGGTAGAAGAGGTGATAGAAGAAACACTTGAGAGAGCGAAGGCTCCATTTCCCAACCGGCTGCAAGAACAGAGAAAAGTGATGCAGCCGAAGTTTGACATCTTGTCAAGCTTGAAGAACCTCACCATGACAATTCCATTATTCCAAGCAATCCGAGATGTTCCAATATATACCAAGGCAATCAGAGAGATGTGTCTGAGGAAGCCGAGATGAAGAGCAACCCAGACTATCAACGTCATGGGTAAACTGGTGGATTTGATGATGGGCAAAACATGCCATCCGAAGTATGCAGACCCAGGCAGCCCGGTGCTGACTATAAAAATTGAGGGACATTCCCTATCCAATACGTTGGTCGATCTTAGAGCAACCATCAACGTAATGCCTCAGGAGACCATGCAGAGGCTACAGCTCATGAACCTAAAACCCACCATGACAGTGCTACAGCTGGTCGATCGATCGACCGTAGCACCGAAAGGAATGTTGGAAGACATGATAGTAACGGTCAATGCATGGGAATACCCAACCAACTTTTTAGTCTTGCAATCCAAAACTAGGTTGGGTGGTTACCCGCTCATCTTGGGGAGGCCATGGCTGGCAATAGCTGACGCTTACATCAGCTGTCGGGATGGGCTGATGACCATCTTCGATGGGCGAAATATTAAAAGGTTGACCATTTCACCCCCAGCACAGTCCGTCGACTCAGTAGGAGAACCCATGTTCATCGAGCATGGAAATCCAGAGTTGTCCATGATCCAGTCGGTGATGACATTGGAGGAGTTGATAGAAGAAGACGAAGATGGTGCTATTGTGGAGTTTCTCCATGGAGAGCCTTCCATCTCCGCACCTGGATCACCGTTGACTGGCACCCAAGATCACCACGTTCGACAGATACACGTTGGGCCAGGAAGAACATTGAATGTCAGCAGTGGGTTGACGCCCACACAACTGACAAAAATAGAAGAGCTCCTGGTAAGACACCAACAAGCATTTGCATGGGATTACTCAGATATGCAGGGCATCAGCCCAGAGATCTGTACCCATCGTATTTATCTAGATGATCAGGCAACTCCAAGCCGATAGCCATAGAGAAGAATGAACCCGACAATGAAAGACATTGTCAAGGAAGAACTGCACAAACTCTTGGCTGCCAGATTCATATATCCAATTTTTGACAGTGAGTGGGTATCACCATTAGTGGTGGTCCCTAAAAATAATGGGAAGTGGTGAATCTATGTGGACTACAGAGCATTGAACAAAGCAACCAAGAAAGACCACTTCCCACTCCCATTCATTGATTAGGTCTTGGACACACTCTCGGGGAGGAAGTACTTCTCCTTTCTAGATGGATTCAGTGGATACAACCAGATCCAGATAGGAGAAGAAGATCAAGATAAGACAACATTCACCTGCCCATGGGGAACGTTTGCCTATCGGGTATTACCTTTCGGATTGTGCAACGCACCTGCCACCTTTCAAAGGGCGGTGCTTAGCATATTCTCAGACATGATGGGAGACGGGGTCAAAGTATACATGGATGACTTCACCGTCTATGGAGAAACCTTTGAGGAGGCAATGACGAACTTGGAAAGAGTGCTCGAAAGAAGCAAGAAAAATAATTTGTCCCTCAGCAACGAAAAATGCTTTATGATGATGCAAGAAGGCATCGTACTGGGACACCACCTCTCTGCAGAAGGAATAAAGGTTGATAAAAGGAAGATTGAGGTCATCAGGGACCTACCCAACCCCAGAACATAGAAAGAGGTGAGGAGTTTTCTTGGATCAGCCGGGTACTATCGACGATTTATCATCGAATTTAGCAAAATTGCCAAACCACTGCACACTCTATTATCTAAGGATGTGGAGTTCAATTGGATGGAAGACTGCGAAGAAGCGTTCCAATTGCTTAAGGAGAAACTGATATCTACACCAGTTTTAAGAGGACCAAATTGGGCCATACCATTCCATATCTACTGTGATGCATCCAACGGTGCGATTGGAGCAGTCCTCGGATAGAAGGATGGCAAAGAATTTTATGCCATTTATTATGTCAGTAAAAACTTGGTAGGAGCAGAGCTCAACTACACGGTGACAGAGAAGGAGTTCCTCATAGTTGTCCATGCTATAAAAAAATTCTGCCACTATATCATTGGATATAAGGTATTTTTCCATACGGACCACGTGGCTATCAGATACCTAATGAGAAAGCCGGCCATTGGTGGAAGAATTATCAGATGGCTATTGCTACTGCAGGAATTCGACATCACCATAGTCGACAAACCAGGCAAGGATAACGTCATGGCAGATTTTCTATCCAGATTGATACCAGCAGACCATCAAGCAATGGAAGACCAATTTTTGAATGAACATTTGTTCACTATTAGTGAGAAAATCCCGTGGTATGCAGATATAGCCAATTACTTGGCCACCGGAAGGACCTCACCTACTCTCTCTTTTCGAGAAAAGCAGGCGGTCATAGAGAAAAGTGCATCGTTCCTATGGATGGATGGCCTCCTATTTAAAATAGGACGTGACCAAATTATAAGAAGATGCATAGTAGAGCAGGAGTTCTTAGAAGTACTCAAAGCATGTCACGATGAACCATGCAGAGGACACTTTGCAGGGAAACAAACTGCCTACAAAATCCTATAGGCTGGGTACTTTTGGCCCACTCTGTTCAAAGATGCGGTTGCGTACACCAGCAAGTGTGATGAATGCCAAAGGATGGGTAGACCAACCCATCGAGACGAAATGCCCCTCCAGCCTCAGGTACACCTGGAACCTTTCGATAAGTGGGGCATGGACTTCGTGGGACCATTTAATCCACCTTCAATAGGGAGGAGGTTTATTTTGGTCTGTATGGATTACGTTACCAAATGGGTTGAAGTTCAGGCATTGAGGGATTCAAAGGAAATAACGGTTGTCGATTTCTTATTTGCCCATATTTTTACATGATTTGGGGTCCCTAGGGAGATAACAACAGACCAAGGGCCTCAATTTACCTCCAAGTTGATCAAGGAGCTGATGGAGCAATACAGAGTTTGGCACAATAAAACTACACCCTACCATCCATAGGCAAACGGGCAAGTGGAAGTGACAAACAGAGAAATAGAGAACATCCTGATGAAGACCATGCAACAACATAGGAAATATTGGGCTACACGGTTGCCGAAGGTAGTCTGGGCATATAACACCATGTGGAAATCCACCATAGGCTTTACACCTTTCCAACTGGTCTATGGGAAGAATGCGATGATGCCCATTGAATTTGAAATCAAGACACTGAGAATGGCTTCAGAATTGAACTTGAGCTTGGATGAAGCTCAAAAACAAAGGATTCGACAGCTAGATCAGCTGGACGAAATCCTATTAGATGCTTTGCAGAGAACAAAAATTATACAGAAGCAAAGAAAGCGGTGGCATGATAGCCACATTAAGCTGAAGCAGTTCCAAGAAGGGGAATGGGTACTGTTGTACGATTCTCGGTTCCAAGAGAGGAAAGGTAAATTAATGCAGAGATGGATGGGGCCGTATGAGGTGGTAGAGCTCATCAAGAATGGGGCAGTGCGCATTAAGACAATTGATGGTAGCAACACCATGTTAACAGTCAATGGCCACCGACTACGCCCCTATAACATGTCCAAAACATTATAGGTGGAATCCAGAATAGGCGTGGGGGAGACCCCATCTTGTTAGATCTGGACCAAACTCTCACAAGTGAAATGGTGGGCATGGAAGTGCTCACCAAAATTAGTTAATGTAGTTTTTTTCTTACAGTGTGTTTTGCAGGGACGACACCCGCATGCAAGCTGCAGGTATCCTAACCCAGGGCCTAATAGGCATGGAATGCATCTAACTACCTTTATTTTCCTTTCTTTTTCGGTTGCTTTTTGTAGGTGGAGGACCTGACAACACGAGGAATAGGTATCTGGGAAACCAGGCCTGATTCGGCTCAGCATTTCGACACCAGCACTCATAGGTAGAAGCGAAGGCAGCATGAGGCGAGACTGAGAAGGCTTGATCACCCTTTCCTGGTCAATTGCAGCATGATTGCCGAGAATAAAGGCACCTTCCTTATAAAGAAGGCGCCCCGCCAGAATAAGGCACCTTCCTTATAAAGAAGGCACCCCACCAGAATAAGGTGCCTTCCTTATAAAGAAGGCGCCCGCCAGAATAAAGGCACCTTCCTTATAAAGAAGGCGCCCCACTAGAATAAGGCGCCTTCCTTATAAAGAAGGCACCCCGCCAGAAGAAGGCACCTTCCTTATAAAGAAGGCCACCAAAAGAAGGCACCTTCCTTATAAAGAAGGCGCCTTCCTTATAGAGAAGGCACACACAGAAATATATATATATATATATATATATATATATATATATATATAAAAAAAAAATATATATATATATATATATATATATATATATATATACATAGGCGCCTTCCATGGCTGGAAGGCGCCACAAAAAAAAAAAAAAAAGAAAAAAAGGAGAGCCCGAGGCGCCTTCCACATCGAGAAGGCGCATGCAGACCGAGGCACCTTCCACATCAAGAAGGTGCATGCAGATCAAGGTACCTTCCACATCGAGAAGGCACATGCAGACCGAGGCGCCTTCCACATCGAGAAGGCGCATACAGACCGAGGCACCTTCCACATCGAGAAGGTGCATGCAGACCGAGGTGCCTTCCACATCGGGAAGGTGCATACAGATCGAGGCACCTTCCACATCGAGAAGGTGCATGCAGACTAAGGTGCCTTCCACATCGAGAAGGCGCATGCAGACCGAGGCGCCTTCCACATCGAGAAGGTGCATATAGATGGAGGCGCCTTCCACATCGAGAAGGCACAAGCAATCAGAGGTGCCTTCCACCACTGGAAGGTGCATCCATTCGAGAAGCACCGACAACATCGGGAAGGTGCCATATAAGTGCCTTCCACATCGAGAAGGCACTATATAAGTGCCTTCCACATCGAGAAGGTACCAAAGAGCGCCTTCCACATACAACCAACACTCAAACCTCTCGGATGCCTCGATCGAGACGCAGCCACCACACGAACGAGCGACATCAGATGACCATACCCCTCCCCCATGTCACAAATCAGCGAATCAATGATCTTCACAATGCATGAACCACCGAATCAGGTACGTGCATGTCAATTCAAATTTTTATATAATCATTTATAAATTATGTGGTACCAAAAAAATATCGCCGTCATAAAAATCGTATCCCCCCATAGCCGGAACCACGTGCCAATGATATGGCTCGAAATAAATGCCAAAGTAAGGTGCCTTCCCTATAAGAAGGTGCCTTCCTGAAGAAGGAAAGAAAAAAAAATGTAGTAGGGAAGGAAGGCGCCATGGGAGGAAGGTCGAAGAACCACGCAGTGAAGAAGAATGAGCCGAGTGACACGAAAGGAATCAGGGGGGCTATAAGAACGTAGTTCGAGGCCGAAGGATGGCTCAAATACTATACCCTGGTCAGTCAAGGCTAGGATGTGGAGGCAGCCAAGGAATTCATTACCTCCTTGAGGGGCGATGCAGCTCAGGTGCGGGGAGTAGAAATTCCAGTCACCCCCGAATACATCTCGCAGGCGACTAGATTACCCCTCATGGGGGAATGCATATACAAAGGCGGACTATTGAAGTAGTACATCGAAGTGCTACTGCCTAGAGAGATAGTGCAGATAGATAAGGAAGGGCTGCCCAAAAATAGCCTTCCCATGCACCTACGGAAGATATTCGAGCAAGTTGCTCGATTTCTTACATGCACCGGGAAGTATACCCATCTGCACGCCAACCATGTGCAGTTTTTGAACCACCTGGTGCATGGAAGGAAGCTGAACGTGCCTTTCTATCTAGCAAATGCCCTCAAGGATGAAGCAACTAGGTACCAGAAAGGAGCACCGTCCACCTTGGCCCACCATGGGCTGATATCAATTTTGGTCTGCCATGCAAAAGCGCGTAGGCAGAACCCCGATGCAGAGGGAGATGGCGGTCGAGTAAGGCAACAAGATGTTGTTGCCAAAGTAGGGCAAGTAGAGGGAAGCCCTAAGGAGGAAATGGCGAGTATCGAGCAATCGACATTGCCCTATTTCATGGAGGAAAGAGGGCATTCCCTAGTGCCCGAATGTACAGAAGAATTAGGGCATTCTCCAGTGCTCGACTACACAGGGGAAAGAGGGCATTCCCCAATGCCCGAACATGAAGAGGAAGGAGCACCGCTTACTAGTAGCGAGGCCGAGTTCCGAATACCAGGCCCCAGGAGGAAACATCTACGGTGACTCCTCCTCTCGATAGAAGAGGAATAGGGCAACCCAAAAATCGATGTGGCGGCCCAAACCCTCCAGGAATTGATAAACTAGAGCCCACAAGATGCAGGGACCTCCGGGAGCAATGATCAGGTCGACGCGGCCTTGGAGGAGGCGTTGGAGTGGCAAACCAATTGCTGGATGGCCCAAAAAATTTTGGAAGACTGCCAGAACAAGCATAGAGGGGAGTTGAAAGAATGGGAAGAACGAATCGCCCACCTCGAGCAGCTGGTCTGATAGTTACGAGAGGAGAACCAGCTACTCCAGGCCAGAGGAATGGAAAGGAGAGACGCGTTAGCCAAAAATGACTGGGCAACAGAAATCCCAATGAATTCTCCCACCTCTGCAGAATGAGTCTTTTCTTTGGGAGAAATTCGATCGGATGCCCGTCAGAGCAGCCCAAAAATAGGGGAGAATTCCCCTACTTTCGGGAATGAAAGGGAGAGAAGTCCCGCAACACCCCCTGTCATCGTCCTTAGTGATATAGAGTAGGACGATGGTCAACAGTAGTAGATAGGGCCGGAGGATAAGGAGGAATTCCTCGGACAGACAGAACCTGAGGGGTCAATGTAGGACAGACAAGGGGACGAAGAAGCACCCCCAGGGACGATAATGCAGAATGAAGAGAGCACCCCAGGGGTGGCATTGCAGAATGAAATGAATGCTCCAGGGACCACAGAGCAGGCCCCTCGAAGTGAGGAGATGACCACCAGGGAGAGGGAGAAGACCCCTATTCGAGCCGTCACATTTTTTGCAGAGGCCAAAGGAAAAAGGCCCAGGACGGCTCGAAAGAAGGTGAAGGTGACCTTCATCGAGCCAGAAGAGGACGAGTGGGATATGCAGGGGGGAAAAAAAGAGAGCAGCCAAAGAGGCCAGGAAGGCAGCCTCGAGGATGCGAGGAGACTCTAGCATCTGCATCAATCCGATAGAGGATAGCCAATTTTGGGATATTTACGGGTCATCCTAGGGACGACCCTCCATGATGAGAAGGTATCTTGAACGGTGGGGGGTATATGGCCCCAAATTGGAGGCCACTGCCATTGCAAAGGAGAACATAGGGCTTACTCCTGAAGCAACCCAGTTATACAAAGCCCAAGTAGTTCATTCCAGGAGGGACAATTCAGATATCCCTCTCGTAGCAGTTAGACCTCCGGACGCTGACCTATGGTAAGCCACAGAGGCTGCATTCTAGTCAGTAGAAATGACGCTGGCTAGATCACCACCGATAGAGGCCAGAATAAGGAGAGGATAGCCTACAACCGCACCCACGTAGAGGAGGCAGACACGGGCCGTAGGTACAGCCGGATCCACCAAGAGACGGTGACGATGAGGGGTCAGCAGGACTACCTGTAGTTTTGATGCCATGAGGGCGCAACATATGTTAAGCATGGGGGGATGATGAGCATCAGAAATGCTCATATTTTGTACATCATTTCTTGATTATTATGTGGCTATATAATAAGGATTGCATATATTTATGAATTATTATGTAATTATTTGATGAAATTATGTGTGTTACCTAATTTGTGTGTTTTCAATGTGTTTTGTGGAATTGCAGTTGGTTTAGTTAGATTTGGATCAGTCGAGGTCTTTTTGATGGACCTGGCACTTTGTTTCTTTGGGGATCAATGCAGAGAACATAGGCGCCTTCCTCTTCCAGGAAGGTGCCAAGAGAAAGTAGGCACCTTCCTCTTCCAGGAAGGTGCCAAGAGAACATAGGTGCATTCCTCTTCCAGGAAGGCGCCAAGAGTAAGTAGGTGCCTTCCTCTTCTAGGAAGGCACCAAGGAAAGACAAGCACCTTCCTCCTCCAGGAAGGTGCCAAAGGGAAGGAAGCACCTTCCTCTCATAAGGAAGGCACCGACGGGAAGGCGCCACAATAGGCAAAGCGCCTTCCTCCCATAAGGAAGGTGCCACTAGAAGACAAAGCGCCTTCCTCTCATAGAAGGTGAGCACCTTCCTCCCATAAGGAAGGCGCCAACAGAAAGCAAGTGCATTCCTCTCACAGGAAGGCACCAATAGAAGGTAAGCGCCTTCCTCTTCCAGGAAGGCGCCATGGCAGTAAGACACCTTCCATATAGGGAAGGCACCCGATATACTTAGGCACCTTCCTCATAGGGAAGGCGCCTCTGTTCTTCGCCCATTGACTAGATAAGCACGATGTGGACAAAAGTGGCTGGTGTAGTTCCAACTCTACGTCATGTAGAGCTAAATTGGAGATCGCACCAATGTATGAAAGCGTCTTACCAATTCCAGGTGAAGCATGAACCAATCAATGAACACGCCGTCGTTAGAACCAAATGCCAGTTTTAAGCAGACGTCGATTGCATTTACCAGACTGTCTTAGTTTAGTCTGGAATGAATCGACTATTGTAACTTCTTTGTAATAGAAGTTATGTGGGAGTGTTATATAAACACACGCAGACCACTCTGAGAGATATATAGATTTATATAGATTTATAGAGACAGGTAGAAGAGATAGATATTGTAACACTTTGATAAATATATTACAGTTCTAAGAGTTCTAAGTTTGTGTTCAGCTGGGAGGAAGCTGCTGGAGCCTGGGCCCACTCCAAGCCAGTATTTCTTCCCCAATTTTCTTGTGTTTTCTAGATTAGTTTATTGCTTTTATAGGATCATTTACCGCATTGCTATTTCTAGTATTTGCAGTAGATTCATATTCAGGAATGTGTGAATATTTTATTTCTGTAGATTTAATTATTTTATTCTTACGTAAATTATTGAGGAGTGCATGAGTGATTGACAACCATTTTGAAAACACCCCCCAATAGTAGAATTTGCATGACTCATCTCAAGTGGTATTGTAAGAAATCTCGTTCCAGACCCTTCGCAAGTTTACGAAGCTCCTTGGGTTGATAAATTAATGCACGGGCATGTGACAAAATTAGGAAAAGAGTTAACCTTGTTGGCCCGCAACATTATTGATGTTTAATGTTTATGTGGTAAATGCATTTAGAAGTAAATGTATTTTAGGAGTTATAAGGGTTTAAGAAATAATTGTGCTTAATTTCATATTGGGGTTAGAAAGCCTTTGGAGTTATTGAGTGGATATTCTCTTGTAATTATTTTTGAGGTTGAAGTTATTTTGTGATATATTAAGTAGGAGTTATAAGGTATAAAGGAATATTGTTGATATGTATATTTGTGAGTTTTTATTATTGATGAGTTGGAGTGATAAGGTGTTATTAGGACTATTATCATTGTGCATTATTCCATTGTTTCTAACTCTAATTTGTGGCAAATTTAGAGTTAGTTTTGTGATAGATTTTGAGTTCTCCTTCTTCATCAAAGTAAAGGTATGGGCACATTCTTTCGTGTTTATTATTGATTGATGGTTTTCTAAAAATAAATTTGGAGTGAAAAGGTTTTAATTAAGTTTCCTTATTTGGAGTGGATCTTATTTTCTGAAAGTGGAAGTATTGATTATGCATTATGATATCATGATGAGTTTATGAGTTATTGCATAATTCTGGTTTATGAGAGTGGAAGCATTTGAAGTTTGCTTTAGGGTTTTTGAGTGAGAAGCTTATGCCATTGCTATAATTTTTTGAAACCCTAATTGAGTTGTTTGGTTGTTGAGAGTTTGGTTTTGAGATTGCTTCCATTGAGATTAAGTTGATCAAGTTATGCTTTACTTGATACATGAGTTGGGCTTGCTCCTTTGAGATTTGATTTTATCAAGTTGTACTTTGCTTGATAAACTTGGTTGTGTGGTTAAGTTGAGCATTCCAATTTTAGAGAAGTTTCAAATATCTTGAAGCCCTTTTTGATACATAGAGAGAGGTTTCTTTGAGTTCTTGAAAACTAACTTGGCTAGGGTTTGATAGCAAGTTATGGTTCTATGTTGGAGGAGTTGGTTCTTTAATATTATGTTATTGGCAATTGTTGGGTTGTGGTTCAATATCTTGTGAAATTATACTACTTCTATATTTATTATGATTTGAGAAAGAGTTTGTATTTGAGTTGATATTGAAAGTTGAAGGATAGAACATATTGAGTCTCTAACAATTCTCTTTATTCTTCTATGAGATTGATTTAAGTTGAGATTGAAAGTTGAAGGATAGAACATATTGAGTCTCTAACAATTCTCTTTATGCTTCTATGATATTGATTTGATATGATTTGATGAAACACATTGGGTCTCTAACATTTCTCTTTGTGTGTTCACATTGGGCAAGTTTCTTGGTAAAATTGCTTCAACTAATTTGGGCAAGTTCTTGGTGATCTTGCTAGGACTAATTTGGATAGGTTATTGTGGAGAACTTGTGGAATGATTTGGACATGTTCTTGTGGAGAACATGTAGACTAATTTGGACAGGTTCTTGTTGAAGAACTTATGGATGGATTTGATGAAGTCTTGGTGAATACTTGTGAGCAATTGTGATTGATTTGTTCAAGATTTTGGCTTAAGCTTGGGAAAAATCTGACAGATATATGAGAGTATATTTGTGCTGGACCATAGGACTGAGTTTGGTGCAAATTTACGATAGAGTTTGATAGGACTTGTGATGGACCGACTGACTGTGTTTAGTACAGGTTTTGATGAGCAGCTATGGAGGTGATCAATGAGGACAGAAGTCTCTATAGCCAAAGCAAGGAGGACAAGACGTCTTATATGGAAATGAGTTCTACCTGCTAGCGGTAGAAGAGGTAGTGATCTTCTAAAGTATTATTTATAGAGATTTTGGGGATAGGACATCTCCTTTAGGTAGGAGGCTCATAAATACTTCTTTGGGGGATAGGACATCTCCTTTGGGCAGGAGGCTCATAAATATTTGATTAGGGGAAGGATTATCCTTTGGACCGAAAGTCCATAAACATTGTAATTGGGAAGGATTCCCAAAGGATTTGATTGAGAAAATTTAGTAAAATATTTTCTCTATGGAGTAGCCCACCTTGGGTGAACCATGTTATATTGGTGTCTCAATTGTGTGATGACTTGTACACTGGTTTGATTACTACTTTGATTTTGCTATTGGTTCATTGCATTGCTTTCTGAAGTAAAATAAAAAAGTTAAAAAGTGGTCTTATACTATTCACCCCCACTCTCAGTATAATCTTGTGTTCTTCAGACATAACTTAAAAAAGGAGGAACCTACCTTGGGCTTGAGGAAACAAATATAGAAGAAGACAACTTAAGACAAAAATCTATGACAGATTGCTAGTATACTACCACGCAGGAGAGACACGGAAACAAAAAACTAGTAAAGTCCGAACCAAACCATGTGAACATGGAAGCAGCAAAAAGGAAGGTGGAGATTATTCCTCAGCTGAGGTTTTCTCCTCTTCCTTGGTATCATCCTTCTCAGTGTCCTCAAGCTTGTCATCCTTGGGTTCACTCTTCACTATGACCTTGTCTGCTTTAGATCCTTCCTCCACTTCCTGATTAGGTTGGCTATCGTAGAAAAGCATCTGAAGACCTTCTATGATGTCCAACATGTAATTCACCATTGAATTCATCATTGTCATGGTGGAGGTAATGATGAAGTCCTTCAACTATTTATTTTCGTCCTGCAGTTCTTCCTCATCATTTGAAATTTCGATGACACTCCCCCTGGTAGCCATGTTTTGGAGCCTAGAAGACTTCCTAACTGGTTCCTCGACATTGTCAAAACTTATACTTTTCCTTGCCCTTAATTTGGAAACATTTATCATGGCCTTTTTCTTTCTCTCAGCAAGGGAAAGTTTACCCTCAATATTTTGGTCATTGTGGTGTGTGCCAAATAATGGCCTCTCAAGAATCCAAAGTGAAATTCCTCTAGTAACTCCCTTGATTTTTCTTGGGGTATGCAATGTAATAAAACATCATTAAAATTATTTTTATATAGAGTGTTATTGACTAGTGTATATTTTCTAGCTTACATCTTGTATTTGCATCTTTGTGGTGCTATCAATACTTTTGGGTATTTTCCAGAATTAAGGTAGAAAGTCAAGTGAATGATCTAGGGATCAAATGACATCTATGTTTGTACTGACTCAAAATTATCTAGTGATTCTATACATAGGTTGTAGTTTGTCATTGTTTCTTTTGCCAAATACTGATAAAGGGATTACCCCCTGACTAGTTGTGTTGGTAAAATTTCTACATTAAACTCTTGAATATTTGTTGGACAACTAACCCTTTGGTCACCCCATTATTCTTATATTACAAAACTCCTGACATCTAGGTGTACCACATATACCACTATCTTACTCTGTGAAACAAAATATCTAAATTTCTTGAGGGATTTGATAATAGCATATACTTATGTTTATATTAAATTATATCTTTCCTCATGATCATGGAAATTTTGGCTAAGAAAAATGATTGGTCTTTCATTACCACCATCTCCCTTTTGCATTAGAACTACTGCATAATTTTCTTCTTCTCCAAAGACATACAAAATAAAATGTTTAGAATAATCAAGATTAATGAGAATTGAAGCTCATGAAATAGTTATCTTAATGGTCCTAAAATCATCTTTTCAGGAATTTGTCCATTTGAACTCAACATTCTTTTTAAGCATTTAAGTCATAGGATTGACTATCTATGCAAAGTCAAACATAAAATTTCACACAAAACTGATCTTCCCAAAGAAATACTAAAGTTTTTTCTTATTCATAGGTATTGGCAATTCTAATATGGCATTAACCCTATTCGGGTCTATGGTGAGCCTTGCTTTTGACACAATGTGTCCTAGGAGTTTACCTTATTGCACAATAATGATTTATTTTCTTGGATTAAATGATATTCTAAACTCTACATTTCTCAAATATTTATCGAAGGTGCTCCACATGATGCTACATTTTATGAGAAAAGACAATCATGTCATCTATGTAGGTAAAAATTACTTTATTAATCAATGCTAGATCGATTGCCCTCCAAAATGTGGCACCAGCATTAGATAGGCCAAATAATATCCTTTGGTATGCAAATGTTTCCCATTTAGCGGTGAATGTGGTCTTATGTTGATATTCATATTTAAACCAAAATTGATTAAATTATGAAAAGTCTTCCAATAATCAGAACCATTCTGCTCCTGCCACTATATGTGATAATTGATCTATCTGTGGTAGAGGATAATGATCCTTCAAAGAGAATTTGTTTAGATTATAAAAATCTATGCAAAACCTAATATCTCCATTTTTTTTTTCTAAATGGAACAAGGTTAGCTACCCAAGTAGAGTGCTTAATGGGATAAATTATTTTGGCATTTAACAACTTAAACAACTCTTATTTCATCAGGGCTTCTATTTTTGGATTTACTAGTCTCTACTTTTGTCAAAAAGGCTTTGCATTAGGATCCAAATCAATGGTATATTGAATAACTTCTTTACTATATACTTTGAGATCATCGTATATCCTGGTGATAATATCATCATATATTCTACATAATTCCTAAATTTTATGGATTTCCTTATTTGAGTAATATACCCCTATCTTCAGATCTTTTCCCACTAAAATTTGGACTTCCTTGTAACCAGGGTTATGCACAATGATGAATATTATCCAAGAGGATGAATATCTATATTTTTTTAAATTTAAATTAGTGAAATTTTGGGACCTTGGACATCGGACCTTTCAACCAAAATTTTTAAGATTTTTTTAAGGTGTCAGTTCACCATTTATTGACAATAGTATTACATTTGTTTTTAATTTGCCAACACTCCTACCTAAATTTTGGACCATTTTCACCTTAAATTTCTATCCTGCCCAACTTGCCAACTATAACACTATAAATAACTAACATGCCAGTGATAATTTTGCACTTAACCAAACCGAAGAGTACATTTGATCTGTTGCACTTGGATCGATATCCAGATTTGTTTATGCAATCGGATCAAAATCCATCCCCCTAACATAGTTCTACTTTAGGAACGACATCAATATCGCCTACATAAATATGCACCTAGACCACCATTCGGTATTTTTTCTATAGTCAAACTACCATTCAAAAAATAATTTGTAGCTAGCCCAGTATTTAGGCATGTTGACAATGTTTTAATCTAGACTAACATTCGGGCTATGTTCTATACCCAAACTAAAATCTGATATTTGTTCTGTTGAGTGGTATTTTCACCCGATTGTGAAAACACACTCTCCGATAGGATTTGGGTTCTAAATCCTCTGCTTGCAAAGAAATTAAACATGTAATTTCTCCAAGGTTCCTGTTATGTTAGCATTCTGCATCTGTGTATTAATAATCTTAAATGAAGATATTCATTTTAAATGCTTGGAACACCTTAGTGGTTGCAAGTAACTGAAAACAAGGGGCACTGTGGTTTATTTTACTATGAAATTTAATGATTGTTCATTGAACCCTGATAAAGTAAATGTGATTTGATCCTCATATGACCATGCTGTAACTTCAAAATGTAAATTGATGAAATGCAATAGCATGAAGGAATTATTTATGGATTTTGGAGTTTTTTAATTTTTTTTATTTTATTTTAAAGCCTGTAAATAAAATTAGAACTTCTGAAAATAAAATGCAGCAAGAAGAAAAATAAAATGCAAAAGAAAAGAAATTTAAAATTGCATTCAGTATGATGCTATCCCGTCCTGGCAAAACCGAAGACAATGAGGTTTCCATGCATGCAACCTAACCTATGGGACCCTGCAAACACGCACAATCCGGATAAGTTAAGTGCTGGTCTCCTAGGGTTTGATATTATTTTTAGATTTAGACATTCGCCTGAAGCAACCCAGAGAACTGGCATTTAACATCATCTATAAGCCTAGAAATCTGAAAAGAGGGAAAGATAAACATTAAATACAGACATGCAGAAAATATCTCCTTCTTTCTTGCCAACAAGGTGCAAATTTCTGAATACTCTGCATTAATAATATGTCAAGTTACAATGGCAGCATCTCTGGTTTTCTCAAAACCAGAAAAAGGAAGGAAAACAGCCCAAAGCGAGGCCCGGAATGAGCCTCTCGGCCTTAGGCACTGCAACTCTGCTCCAGCGGTTTTCGACCCCCCTATCTGTCCTGTGCTTCTGCTTTTAAAGCATGGCAATGCTTTCTGTTTTGACCTGTGATGCTTCGTTTCATCTTCCCGATCGATTCGTTTCATATTCTCGCCTTTCGAATTGTTCTTGAATTTATGTTTAATGCTGAAACGTTCGATAATATTCTATGCATGTAACGTTTATGTAACCCTTATGCATGTATGCCACGTGTTCTGCACTTTTAGCATCTTTCGTAATGGCTCCCATGAAAATCGTGACCAAAAATAGCCCGCGGCCTTGCTCCTTCACTTACACAGCGAAAACGCGACATGTCGCGAAATCGCGACATGTCGCGATATCGCGACGCTTTCATTCTCCGTACGCTTCGGCCGCAACTCGTCGTGATTTCGTGACCATTTTCTCCTTCGGGCCCTCTTGCCGCAATCTGTCATGATTTCGCTACCGTTTTGATCTCCGTACTCTTCGACCGCAACCTGTCGTGATTTCGTGACCATTTTCTGTTTCGGGCCTTCTCGCCGCAACCTGTCACGATTTCGCTACCGTTTTGATCTCCGTATGCCTCGACCTCAATCTTCACGAAATCATGACCATTTTCACTTTACTCCTTGCCCACATTCACACTTTTCTCCCACCATCACTATCCAACTTTCTCCACCTATCACGATTTCGTGACCATTCTCTTCATGCCTTGTCGACTTATCGCGATTTCACGACCATTTTCTCTTCATCCACCTTTGCTAATTTTGTCACGATATCGCGACCATTTTTGTTCTTCATGCCTTCCGTCGATTACGTCGTGATTTCGCGACCATTTTTCGCTTCATCCACCTTTGCTATTTTTGTCACGATATCGCTACCATTTTCTCTTCATGCCTTTCTTCTCACGATTTCGACCATTTTCCTACATCCCTTTCTTTTTCCTTTTCTTCCTTCTTTTGGTTTGACCCATGATTTTGCGACATGTCGCGATTTCGCTACACTTTTTTATTCCTCTTTCTCTCTCCTCTGGCTAAACGTCCGTTTCCCCCCCTCTTTTCGTTGACCGTGATTTTGCGACATGTCGCGATTTCGTGACACTTTTCATTTTTTGGCAGCGACGGAGCAACTTGTCACGATTTCGTGACACCTTTTCATTTGTGATTTTGCAACATGTCGCGATTTCGTGACACTTTTCATTTTTGGCCGCGACAGAGCAACATGTCGCGATTTCGTGACACTTTTCTATTTTTCTGCCCCTTTTCTTCATTTTTAGCATCTGGGTCCATTGAGATCTTCTTTGAAAGCATGCAAAAAAGGTGGGTCCCCAATTTTGGGGTGTGTTGTGGATCAGCCACAACAAATGGCGACTCTCTTGTCAAATGCTCTTGAGCATTTTAGTGAGAACCCAACTCGGAAACATATATAAACTCGAAAACATGCATTAGCACATAAGCAATATAAACAAATGCCCAAAGATCAGAAGTACATGAATCATCAGAATCATCAAGTATTAGCTCGGTGTGTGCAATGTGTTTTCATTCCCTATCGTTTGAAATTGATCAACATTCCATTGTCAGTTTTACATGAATGCATATATGAGACTGTGAATGATTTGTGTAACCTAATAAATATGCTTGGAGATTTTGCTTTTATAAAAAACATAGACCTTCTAGTATCATACACAAACATTCAAGATTGCCAAACCCTCTTAGGATCCACTAATTAATTGTTTTATTATATCCCAAAGTTGGTTATGAGTCCCTACTATCTTGAACCCATGTGCAAGTGAATGTGAAATCAGAACTTTGGGGAATCAGACTCCCAACCTAACCAAGATGGGAGTTTAACCCTATCCTTACTATTCTGATTTAGAGTTCATTACCTCACTTTGAGCAAAATAATTTAACCAATTATGGAAGAAATGGTCATGCTAGTCTAACCCTTTGGACAATCGGTGGTCTTGTTTTTTAGACAAGACATGTTGCCATGCATGGGCATACTTAACCCCATAATCCAAGACTTATCCTCATTTCTTTGGACCTTGGGGATGACTACCCATCCTTTGCGAGAGGACAAGTAGTACGATCCTTCCAATCCAATATAAAGATGAGATGGGAAAAATTTTATTTTTTACTTCTTGGACCTTAGGGATGACTACCCATCCTTTGCATAGGACATGTAGTACGATCCTTCCAATCCAAACTTTAGATGTAAATGGAAAATATTAATTTTGTTGCTTAGACCTTGGGGATGACTACCCATCCTTTGCGAGAGGACAAATAGTACGATCCTTCCAATCCAAGATTTATTATGAAATGAGACATAGGAGCTTTGGGGAATCGGATTCTCAACCTAAGCGAGATGAGAATTTATGCCCTATCCTTACTACTCCATGTAGGTCAAATCAAAGCTTTGGGGAGTTGGATCCTCAACCTAAGTTCGATGAGGATTTAACCCTATCCTTACTACTCTGATTTTAGGCTTTAAGCTCTATGGAAGTGGTCAAAACCACTATTTTTAAGGATCATGTTGCATAATAGGATAGACATGAAATACTTCTTTCGCCCAACCTTTTCTTCCAAGTTAGGTTTTGATCATTTTGCTCAAGATCCTTTTTAATGTATAAGACGTGCTTGGTTCTAGATATCTCAAGACTCAGTTTCCAACCTTAGGATTTTTCTTATATTTATGTTATAACACAACCCTAAGAGGATTTGACACACTTTAATGATTTGTATTTGAAATGCATTTGCAACTAAGATGGCATGTATGTGCAAAGTGAGATGTAATATGAATGCATTGTCTTTTGAATTGCAGATGAAATATTGCCATATAAAACTGACTACTTCATGCATCACAAGTTTCAAACGATACTATTAAACTGTTTGTGTTACTTGTGGAGCTTTTACAAGACAATTCCAATGTTTCATATTCTCCCGATCTAGAACATAAGTTAGCATCTCAAGGCAACTTTTTCATCATTTTTTTTTTTATATATAAACAAACAAAAATGTCAAATAAACACACAACTTTAAATTAAAACTTATTCAATCCAAAACCAAACTGCAATCCCAAAAATGAAAATTTGAAAACACAAACCAAAAACCAAAAACCAAAATTTATATACAAATGTACACTATAATACAAGATGATGCAAAGCTTAGCTTATCACTTTCCTGGATCCCACACATGATTAGAACATTTCAACAAAAATATGACATGATATGCATGCCAAATGTTGTGGGAATCCAACACAAACAAGACTAGGCCAAACAATGCAACAAATTTCCACTTGCCATGCTCACCATACCAATTTGATTTAGTTCCAATAATACTCCCATAGGTGAGCATCAAATTACTAAAATGATTAGACAATAAATGATTTTCAATTTTATCATGTCTATTCTTTAAAATGTAAACTTCATAATTCCCTCCTTGATTTAGAATTAGGCTATCTTCTTCCAATATGCAATTTTGTAAGTAAGAGCCTATTTCTACAAATTTCAAAGCCAAATCATTTTCCAAATTTGTAGGCCAATCAAATTTGTGTAACAATTTACAAGCATCTAGGATATTTACTAAATTAGGATCATTAAAAGTTTTTATCCTAGATTCAATTAGTAATTGTTGATGAATTTTATTTAACAATTCAAGTGCATCAACTTCTTTTCCATTCATTAAAACCATGTTATTAAAGGTGTGATTAAAAATTATACCTTGTTTTTCATTTACCTTTAGTGACATTTCATCATTCAACATTATTTAAATTTAAAATATGGTCATCCTTTTCAATCCTCAAACACTCTTGGTCAAAGTGTATGTCCAAGTGATCTCATCTTGATGATCACTTATTTGAGTTGCTTCCAATTGATCCATCTCTTTGTCATTTGGTTCTAATTCTTTGTTCACTATCCATGGTATCTCTTCATTTGAATCCTCCAAATCATCATGCAAACTTGCATCCACACTTTCAATGAATTTATATTCAACATGATCAAATTTTGTCCCCTTTTCAAATCTTGTGAATATGAGATCTTCGTATGATGTAGAAGGTTCAACATCCTGCATATCAAGTAAAATATGAGTTTTATCTATAGGGATGTGAGAAAAGAATGCATCATCATATCTCCCCCAACCATTGTAAAAATCGTCATCCAAATCCATAGAATGAAAATCCATGATGTTTGTGACATGATCTCTTGATTCATTCATAAATTCTTTTTCTTCTTTGTCCTTGGCAATAGGATGATTATAATCTTCCAAAATTTTATGAGATTTGAAACCCTCTTCCAAAACATCCTCAAATTGTACGGGAGTTGTAATATCTTCCTTTGAGTAGGCAATTATGTTGTCCTGCATATCAATTGGCACACAAGTTTCATTAGTAGTTTTGGAATGAGTGAAGTCTTCCCACTTCTTCCAAGCATCATAATAATCATCTTTCAAAATCAAGTGGTGACGTTCAACTATTTCTTCAACATCTTCCAATTCATCAATGTGCTTCTCATCAAATTCATCTTCACCTTCCTTAGATGGTTCAATTATTTCCAAAAGTGGGTTATTTCTTGAATTCAAATTTATAAGGCTATCATTGTCCAAATTAGTAACCCATGATTCATTATCATAATTTGGAGGGTGAAGAATTTCTTGATCTTTAATTTTACACGTCTCATCAATAGTATCTTCCAAGAACAAGTGGTGAAATTCTATCATATCTTCAAATTTATTTATTGATTTTCTTTCCATTTCACTTTCAACCACTTCATTCAATTCTATGGTGGGTTCCATCCATTCACATATATCAAACATTGTTGAATTTAGAACCCCTTCATCTAGATAATCATGTATCTCTACATGATCCTCACTAGTGGATGTTGTCTTAGCAATTTGCACCTCCTCGTGGACTACATCTAAGGTGGTCATAAGATTTGGGTATTCAAATTCATCCCCTTGATCATTTACCTTAGATATCATTGGAGTGGAGGGTGCTATGTTTGATGGTTGGTGTAGGTTGGCATCAAAAGAACAATCTCTCATGTGAACATGTTGTGCCTTTTCTTCTTCAAGACCTTGTCGTTCTATCTCTTCTAAGACCTCATGGATTTTCTCTAGGGACAAACCACTCAGTTTTTCCTCAATGAGTGAAGCAAGTGTGGGGTGTATGGCTCCTAGGTATACTTCCATGGCTTCTTCTTCCAATGTGTTAAAATTTTCCCACATTTGGGAGTGCAATTCACGAAATCTTCCATTGAATTGACTCAAGGATTCATTAGACTCTTTACATATGGAGGTAAACTGATTTTTCAATATTTCTAAGTCAGATAGGCTACTTCTAGTTGTATCCAAGAAGTCCTAACCTCCATGGGTAGTTGGCTATACCAAAAGAATGGTCTATCATCCAAAATGTATGCAAATAACTTACAAGCTACCTCCTCATAAAAAATCTGGAATTTACATAATGCATCCTTGTAAACATGCAGTTTTTGCAAGTATCCTAGTGGCACCTCTTGATTAAAACACCGTAAAAAATCCAATAACATTGTAGGAATATGATAGGGTATCACATGTAAACCCTCATAATAATCCTCTATCATTGATACCATTCTCTCTCTTAGAGACATTATTTCAGCTCTCAGGGATATCCTTTGCTCCTCAAGTGTTGCCATTAGTGAAACTTAAAATGTAATTTCAGAACCAAATCTGTTGAATATTCAACCTGCAATTTAAAAAAAATCAAGTTAGCATCAACCAAGAGATGTATTCATTAAAATCAAATGAAAAGTAATTGCATGAGACCAAAATTTTCTAAATTAAATCAAATCACATATTTCTGAATGAACAATCAGAAAAGTGTTAGAATAATATACAGCATACCTGAATTAAAATAGAACAAGTAAATAAATTCAGGCCGTCCTTTTTACAATCTGCTGAATGTTAGAGGACTAATGCATACAAAAATTTAAATTTATATTACACTAAAAATAAACCCGTACGGCCCTCCTAGCACCAATCCGTTGAGTGGTGTTAGAGGCCGTATATGCTAATAAAATGGACTTGAAATATTTAGCAATGTAAAGTTCTTAAACAATTATAAACCCGTAGCATCTAAAATCACGATAAAATAAACCCTTTCATGCCCTCCTTCTAGCGCCAATCTGTTGAGTGGTATTTTCACCCGATTGTGAAAACACACTCTCCGATAGGATTTGGGTTCTAAATCCTCTGCTTGCAAAGAAATAATTTCTCCAAGGTTCCTGTTATGTTAGCATTCTGCATCTATGTATTAATAATATTAAATGAAGATATTTAATTTAAATGCTTGGAACACCTTAGTGGTTGCAAGTAACTGAAAACAAGGGGCATTGTGGTTTATTTTACTATGAAATTTAATGACTGTTCATTGAACCCTGATAAAGTAAATGTGATTTGATCCTCATATGACCATGCTGTAACTTCAAAATGTAAATTGATGAAATGCAATAGCATGAAGGAATTATTTATGGATTTTGGAGTTTTTTAATTTTTTTATTTTATTTTAAAGCCTGTAAATAAAATTAGAACTTCTGAAAATAAAATGCAGCAAGAAGAAAAATAAAATGCAAAAGAAAAGAAATTTAAAATTGCATTCGAGTATGATGCTATCCCGTCCTGGCAAAACCGAAGATGTGAGGTTTCCATGCATGCAACCTAACCTATGGGACCTGCAAACATGCACAATCCGGATAAGTTAAGTGCTGATTCCTAGGGTTTGAAATGCAATTTTCAGATTTAGACATTCGCTTGAAGCAACCCAGAGAACTTGCATTTAACATCATCTATAAACCTAGAAATCTGAAAACAGAAAGATAAACATTAAAATAGCATGCACAGAAGATCTCCTTCTTTCTTGCCAACAAGATGCAAATTTTTGAACACTCTGCATTAATAATATGTCAAGTTACAATGGCAGCATCTCTGGTTTTCTCAAAACCAGAAAAAGGAAGGAACACAGCCCCAAGCAGGCCCAGAATGGCATCTCGCCTTAGGCACTGCAACTCTGCTCGCAGCGGTTTTGACCCCCTATTCGTCCTGTGCTTCTACTTTTAAAGCATGGCAATGCTTTCTGTTTCGGCTTGTGATGCTTCGTTTCATCTTCCCGATCGATTCGTTTCATATTCCTGCCTTTCGAATTGTTCTTGAATTTATGTTTAATGCTGAAACGTTCGATAATATTCTATGCATGTAACGTTTCTGTAACCCTTATACATGTATGCCACGTGTTCTGCACTTTCAGCATCTTTCGTAACGGCTCCCATGAAAATCGTGACCAAAAATAGCCCGCGGCCTTGCTCCTTCACTTACACAGCGAAAACGCGACATGTCGCGAAATCGCGACATGTCGCGATATCGCGACGCTTTCATTCTCCGTACGCTTCGGCCGCAACTCGTCGCGATTTCGTGACCATTTTCTCCTTCGGGCCCTCTTGCCGCAATCTGTCATGATTTCGCTACCGTTTTGATCTCCGTACTCTTCGGTCGCAACCTGTCATGATTTCGCGACGTCACGAAATCGTGATGCCTTTTTGCTTCGGGCACCTTTGCTGCATCTTTGTCGCGATTTCACGACGTTTTCTTGCTTTGTGCTCTTTCGCTACTATCGTCATGATTTCGCGACTCTTTTCCATCCGTCTTACTTTGCCACTATTTGTCGCGATTTCGCGACCATTTTCGTGCTTCATGCCTTCCTGTCGATTCTGTCGCGATTTCGCGACCATTTTGCTCTTCATGCACCTTTGCTGATTTTTGTCGCGATTTCGCGACCATTTTCGCTCTTCATGCCTTCCTGTCGATTATGTCGCGATTTCGTGACCATTTTGCGCTTCATGCACCTTTGCTGATTTTTGTCGTGATATCGCGACGCCTTTCTGCTTCGTGCTCCGCTTGTCGTTTCTGTCGCGATTTCACGACATTTTTCTGCTTCCTGCCCTGTTTGACCGGTTTGACCATGATTTTCCGACATGTCGCGATTTCGCTACGCTTTACGCTTCTTCACATTTCCACATTTTTTTGCCTTGTTCGACCGGTTTGACCCATGATTTTGCGACATGTCGCGATATCGCGACACTTTTCTACTTCGTCTTTCTCTCTCCTCTCTGGGCCGCGAAAATCAAACACGTCGCGATTTCACGACGGTTTCGCCCACCTGCTGCCGTTGACTGCGTTGACCGCGATTTTGCGACATGTCACGATATCGCGACACTTTTCATTTTCTGGCAGCGACGGAGCAACTTGTCGCGATTTCGCGACACCTTTTCATTTCGGCCGCGATTTTGCAACATGTCGCGATTTCGTGACACCTTTTCATTTTCGGCCGCGACGGAGCAACATGTCACGATTTCGTGACACTTTTCTATTTTTCGGCAGCGATGGCGCGACATGTCGCGATTTCGCGACACTTTCTATACTTGTGCATTTTTGCCCTTTTTCTTGATTTTTAGCATCTGGGTCATTGAGATCTTCTTTGAAAGCATGCAAAAAAGGTGGGTCCCCAATTTTGGGGTGTGTTGTGGATCAGCCACAACATGTTCTATATCCAAACCACCATCTTGTACTAACTTGTACATGGACCGACATCTAGAAAAACTATGGATGGCCTGACACAAGTCTACAATCGGATCGACATCCGACACTATTCTAGAAATGGACCATCAACCGACACTATTCTAAAAATGGGTTGACTATTGAGCCTTTTTCCAACCGCATCTACCTTCGAACCTTTTTCTGCACTAGGTACTCTATTTCTTAAAACATTGTGAATCTGTGATCCTGTGTTTTTTGGTTTTTTAGAGAATATGAGTTGAAGCAGTTGTAGTAATAAGATCTGTTTTTCTATCATCTCATTACGGTTTTTCTTTTGCTATTTTTTTATCATTTATTAAAAATAAGTCAATGCTCTGTTTCCCATGTTATTCTCTATTTTATCATGTTCTCCATGTTTTCCCCTATTTTCTCTCTTTCTATTAACACGTTTTGATTCTCTATTTCTATTGAGATCTGCTTTTCTGTTACAAGATTATGAGTAGGTAAATGCTTTGGTTCTCTAAGGACATTGTGATGCTCTGTTTCTCTAAAGACATTGTGATTCTCTACTTCTTGTCCATTTTGTACTAGAATCTTATATTTTACCACATTTGTATCTGTAATTATATATTTCGCATACACAAGTTTTTTTTCTTACATTGATTTGAATTTGTATATTGATTAGTTTTATGCTCTTATTAGTTACAAGTGCTATCTCCAGAAAATAGTGTAGTGGCAAAAAAAACACAATAAAGCATGTCTAGAAATAGGTATGTATTTTCTACCAACCCACCATCTGTTTATTCTAATTACAATATTATCTTGAGCCCTCACAGAACTAAAATCTCTTCAACATTTTATTACTTTTCTAAATTGAAAAATATTTTCTTTACAAGTAAAATGTCACCTACTGGCAATGCAAAGAAGGGGGCCAAATATTCTGCTGAAAAGAGTATCCTGAATTATTTTAGCAATATGTCGAAATCCAATGAGCCATCGACATCCAAGCAAATTAAAGGTACAAATGATTTTTGACTTCTAAACAATTAGTTGTATATTCCATGATTATTTTAAATAATCATTTCTTCCTCAAATAGTTAACTCATAGTATGTGCCTCTATCCATATTTCATGATGATATGAATCATATTCCTTTTTGTAAGTTTTTTTGTTAAATCCAAAAATGATAAAGAATATTATTGTATGCTACTATGCAGAATACCCTATTGACCCTGATATGCCTCCACTTGAAGATATTCCTCGCCAAGAGATGCCTTCTAATGAAAATTCTCTTAACAATTACATCCAACAAACACTTGAAGATATTCCTCAAGCGGACATGCCAGTTGAAAATGAAAGCGATAAATCAAATACATTAAAAAATTCTTTCGAATCTTCAAGAAAAAATACTAAAAAGAGAAAGACATCTAACTGGGCTATTGGAAGGGCATTTAAAGATGAATGGGCAGAAAAATTTCCTTGGATAGAGCCTATCCTGTCCATGGACAACCAATTCGAACAAAAAGAATGTAGATGCAAAATTTGTAGTTGGAAACTAGGTAAGGATCACAAGCTGCAAAATAAGATAGATACAATAGAAAAACATGTTGGCAAAGTTTATGTAAAAGTTTGAGGAAGTGATGGTAAAATTAAAAAAGAAGTTAAGTGGAAGGATGCATCAGAATGTATGCATGTCAGATATGCAATAGAATATGACAATTACTTAAAGCAACAACAATCTCTTGTTGGGAAATGTGGAACGATTAAATCCCAATTTCAAAAAATTCATAAGACCACTTTAGCTTCAAAAAGTTTGCAGTTGGTTGTTGTATATAGTATTCTCAAAAAGGGTAGACCCATGTCTGATTTTAGTGATTATAAGCACCTGTTTGAAATAGCCGATGTGCAAAACCTTCCTAGTTCCCATTGGTCAGATCGAAGTGGTTGGAAAATGGTAAAATGTCTATCATTAGTTGAGAAGGAGGACCTGAGGGAGAAAGTAAAACATGCCAGATTCATATCACTTTCTATTGATGAGGTGACAGTTGTGGACAACACATCATGGATTTGCATGCATGTGTACACATTTCAAAATCATGTAAGGTAGCCTAGTTTGCTAGGATTACATAAGATGGTGGAAAGTTCAAATGCAGAAAACATCTATAATGTTGTTGTGAGTAGTTTAAAGGATATTGCGGGAATGAATGATATAGAGATAGCCACAAAGTTAATATGCATTGGAGCTGATGGTGTTGCTATAATGCAAGGGCACAGGAATGGTCTTTGTGTTCATCTCCAAACCTCAGTTGCCCCATATATGATACCCATTCATTGCATGGCTCATAGAGTGAATCTAGCATATAAAATCATGAGCTCTTTTGAAAATGTTGTGAGAGTGGAAGACCTTATTCATGAAATACATTCTTATTTTTCTTGCAGTCCAAAAAGGTTTGCAGAGTTTCAACAGTTTGCACTAGGAGTTACAGAAGGAAAAAATTGTTAAAATATGTGGATACAAGGTGGATTTCATTGTATCAACCTGCACACAGAGTTTTTAAAGAATATCAATCATTAACGAGGTTTATGTATGCAAATCGTAGGGCAGTTGATAAGGCAAAATATTTGTTGTTCCATTTGATTGACTTTGAAACCCTTTTAACGTTATGTGGTATTCTTCCAATGTTACATGAAATGAATAGATTGATTAAACTTGCACAAGAGAGATCCATCTATATCATTGATTTCATAAGGATGAGAAAGCAAATATGTATGATTATTGATAGGTTATATGTGTCCAAAAAATATTTTGAAGATCCCTTGTTTGATAGTTGGAATACATTGACAAACGTGAACGATCCAAAAAGCTTTTTGAAGTTTGACATCAATGATCATATTTGTATTAATGTTCATGGAAAGATGATACCTTTGTATTATTTTGAAAGGTAGGCAAGTATAGTTGTTGATGATGTTGAACAAGT
This sequence comes from Wollemia nobilis, assembly GCA_028583015.1. NCBI lineage: Eukaryota > Viridiplantae > Streptophyta > Pinopsida > Araucariales > Araucariaceae > Wollemia > Wollemia nobilis. The sequence continues at coordinate 1,391,086 of JAQPPZ010002593.1, forward strand.
TCCTATAACACACAATAGATTTGAAGTTGTTTTACACAAAATAAAGACAAATTTATTTAAAATAGCAGAATCATTGACAAGAGAGATAAGAGAATGGTTTCAAAGAGATGAGTTGCTTGAGGCAATGGGTGTGGTTAACCCCATGTTTTGGGATCCTTGTATTGAATACAATTCTGCACATGAGTTGTTTGTTAAATATATGTTCATACTTATTAAGCATTTTAGTGAAAGTGTGGAAGTCAATGGTGTTGAAATCAAAGGTATACTCAACAAAGATATTTTAAAACAACAGTCATCGCATTTTGGTGGAACAATGGTTGAGCAAACATCACTTTTGAGTAACATCCATGAGACTGGTTCCATTGCACGTTTGTGGCAAAAATTGTATCCAAGTAGTGTCTTACAAGATACTATTAGTGAATACTTTTGTTTATATGAATTATGTCAAACAATGATTTTGGGATCTATGGAAGATGAGAGGGTTTTCAGTGCACTATATTTCATTAAATCTAAACTCCATAATAGGCTGGACAAAAATTTAGAAAATTGTTTGAGAATTTATGTGTCATCATATCAGTTGAACACATTTCCTTATGATAGAGCATTGGCATATTGGAATTCCCTTGTTGGCAGAAGGGGTATCGAGAATACGAATGATAAGGAGGATAATGATGATTTCAGTGATCAGATGGTGGAGACACAGATATCTGCTATGCTTAATAGTGATTATGGACAAGCTGAGAAGTGTTTGTTTTAGCTACCTGATTTGTGATTTTTCTAGTATTGTGATTTTTCTAATATTTCACAACATTAATAAATTTGAATTTATTTGATATCAGATTTCACAATAGTGATTCTAGACAAGTTGAGAATGTTTGTTTCAGCTACCTGATTTGTGATTCTAGACAAGTTGAGAATATTTTTTCAACATTATTTTAGTATTTCACAATATTTTAATTCATTATTCACAAATATTAATTTTTATATCCCATTTTTTAAATTTTAAAATTCTTATATTGGAATGTGTTTATTTGTCATCACAAGATTGTTTCATCTATCTAAATTGTAACTTTATTCTTTATAACACAACATTATCTTTCAAATTATATATTTTATGATTTAAAACACAACATTCTCTTTCATAATCGATTTACAACATTGTCTTTCAAAATATAGTGTACTGATATTAATGTATGGGATAACTGAGTTGAATGGTGAATATAGTTGAATCGTTCATTTTTTTTAGATTGTAATTGTGAATATAGTTGAATCATTCTAAATTTAAAAAATTGCACATGAATATAAATGGAAACAACCAATGAGTGATAGAAGATAAATTAATAAAAGCCTTTTTCATTATTTGCATAGAAAATATACATTGTACAAAATTGTTTACAGAACCACAATCCAAAACTTTCTATCAACTATGAAATATTTTACAACATAGTAATTTTATCAAGGGTGAGTAAGGGCAGATTCAGTCGCTCCTTGTGCACATGGATCACCTAGGCCTTGAGATTCAGTCACTCCTTGTATATCTGCATCTCCTTGAGTTTGAGATGCTCCTTGTATATCTGCATCTCCTTTAGTTTGAGATGCTTCTAAAGTTGTAGGTTCTTTTCCCTTATCTCCTATACCAATAACCTGCTCAGGCCATTTTAGTGCTCCCATTCTGATGAGGCCTTCCTCTACCTTTTGTAAGCTCCCCATCAACAATCTATCTTCTTTGGCTGGATCCTCAAGGACTACATGTTCATTTTGTTTAAGCTTCTTCTTAAGCAAGATATTTGGATCCATTTTGTGCTCCAGGATAATTGCTTTTAAATAATTATTATCCCTGACCTTAACCTGTAAGGTCTCCTTCATTGTTATTGCATTTAAGATTGATTTCTTTGCAGCCTCGAGATTAACAACCAAGAAATTAACTTGTTTTTGTAAATTCTAGAAATTTACCTGCAAAAAAATTAAAGAAAACCTTAGTTAGTCGAGAGTTATATTACAAAATATAATGATAAATTTGATTGCATCTAAAGTCTCACCTCAATAGCATCTCTTGCAACATCAACGATTAAAAATTTCTTCTTATCAGAAGCCCATAGGTTGTAATACGCTTGGGCTTCAACATTCAGGTTCTCTAACCTGCTCAACATAGTCTTTAAAATTTGATCATCATAAGAAACAGAAGGGTTCATCGATCCTGATTGAGCTTGATGTAGCAACCCAACAAGCTTCTCAGGTTGGTTTCTGACTAGGGAGAAAATTTCTTCCCTTTTATCATAATTTTTATAGCGGGCATTTATTTCCTTGATAAGGATCTTTGCCCGCAATTCCCAATTCTTCAATTCATCTACATTTTCAAGCAAAACATCCTGGATCAGTGTATAACAACTATCAAAAACCAAATTATCTTCAGAAAAAGTAACTTGTTCATCCTCAGTTTGAGGACCAGGATCGAAGGTGTTAGAAGGTGATGATGAAATTAGCTCAGCTTCAGGATTTTGTTGTTCTTGTTGCACATGAACCATCTCTGACACTTTTAACCCTTCAATGTTCCCCTGAAAAAGAAAATCATGATCTAATTCTGGCACATCTAAACCAGAGGTCGAAACATCTTTCAATGAACAACCAGTTGAAAATGACAATGATGGAAATCCAGTACCCTATCCCTATGTCTTCGATTGTGTGGGTCCCCCCGTGATCTCGGTCCAACAAGATTTTTCTAGCAACTTGACCTCGCATTAATTGTTGTCATTGTTGAGGTTGTCATGTTGCTGCTGGTGGTGGTGGTGGACCTGGTGGTGGTGGCGGTGGAGCATCATTTTCTTCCTTCTTTCAGTAAATTGTGGGGAGGGACCTAAATACATTATAACAAGATATTATTAAACAAAATTAAAGCAGATAAAATTAGTACATAATAGTAAAAAACTCACATACCCGACGAAGAGATCTCCTGCTGCCCTTCAACCTATGGAGACAACTAGGTGCGAGTGCGTGTGGGGGTTTGGCGTAAAACTGAAAACATACAAAAAATGAAAAAATAGATATAATTTCAACTAAACAGAAATGGTAATGAATCAAGAAAAACTTGAAATAGTAAACTTACCCATCATTGGTGCGACATAACTGGATTCACATTCCATGGCATTTGCTTGCACATGTTGATGAGAAGTGGGAGAAGAAGCTAGCTTCTAGCGTTTATGAGGTCTCTATGGTTGAAATTCACACATTGTGCCTTATGAATCACCACCATCCTCTGGCATGTGACTTCTAACACCAACATCCTTTTTTTCCCATGCGATGGTTGCCTTACTCTGCATTTAGATGCAAAAAAAGTTAAAAAATAAATAAAAAACATCCTAAAATATAAAAATTATTTAATGGTGAAAAATAGAATAATTACCTTCAGCTCTTCGATAGTCATAGCAATGCTTTGTAATTTTATGTGCAGTATAGTTGGTGAACCAATATCCTGCAAATTATGAAAACTTTCATAGTAAAGTGCTAAAATATAATTTATCGAGGTGATCGTGAGAGGTTTGTCTGATTGGTTTGTTTGAACAATATAGAGCTCTGATTTGATTCGATCTAAAATATATGTACACCAGTCGAATCTCTCATGGTACTCTAAACAATGAATAATATAAGCCAATGACCAGAATGGAATCTTCGATCTTCCAAGAAGAAATAGTCTTGCTTGGAAAAATTCAAGAATTGCCTTGAAATCATTGTTGGAAATAGAGTTATTAGTTAACCCTCTCTTGGACTTCATCGTAGAGGCTGCAAAAAAAAATTAGGTGACATAACAAATTTTAAATTGTGAAATTTAAGATAATCAACTGAAGAGAATTATACCTGACAACAATTTCGAAGAGATATCGAATTTGTCCACTAGGAAAGCCTTATCATTCTTTGAGAGAACTAACTTCTGTGAAACTACAGTGAGACCCTTCTATGGAAGTCCAATCAATCTCTGGATATCAAAGGGTTTGATTGTAAAATATATTTTTTGATTCTATGAAGATAGAGTAATGGCCCCAAGATCATTATCATAGCCTTCGATGATATTGTGTAGAACAAATTTATCTATTCTAAATTGGGGCATAGAAGTCAAACCCCAAAAACTTGCATTTTGAACCCATGTACGATCTATCCCATCTATCCCAGGTGTGTTTACCATTAAGTACTCTAAAAATGAGATGCAAATTTGATTTTTGAATGAAATTTTTTGCACGGTTGAGGACATGGTGGCCATCACTCTAGAAAGGTGTGGGGTAATGGTCGCTTGGGGAAGGGAAGTGTGTGGGGTAATGGTCACTTTGATCTCATGCAATAGAAAAAATCCTAAAAAAAACTATTGATGCCTTTTTATAGATGAAACTGAGTGGGGTGGACACATGGTAGCATGTTAGTGGACATGCATGTGGTGGTGTGATGCATGGTAGGGTGAAGCCAAGTTTTTATTTACACTTAGTACGAGGTTGGAGCATTAGCTACACTCGATATGCAATCGAAGCATTATATACACCTGGTCCATCTACATTACTACACCCGGTCCATCTGCATTATTTCACCCGATCCGTATGCATTATCAGATTTACTTGGTCCATCTGCATTACTTGGTCAGATCTTGTTATCCACCTGGTCCATCTTCTAGATCCTTCTTCCACCCAGATCGAGCCCTGAACCATATAATATATTTACCCAGTCTGAGCTCAGATCATGTGTTGCACCTAGTCTGAGCCTAGATCGTGTGTTGCACCTAGTGTTACATATGGTCTGAGCCCAAATCATGTTTTGCACCCGATCCAAGCCCAAAAATATTTTTATTAGGTCTGAGCTCAAATCGTGTTTTGCACCCAGTTCGAGCCTAGACTGTGTTTTTCACCCGATCCGGCAAAAGCAATCAAATTCACCAATTTTTTACATTTTTTATGAAAATATAAGGTAATTCGCCATTTCCTTCGACATGAGGTTGGCCAAGATTCGCTAGGGTTTCGAAATGGATTCACCAATTTTTTACAAGTACATTTTGGGTCTGACCCCTTATGCATAACCGTACTTGTAACCTTTGGAGTCAAATTTCATCATATGACCTTTTGATCAATCGTTGTTGTCAAACATGTTTTCCAAAGTGATTAGTCCTTTTGGAATGTGATTGTTTTTAAGTTAGATAAATTATTCCTTTTCTATATCATCCTCAACTTCGGAGGACCTACTAGCTAAACAATCCATTTTATGTATTAAAAAATCCACTATTTGTTCATCATTTTCAAATACTTTCTAGAAGATGTTTTTATTTAGGATGGATGTTCTATATACCAACCCAATTGATTTTGCTTTGTGGATGGTATTGGAGACCGGACAAAAATTTGCTCCTATAGAGGCCAATATATCAACATGTCTATTTTGATCCATAGGAATAGCTTTAATATTTAGCACCTCAAATATTTTCAATAGGTCCCATACTTTGTTCCTGTAGGATTTTAAGTAATGTTGCTTACTAATACATTTTTTAGTAATTTGATTAATCACCAATTCAGAAGCCCTAAATATTTGGAGTTGTTTTATTCTTAGCTTTTCTATATTTTTTAGACCCAAACAAAGGGCTTCATACTCTATTGAATTATTAGTACAACTCCATGTTAATATATATGAGAAAGCATTTTGGGATCCTTCATGAAAAATCAAGACTATTTTGGCTCCTGCATAATTTTTGCATCATGCTCCATAGAAATATAGTTTTCATAACTTATGGAATGGATATGGAGGTTCTTCTTGGGTGACTGGATTTTTTATCTCTGGTTTCTCAATTGTATAAGTACCGACCCTTGTTTCTATTATAGCATTGATATTTTTATAGAAAATTGATCTTCTATTAGTAGTTCTTCCAAGGATTCTTATATGAGATCTTCTTTCGCAATAATAGCATTTAATATGGGTGCTTGCTAGTCTACTTCCTCTAAGCTCTCTATATGAAAAAAAGGTGGTTTTTTTGAATAGATTTTTATTTTCCTTCCTTTACATGGGATTTCCATATGAGAATAATGAAGACAAAGGTATCCCCCCAACTTGGTAATGAATTCCCTAGAAAGATGCATCCAAAATTATGGTTCTAGGTCTACTACCACAATTTGTTGTATAAAAATGACCTGAGATAATCTATGAAGAACCATGGGTACATCCTTGACAACCCTAATAGTTTTTACTAGGGTACCATCTAACTTCAACACACCAAGAAAAATTCTAGTATATTTTATTTCCATGACATCACACACCACTTTAGGCATGACTGTAGTGGTAATGCCTAAATCTATCACATTGTTATGCACAACACATCCTTCCATTTCTAAAAAATATAAAATGGTGAAGATTTGTTCTTTTCACATCCCATAATAGAGTTGTTTTTCACCAAATGTTGTTCCAGTTGGACTTTGCTTTGGTCCTTAATCATTTTTAGGGAGGCTTGAGGTAGATAAATCTATTTTAGGATTAGAAAAACATCATACATACTAGCCCTTGAGGGGGTTTTATTTAAATCTTCCACAATATTGAAGGTGAGGATTTCAAACTATCTATCCTTATATTTTGGAGGGGTTTCAAACTTACTCCTGTATTCATGGGTGCCCTCAATCCATGGATTCTTTATCAAGGATGGATATTTAAGCTTGTCTCTAGCATTCGTTTGAGTCTCCATTTATTTTTATTGAGTTTTTTTGGGCTTAGGATATTCTTTCTATTGTTGCAGAAGCTTTTTAAAGGGGACCTTTTAAGGAGTATAACTTTTATATTTATTTTATTTTAAATTATTAGTAGCAATTTTCATGGGGTTGGGATCTTCAGGGTTCACTTGTGGTGGTTTCTTTCTGACTCTCATCAAGATAGAGACTTGCTCGACTGATGGCACCATGAAATTATGTTCATTATTGTTTATCATGTTTATTTATCCCTTTTGGACTCTTTTGCCCTCTCAATGGCCATTCTTTGCATATAGTGTTGATGCATCATGTAGGTATTTCCCCATGAGGATGATTACCTATGGAAAACCAATAGTCTAAATCAAATATGGAATTTGAAGGCTTTCTTACTTCATTAATAAGAAATATATTAGTTCTCTCAGGTGGTCTACTAGTAGAAGTGGACTTTTATTTTGACACACATGGAAACCTTCTTGGTTAAAAATTTCTTTTGGTCTCCCTCCTTTTCATCATGGTAAATTCATGGATAGATTTTTCATAAAATCCTACATCTCTCATAAGGTAGCATCTTGTGAATCTAGAGAGGGTAATATAGCTATTACAAGTGGAGTAGGGAGAGATGATATTAAAAGAGTGGCAGGAAGTACTGGAACTGTAGGTGTATTAGACCATCGAGAAAAGCCCGTGGGAGGTGGAAGTGTTGTATAAGCAAGTACTAGAATAGCTAATTTTAGTTGATAGTTAATAAACTCAAGAAAAATAGCCATAAAAGGTTTGGGAGGTAATATGCCTATAGAAATAAGGATGTTTTCCACCTTTACAACTTCTTGAAATATTTGAGGGAAAGGAAGAAAATTTGATTGCATTATCATCAGTCCTAGATCTGAATTGAATGCTCTTAGGTAATAATAAATAGCTTTCTCATGGGTTGTTTTAAGACCATTAGGCACTCTTTTTCGGGTAATACTAAACCTGATATTAAAATCCATAATATCTTCTTGTGGATATCTCTGTATCACTATGAAATGAGTAAGCAAGGAAAAGGGGTCTGTTTGCTCATTGAACTTTTCTATTATCTTGGATTCCAAAGAATTCCAAGAATTTATACTCCCATTAGTAGAGTTCTATACAAATAAAGTAATTTTTCTTTCATAGAAATATCCAATAATTTGACCATCACATCCCCATATTGTATGTTATTCACAACAACCAATGACACTACATATTGAACATGTTCATACATTTTTTTTATTGTACCATCATAGGTTGTAAGGGCTTTCAAGGCTACTTGTGGAATTGCATGTTGGTCAGCTAGGTTAAGGGGTCTTGTACTATTACAGCTGGGGACTCCTATATTTTGATTTTGAGCCATTATTGTTTGATGCAAAATGGATATTTGGGATACAAGTACTAATTGAGTATCAATTTGATCTTACTCTTGTTCTTGAATAGAATCAAAGGCCTCAATAATCAACTCAAGTTGTTGCTTTCTAGAGGATAACTTCCATAACTCAATCGGTTCTTCTGAAATACTGATCCTATGTCTTGTAATCATGAAATAACTATAGGACCGATATGGATTTTTGGGTATATCTTTGATGAAGTCACCAGGTGATGAGGAAATCTAGATAGATATGGGTATTACCAGTCCTTTTTTTTAATCTAAAATGTGAGAAAGTGTCCTAATAGGCATACAAAAAATTATTGATCAAAATGTTATCTAAAGGTAATAATTACACATCCATAGACCTTGACCAACTTTGAATGGCCCCAAGATCATAGATCTCAGGTTCAATATTTGTAGAAGGTCATCTCCTTGTAAATTTTAACTAAAAACTTTGGGAAAAAGGAAATGGAAAGTGATTAAAAAAAAATGCAATGCTAGAACATAGTGTGGTATAGATCCAATCACATCAAGATACATGCCTAAAAATTTTGAAACATAAATAACATTCATGGACTACCTAACAGACCAACCACTTATTTCATTAATCATTTGCACACATAATTCTACCAAGAATTCCAAAATTAAAGAACAAACAACATGAAATCTAGATAGCAAAATTAAATCTAGTTTATTCATTTAACTTTAGTAAAAATAATTAGTAGAGCAAGATCATACATACATGAAAACAATTGAAGGTCAGACAGTAATCCACTTATATTGTTTAATGCATCAAACTATACATGTAGGTTGTAATAACTAGAGACCTAACACCAGAACATATATTACAAACATGTATATATAGCCTCTTCCAAGAGTGAGCTTTCAAAATAATAATTAATGTTTCATTAATTGAAGCAGAGTTGCATAAAAAAAAACACATACAATCCACTGAAAACCAGAAATGCTAAAAGGAGCCAAAGCTTTCCATTAATTTCATGCTAAAAAAATGAGTATCCCAAAAGAAGAGCCCTTTTACAATTTCAAAAATTCCCACTTATGCCCTGTTTTCCCCTTTTTTCCCATCTAAAACTTGAAATTTGAAATTTGAAATTTGGGGCAACTTGCGGAGGTCATAACTTCGTGCTCGTTGACCCGGTTGACTATTACAACATATTTTCAAAAATGGCATGAAATGAGCTAAGCAGGGCGAGTCTTGGCATAAAGATTCAAGGCTCATGTCTAGCTTAAAATCCTCAAATTCGACCTCTAAGACCTTCAAAAATCTCCTACAAGAAAAACTAGTTTTACTAGTTTTTACAAAATTAAACAATTACAATCTTTTTTGGGTGATGCAATATCACTTTTACACCATTGGATGCTCCTGAATCATTAATGGTGGATCAAAATTTTAGTATCTAGTTGGTTTGGATGATCTTTTTTATGATCGCTCTATCACAAATTAAATATTCTTCACTATGTTTGGATAGGATCTACTAACATTTTCTATATGAGTCTTTCTTTTTTAATTAATGAACTTGATACTATCACTTCCTATAGATGTTTATTTATGAGTTGAGGTAGTCATGCTACATCAATTATTCATCTACCACCTTACGTACTCAACATTTAAGCTATTAAATTCACTTATCTATTACATCCTTGGATCCAACACTCTAACAACATTAGCGGAAAGATAAAGTTTATAATTGAGGAGCCCTCTATGTAGCTGAACATTTGTGCATTTATTATTGGATAGGATAGAAATTTGGGTTGAATGTACATCTTTGTTCGACACCAATATTGCATCTAGATTTCATTCTCCTAGGATGGGGAAATGGGGCCCCCTACCTATCTTCTTCTTCCTTATTTGTTTGACTTCCTTGTGGCTAGGTAAACTTCAAGTAAAATTTTGGGTTTGCATCCTTTTTCATCTTCTTATCAATTCTTCATTCTTATGAGTTTATCACTTGGGCAGCAATCTGGGATCACATTTATTTCCATCCTTCTCCTAATCTTCCACTCAAATTTATTTGATTATGGATAGAACATTGAGAATGATTATGACGGGGATGCAACCCATTCTTCTATCAGGGGTCTTCATTGACTTGCCTTCTTTCAAATGGAACTTCTATATGGTCAATGATGTGGAAGTGACTAATTTATCTATCCATCCTTTTGCTTAGCTATTTTTCAAAATAATTCCCCATTCCTTTTCTCATGCAACAAAAAAAGTAGGTGCAAAAAACTCACCCACAATAACCATCCTTCTTTTTGATAAATAATATTGAAGCACCCCAAGGCAACATGCTAGGTTTGATCAAACCCTTTTATAATTGGGTTCATTCAATAAGGTGTACTTGAAACAGGTTCATACCCTAGAATTAAATCAATAGTGAATTCAAACTCACATCAAGGTGTTATACCTGGAATATCTTCTAGAAATACATCCCTAAATTTGTGCAAAATTGGATGTTTCTTGTAAATTTCCTCATCCCATTTCTAACTAGTCTTTCCATTAATCTTAACTACACATAAAAAACCACCTCTTTTAATGGTCTTATAATAACAAATGGGGTTGAAAATACCCTTTCCTACTTTAGACTCTTATTCTTTTTTTATCCTTATCAGTGTAGTCCATCCACCTATCTTGGAAGTTTATTAAGGCTCCATGAGCCTTCAACCAATCTATCTCAAGGATAATATAAAAAGCATAAATGGTACCACATATATGTTCTATATAGCGAATCCATTGGGTGATTTTATCTTATATGTAGGAAAGCATTGATCCACTAAGTAGGTTTATCCACACCCATACTTGAATTTCCACCCTTGTGCCAAAAATCTAGGTCTTTCCAACATATCTCTGATAATACTAGTGGAAATAAAATTATCTATAACACCACTATCTATTAAAACTTTAACATCCATATCAAATATCTTACCATTCAGTACCATAGGTGTTGCTTGTCCATCCAAGTCCTAGTTTCCTATAGCAAAATATATCCAATGTAGTTGCTCCTCTACCCTATTACTTGATTCTGACTTTTGGGAGCACTTATTAGCATAATGAGGATCCACACATATGAAGCAACCTATCTTGGGTGCCTGATATATCTCCTACATTTTATCCCCTATTTTTTCTTTCTACATTAAATCCTTCTACTTCTAAGGTTGAGGGTTGGAACTATATTTTTTATATAATTTATTCCTATTTTCTCTTGATTCTCATTGTTCTTATTGTAAAACTTTGGGTTACCTTTAATAATTTTGTATTGGTTATTATCCCATGTTATAAAACCTACACTCTTTCTTGTATTGAACTCCTACCTCTCTACATCTGTTAACCCTAAATAATTGAAGGAATTTTTGGTTTGAAGGTTAGTATTTTTCTATCTCGCTAGATCATAAGCCTTTTATAAAGTTTTATGTTTGAGAAGATTAATTACTATTCTAATATTAGGATCTACCCCTAAGATGAACTCATGCATATTTATTTGCTCTTTTTTGCATGCTTTGGAACATACTTTAAAAGTTTCACATATGTTTGAAAGTATACCTCTATCGATAGTTAATCTTGATGAAGTGTAATGTAGTTCTCAAAATTCTCTACATACAACTAATTAGAAATAAATATTTTATTAAAAGCCCTAAAAAAATTATCCCACTTAATATCTATAGCTTGAATTATTTTTCATGTTCTGAATGTGTTCCACCATTCTAGGGTTGCATCCTAAATATGAAGAGTAGCCCACATAATATGAGTTTTAGAAGAGTAAATTTTCATGGAAAATAAGGTTTCCAACTAATTCATCCATGAATCTATTACATCTCCTCCTTCATTCCCATTAAATTTAACTACTTTAGCCAACACAACCTCTATCTTATATTTACCCTCATGGCTTCTTCTAATAGGATTTTTTTCCTATCTACCTTCTAAATTTTTGGTACCATTTTTATTATTGATTAGGGTTTCTATTATTTTTTGTTGATATTCCATGCATTCTTGAGCAACTTCACTATGGAAGGGAGATATTCCACTCTCTCATTGGAACCCATTGTTCCTATGGTTCCCTTACTAGGGGTTATTATCCTCCTGTATCTCTTACTAGGATTCATTATTCTCTTAGTTTTATTTCTAGAGTCCACAATTCATCCAAACTATCATTTCCTCTTGTGGAACAGATCCTATTTTCTTGGGTGAACTTCCTCTTAAAGAAAGTACCATATCCTATTTACACAAAGGATTTGGTTAAGTTATAATTTCCCTTAATTGTACATATATTTAATTAGTTTCATTTTTCCATGAACTAACATAGATCATTATCACTCAATCGATAATGATCATGGTCACACTTACCTCTACAAGGTACCATTTCCTAATAAAAAACTTTACTCTCCAATATTTTTACTCCTTGATCTAATTGATCTCAATAGTGTGCAATACCTTTTATATACCAGATCATGTTAAGGTCTCTAGAAGAGTAAGTATCCTGAAAGTAGCACATCAATTCAATGCTCATCCTAGGCACACTCCATGTAAACTACTAGTCCTACAATCTAGAGCTTCAATACCAACTATAGCAACCACCCAAAACCAACTTGATATATATATATATATATATATATATATATATATATATATATATATCAAGTACAGTTCACCAAGGTCCCAATATTCTTTTTATCATTCTCAAGGCTTCACCATATTTGATTCTAATGTCACTACCTATGAAACTCAAGTGGATAAGAGTGGCCAACATACCATATTTTTGGTGTTCACCTTACTAAACATTATTGTTTAGAAGGACATAAAAGTGGTCCCCATATTTCCTATGCTCTACCCAACATAGGACAATTTAACCACATCGTAGGGATTACCTTTAAGGCCCATAACACTTAAATGAGGAAACGTATTCCCTAACCTTTCTATAAGTTCATCTATATATTTTATTCTAGCATAAAGCCTTGGTGATTAGTTACCACAACTTTATGGACTATGGTCATCACCATTAACTTCAAAATGAGCATGGTCCCTAAACCTCATTGTTAAACATACCACCACAATTATCTTATAATTAATTATATTAAATATAAAGCTATGGAACATCCAATCCTTGTTAATCAAGGTGTATCAATCATGATAATTTGGATGATTCATTCCCATAATTCCTTCCATATCCATGAGTTCCTATCTATTGCATCACCATATCTCCTCCAAATATTGGGTTAATTATTTGAATCAAAGATATTAAAAAATATTCTAGATCAATGCCCCAAGAAACCCTTCCCAAGATTCATTTAAGCCAATAATTGAAGAACACAAGCTTATACTGAGAGGAGGGGTGAACAGTATAAGATCAACTTTTAATTTTCTTTCCCAAACAACATTATCCAATGTTATAAATTGCAATATCAATAGTAGTAATCAAAGCAACGCATAAATCATCACACACATGAGAGACACAAATTTAACATGGTTCATCTGATGTGGGTTACATCCACGAAGAAAATATTTCTTCTAAATTTTTTCAAAAAATCTCTTGGGAATTAATTTCCTATTATAATATTTATGGACTTTTATCCAAAGGAGATCTCAATCCCAATACTTTGGTTTATGGATCTCTCTCCATAGGAAAACTCTATCTCCTTTTCCCTGGTTCATGGATATCTCTCCACAAAATAACTCTATCCTATTTGCTCTGGTTCATGGATATATTTCCACAAGAGAACTCTATCCCCTCTACTCTGGTTTGTGGATCTCTCTCCATGGGATAAATATATCTCCTTTGCTTTGGTTCATGGATCTCTCTCCATAGGATAAATCTATACTCTCTACTTTGGTTTGTGGATCTCTCTTCATAGGACAACTCTATCCCCTTTGCTCTAGTTTATGGATATCTCTCCACAATATAACTCTATCCCCTTTGATCTGGTTTATGGATATATCTCCATAGGAGAACTCTATCCCCTTTATTTTGGTTCATGGATCTCTCTCTATAACTCAAAACCCTATGCTCTAGTTTATGGATCTCTTTCCACAAGATAACTCTATCCCCTCTACTCTGGTCTACTCTAAATACTACTCTCAATATTGTCTCAAATATGTACCAAACCTTTTCACAAGGTTAGCACAAATTTACTCTATGTTTGGTCACAAATTTGTCTCAATTTAGTTTCATGTCTTTTCAAGACTTGCTCAAATCTACCTCAAAGTTACTCCAATTCTTCTCACAAGACTTGCTCAAATATACCTCAAAGCTGCTCTAAGTCTTCTCACAAGAATTTCCCAAATATACCTAAAATTTACTCCAAGTCTACTCACAAGACTTTCTCAAATCTACCTCAAAGTTACTCCAAGTCTTCTCACAAGACTTGCTCAAATCTACCTCAAAGCTGCTCCAAGTCTTCTCACAAGACTTACCCAAATCTATCTTCAAGCCTTCTCAAAAGACATGCTGAAATATGTCTTCAAGACTTCTAAAGAGACTTTCTCTAATCTATCTTCAAGCCTTCTCAAACTTTCTCAAATCTACCTCAATACTGCTCATAGAACTGGCTCAAATATTTCCAAATATTGCATACAAACAAATCTTAAATCTCTTTCATAAATGCTTTCTTTAAATAGACAATATTCTACTTAGAATTAATTTAAACTCTGGAACATATAGAGAATGATATACACCATAAAAACCCTAATATGTTCTTCACATTCACAAATATTGCATTCAACTAATCCAATATCTATCTCTTGCAAAATCCCTTTCAAATCAAATCAAAATAGTGTATAACTTGCTTCACAAAATTGATCTATATTTCTTGCAAATTTGCTCTCAAATATCAATCACACTAATTCACAAATTTCCCTTACAATATTTATCTCAAACACTTTCATAATTTCTTTCAATATCTCTCAAACCAATGCTCAAAAGGTTTCACAATGATGCACAAACTTGTCTTCAAACCTAGCATAATTAGTTCACAATCTCTAGCACAAATGTCTCAATCTATTTCAACAATATAAGAACAAATTGTTCTTAAACGTTATCCCAAATGTTTCCAAAACCATTCAAAAATGAAGCACAAGAAGATCTCAACCTCTAATACAATTGTTTCAACTTTCTCTCAACAATTGATACACATGTAGGTCTCAAACCCTAACTCAAATATTTCCAAAAATGCATACCAATAACCCTTTTAACTCCACATTATGTTCTAGAAACATTTACTCAACAAAACACCTTAAACAAGGAATGATATGCCCATACCTCTTATTTTGCTCTGATGAAGATATGTCCTCAAAAACCTATCTCACAAACAACTAATATTTATAGTTCCACTTAAAGGGTTAGATATAAAAAGTAAATTTTTAAAAACTCTCACATTAACTTTCCACCATACAAGAATTACAAAAAAATTTCAACCCACTATTACACCTTATTACTCTTATTCTTGTATGCAAAACATATTTTCCGTTTATGCACTTTGCAAAAATAAAACTATATAAAGCACTCTTAATATTTGTGTCTTGCAAAATAGAAGAATTTTTAAAACATATCTTTGCACTTAATATTTTAATAATTTACACCCTTATAAATCCCTACGTACAAATTTTTACTTTATTAAACTTAACCCTTATGATTCCCTAATGTAAAAATCATGCTTTATTAATCTCAACCCTTATGGCACTTTTAATCAAAACCTAACCCTTATGACTCCATAAAATCAAGCAAAAACTTTATAAAAAATATTTTTTCCTTACCAGATCTACTGCCATGGGGATTTGAGTGTGATACCTCATGGAGCCCATGATCTAGTGCATGCTAGAGAACAGTGTGGGCTAACTGCCCACATGAGAAACTCAATACACAAAATTCACTTTAAACCACCACGAACCATTGATCAACAAAAAAAATGTGAACAACCTATCATCGTTGAGTCTTAATATCGAGGCCTCCTTTGTGCCATGCCTTATGTAGGGTACACCTACCACCTGAGCTACCCGCTTGGTTGGAAACAACCACATTCTGCTCTTACTTGAACTTCATGCACCATTCACCTGCTTTAAAATATGTGCTTCCCTCTTTACCCTCTTTGAGTTTGTTTGAACACCATGTGTTGTGCTTTGCAAATAGGCGAAGTAAATAATTCAATTGCCAATTCATTATTTTATTTTTCAACACTCCAAATGATTTTTTTGTCCACCTTATATATGCACTTTTGACCTAGGAAAAACATTGACACTTTACCACTTATAAAGAATTGAATTTTGGCACCAAATAAAATTCAAATTTGTATTATTATAATATTTAATATTTTAAATTAAATATTGTAATTAATCTTTTTAAAACCTTTCTTCTACCTTGGGAACTCCTTCAACCTTGCAAATAATAAACCTTTTTTAAAGGATCTTTGTCGACCTTGTCTTCCTTTTTCAATGGAGTTATTTGCCTTGCAATTTTAATATTTCAACCTAGAAGATGATTTTCAATCATTTTACCTTTGACATCAATGACAACCAAAATAATCAAAATTTCCAACAATCTTCCACTTTGTCATTGATAGTAACCCTTTCTAAAAAATTCTTTTTCTATAACTGGATTCCAAATATGCTCCCCTTGAGGAACTACTCCCCTTGATTGAATGCTCTCCCTCTTACTCAAATATCTTCCCCTTTGACATCAATGGAAAAGGAACTCCTTTGGGACTAAAAATAAGACTCTTAGCTCAGCCCCCTCACCACCTCCTTTATTTGAGGTGATCAAGTTTGGAATGGGAGTAAATATACTCCCAAATTGCAATGCTCTTTTCCATTCTCAACCTTTCTCCATGCTTTTGTAGTTATACCTCTTTGAACCATTTGGTTATCCTACTTCTTACTTATCCTTGGAATTTCCTAAAACACTGTTCTACACCACCTTGCTATATGCCCCAAATTATTGTAATTGAAAAATCTAATGGTGTAGTTCTTGGAAGATGCAAATGAATTGGATTTCCTTTTGGTAAAGCCAAAATCATTCCTACCATGATCCCTATAATGTATATCTTTGTGACCAAACTGATTGCATGAGAAGTAATATCCTTGAAAGAAATGATCCCTATAATGTATATCTTTGTGACCAAACTGATTGCATGAGAAGTAATATCCTTGAAAGAAATATCCATCTTCGAATGAGTTGAATTTCCTCTTAGTGAAGCCATAATCCTTCTTTTCATGAATATTTAAATGCACTAATTTATGACCAAAATTATTACATGAGAAACAATACCCTTGGAATAAGTATTCATCTTGCCTTGGAAAATATGGTCTCTTGGTCCTTTATTTGTCTTCTTCGTGATGATCTTTGTTCCTTGATGGTGCATTTTTTGCTCCCTTTTTGATACTATCACCTCTCAACACATCAGCATAGGTCTTAGGTTCTTCTTCAATCACTTCTGGTTCTTCTATTTATTTTGAACTTGAGCTTGAATCTTCTTATTTTTCTTGACCTTCTTCAAAACCAAGTCCTGTCTTCATAAAAGAAGATCTCTATGCTTTGAAAATATTATCCAAATATTTTAATATTTTCTCAAATCTATGTAGCTTATCATTGGCATCTTTTAGTTACATACTTAGATAAACTACTTCATGTTCTAATATTTCACATTTTAATTATTTTGCTTCTAAATTTTTAGCCATTCATTTTTTAATTCTTCTTACCTCTTCAACCTTAACCTCAAAGTTATTGAGATCTTGTAGAAACTTTACATTTTCTTCCTCATACTCTTGTACTTGGGCTTTCAATCTTGATTTATCTCTTTTAAATTCTTCAATATCAACAACAAGTCTTTCACATTCTAGTTCTTTTACCTTTAACTGCTCAACCATACCTTATTCAACTCTCCTTGCCTTTTCAACCTTATATTTCAAGTCAGAGAGATCTTATAGAAGCTTTGTCTTAGTTTTCTCATCCTCTTGTATTTGAACCTTCAATATTGAGTTCTCCTTCAATATTTTAAAAACATTTTTTTATGTGAGTTGTGCCTTTCTCTTCATTTTATGAATATTTCTCTTTTTGTAGGTCTTCAATAACAAGATCATCTTCTTTCTTTTCTACTTGGTCTTTGACAACAGGATCATCTTCTTTCTTTTCTATTGTTGAAAGTAGAATTTCCTCTTTTTCACTATCTTTTTTTATTAATTTGTGGAAAACATCCCAAAAGGGATGCCACTTTCGGGTAAGACCCAAGGAGGCAAGGGTATCCATTCCACCAAAGACACCCAGGACTCGGACCTAGCCTACCACCTTTGACATACTCAAGGAGAAAACAAACACACAAAACCAATTTAAAAAGAAGTAAATAACAACAAAAATAATAAAATAAAATAAAAAACATGCTTCTTGAGTGTGTAAAAAACAAAAGCACAACCAAACACGCACAATAAGATAAAAGAAACCACAACACAAACCACATATAAAAACACAAGAACCACATAACAAAACACAAACAAGAAAAAAACAACAGAACACTACAAAGACATAACCCAAAAAAACATGAAAAATAAACACAAACAAAACCTAAAAAATAAAATAAATAAAATAAAAATAAAAATAAAAACAACCAACAACAGACAATAAACAAAAATAAAAAACAAAGAAAACACTCACACATAAAAACACGAAATAACACAAACAAAGAGAAACCTAAGAACAAGAACGAAAAAAACACAAGAACAATACCAAAAAACATTAAAAAAAAAACAAAACAACTAAAACACAAGAACAACAAAAAACAACACAAAGAACACAAAAACAAAACAAAATAAAAGAACACACCCACCTTAAAAAACTAAACAAAAAAACAAAGAAGAAAAAAGAAAAAAGAAAAAAATAAATAAAACAAAGACCTATCTAGACCAGAAGACTATTAAGGAAATAATCAACAGAGGAAACGAAATAAAGAATAGAATGAGCTAGGGAACTAAAAAAAACTGAATGAACCAAAGAGTAGCAAAAAAAAAAAAACAAGAAGAAACTAGGTACCTTCGAATCGGAGCCATCCAAAGAAATGATAGAAAGAAGAGCTTCCCTAATTTGAGAAGCCCACCATATAGGAGGGTGTCCATAACAAGTAAGATAACCTTTGTCCAAAGCCCAATTAGCTAAAGCATTAGCACTCTTGTTTTGATCTCTGACCACATGATTGTAATCAACATTCAAAAATCCCATCTGGATTAACTGAATCTTCTCAATAATTCTTTTTATTCTCCAATCCACCTTATGATTCTTAGAAGGATTCTTCAAGAGATTAATCATAAGTTGAGAGTCAGACTCAACTAATACCTTTTCCCATCCAAACTTAGTAGCCTCCTGAAGGCCTCTGAGGATACCATACCCGTCAACAAGGTTATTGGAAAGAATACCCAAATTCTCAGTTGATGGCAAAGCCGGGATTCACACAGACAATCTCACAGTAAATTCACAGAAATTTTCATTAATTCATTCAATACCAAAATACAGTAGTAACTTTCCCCCGGCACAACACTTCTTCCCCCAATCCCGAACTTCACCATCCTCCCCAAAGATATCCCCCCCGAGTTTTTAACGAGGCCTCGATCCTCCAGGCATTCAATGCCTCCACCTAATAAAAATTTCAAATTCAAATTTCCCCCTTCCTGTGTTTTTGAAATTCCAATATTAAATGTCGATCTGCCCAATCTATCAAGATACCGGCATTGATGGCCTCTCTGCATCGGCCGCATCATTCTGACCGTCCTTTGTACTGTTGTCCCTTCCATTAAACCATCACCTGTAAATGCTTCGATGCCAGTAAAGCCAAGACGGAAAGAGCGCGGTCGACACCTTCCTTAACAGCTTAAGAGACCCCCAAATTAACTTGCATACACGTGGTCGGCTGCGTGTACATCCATCCAATCTTTCTCCTTGTCGCAACATACTCGACCCACGTGTCCTTCACAACTGCCACGTGTTCGGTTTGGTCTAGCCCGACCGTTCGCTAATCACCCCTGGTCTCGTTCTCTATCTCCCTTTAACTTTCACCACTATCGGAATACCGGCCACGTGTCGGCCTTTAACGTCGTGATATCGCGACGTTTGAAGACCCTCGCTCTTTCTTTTCATTACCGTCGCGATATCGCGACGTCGTGATATCGCGACGTCGCGATATCGCGACGTTTGAAGACTTCTCGCCTCCTCCTTTCATTACTGTCGCGATATCGCGACAAAACTTCACCAAAGTTGCAACGCTGCGTTGGGGTCGCGATTTCGTGACCCCTCCCTTCCTTGCCTCTCAAAACCTTCCAAACCAAAACTTGCTTCACAAACCTTTCACAGTACTTGAAAATAATAGATCTAAGTGCAAAGAACTTAGAAAGGAAACTAAAAATATTTGGAAGATGCAAGATTGCCCTCTGTCCCCGGATGCTCCTGCATCAGACACCCGGGGTAGATTTGAAGTGATCCTCACTTCTATTTTGTTGGGGGAAGACCCAAGCGGTCAACCTCCGTCTTCGATACCCAAGTCGCATCTTCCACTGGCCTGCCCCTCCACTTGATCAAATACTCAGCATACTGTTTGTTTCTGGTGCTTCTGCCTTCACGGGTATCTAATATCTTCTCGGCCTCATCTGTGCTTGGTGTAGAGGTTGGAAATTGCCGTGGTTCTGGATCTTGCATCTCTGTACTTCCTCCCTCATGATATTCTACTAGATCTGAAATATTAAAAATAGGTGAAATATCAAGCCAACTCGGCAATTCCACTTCATACGCATTTCCCGACTCCCGCTTTCCCAGTATTTTGCAGGGTCCAAACTTTTTCATCTTCAATTTATTGTAAGTCTTGGCAGGAAATCTCTCTTTCTTGAGATGCACCATAACCTCATCTCCAATCTTGAACTCCTTGAACCGCCGCTTCTGGTCGGCCCTTGTCTTGTATTGACTGTTCATTTTTGTAATTTGTCTTCTTACCTCCTCATGCAGACTTTTCATATGCTCTGCAAATTCTTCTGCCTCGGCACTACATTTTTCTCTTCTGTCCAACTTTCTTAGTTCAGACACATTCCTCGGGCTGTTTCCATATACTATCTGAAACGGAGATTTACTTGTGCTTTTGTTAACTGAATTGTTATATGCAAACTCTGCCTGTGGTAAGACCAAATCCCATCCCTTGGGTTGATCCACTATCAAACATCGTAGTAAATTGCCCAGGCTCCTATTGACCACCTCCGTTTGCCCATCTGTCTGTGGATGGTATGTTGAACTGAATTTCAGGTCTGTCTTCAATTTCTTCCACGAGTTCTCCAGAAGTACCCAACGAACTTTGTATCTCTGTATGAAACTATACTTCTTGGTAGACCGTGAAGTCGGACCACTTCCTTGAAGAACAACCCAGCAATGTGGACTGCATCACTTGTCTTTTGGCGGGGGAATGAAATGTGCCATTTTGGAGAACCGATCAACCACCACAAATCATTGAGTCATTTCCCCTCTGTGTTCTCGGCAATCCAAGAATAAAATCCATACTTATGTCCTCCCATGGTCTCTCAGGCACGGGTAATGGCTAGTACAACCCTGTATTTTGTCTTACACCCTTTGCCATCTGGCATATTCTGCAACCTTGCACAAACTTCCGCACATCTTGCTGAAGTTGTGGCCAGTAGTAATTTTCCTCAACCAAGGCAATGGTCTTGTCCCGACCAAAATGCCCAACCAACCCTCCGCTGTGCTTTTCTTTGATTAAATTCTCCCTCATGGAACTTATGGGAATGCACAACTTACTACCTTTGAACAACATTCCGTCCTGGATTAAGAAATCCAACCATTTTGTTCTATCCATAGTAATAGGTATCGAGCAAGCCTTCCAGGCTTCGCAAAATCCGGATCTGCGAGGTACTGAGACCTTTCAGTTCTTCAAATCCCACTACTTCTCTTGTCAATCTGGTCAGCAGAGTCTGCCTTCTGCTTAAGGCATCTGCAACTCTGTTTGACTTCCCACTTATGTGTTTCAGCACAAAGGTATAACTTTGGAGGAACTCCACCCATTTCATGTGCCTTTGGTTCAGTTTTGTCTGACTGTTAATGTATTGCAAAGCTTGATGGTCAGTAAATAGTACAAACTCCTTTGGTAATAAATAATGTCTCCACTTTTTCAGGGCCTGAACTATAGCATAAAATTCTTGATCATAGAGTCGAATACTTTTTCGAGCATCATTCAATTTCTCACTGAAATAAGCAAGCGGCTTGCCTCCTTGACTCGATACAGCCCCTATTGCACTCACTATGGCATCACAGTCCACCTGAAATACCTTGTTGAAGTTTGGAAGTGCCAAAACAGGTCGTTCGGTAACTTTTCTCTTTAATGTATCAAAGCTCCTTTCAGCCCCTGATGTCCATTTGAACTCCTTTTTATCTCCCCTCATTGTCTCTGTGAGAGGTGCACAAATACTGCTGAAGTTCTTTATGAACTTCCTATAAAAGCGGCGAGACCATGGAATGACCTCACTTCTGTTGTGCTCCTTGGAGTAGGCCATTCAATGATGGCTCTCACCTTTTCGGGGTCCATCTTCAGGCCTTCTGCTGAGATTACAAACCCCAAGTATACCAATTCCTTCTTGACAAAATTACACTTTTTCAAATTTATTAATAACTGTTCTTCTTGCAGCTTTTCAAAGACCCTCCTGATATGCATCAGGTGTTCCTCCAGGGTCCTGCTGAATATCAATATATCATCTAAATAAACAATAACAAACTTTCCCAAAAATTCTTTCAGTACTTCATTCATCAGCCGCATGAAGGTACTTGGTGCATTGGACAGTCCAAAGGGCATGACCAACCACTCAAACAGGCCTTCTCTTGTTTTGAAGGTTGTCTTCCATTCATCTCCCTCTCGGATACGGATTTGATGATAGCCACTTTTCAGGTCAATCTTTGTGAAGTACTCAGCTCCACTTAAACAATCCATGATATCATCCATTCTTGGTAATGGGAATCTGTACTTAATAGTAATTTTGTTGATGGCCCGTGAATCTGTACACATCCTCCATTCCCCATCCTTCTTTGGCGCCAGCACTGCAGGGACTGCGCATGGGCTCAAGCTTTCCCGAATTAATCCCTTTTCTAATAATTCTTGGACCTGTCTATTTAATTCCTCAGTCTCTACAGGTGTCATCCTGTGTGCAGCTTTATTTGGCAGGCTTGATCCTGGTATTAAATCTATATGATGGCTAATTTTTCTCACAGGGGGTAAGCCCTCGGGCACATTGTCAGACACAATGTCTGGAAATTTCTCCAGCAGATTTAGAATTTCTGCTGGGGTATCCTGGCATTCCTTCCCCCTAACTCTAGGGATTATTGCATAACATAAATGTTCACGCTTTAACCCGTTCAGAAACTCTCTCCCCTCAACTAAACAGACTCTGGAAATATGACATACCTTTTCATCTGCATCCTTCAAGGGCTTTAGTTTATGGCGTACACCATTCTTTGTCAATGAGTAGGTGTTGGCTCGGCCATCATGTCTTGCACTTCGGTCAAGCTGCCGGGGTCTCCCAGACAACATGTGGCAAGCATCCATGGGCAAGATGTCACACAGGACCTCATCACAATAATTTCCAATGTTAAATTTAATAGAACACTGCTCATTGACCAAAGCTCTGTGGTCCTTTTGCAACCATGCGACCCGGTATGGGTGTGGGTGCTTCTTCCTTTCTAGCTGTAACTTGGTAACCATTTCCTCAGAAACCAGGTTATCCGTGCTACCATTATCAATAATGATATTGCAAACCTTGCCCGCACATTTACATCTAGTGCGGAATAAGCTTTTCCTCTGGTCTGTGTCCTTCTCCTCGTTCAACAGGACTCTTCTTACAATCATTGTTTCTCCCCTCTCTGCTTCTTCGGAATGCTCGGATTCAGCATCCTCCTCTGCCACAGCAGCTCTGGCTGGACCCTCAGGCCTCTTGTTTGTTCTTTCTCGATGTTGTGGACATTCAAATGCCCGGTGTCCTTCTTCACCACGGTGGAAACACGTTCCACGAAATACTCCTCTTCCAAATCCTCGTCCGAGATCCACCCCGTCCTCTTGGGTAGGCTGTTACGATCTCGAGGCTGATAAACATCTTCTTCCTTTTGGTCCTGGTTACTCTCGGCTTCACCGGTCTTCTTCGGATCCTTGTACTTTTCCCCACTTGGTTCTCCCACCAGTCCTTCCACCTCGGCCTCTTCCTCTTTGCTTGCCTTCAAACCGTCTGTTCAACTTTTCTTCTACCTTCAAGGCAAATTGGTAAGCATCCTCAATGGTGTTTAATCGAACCAGGCTCAGTTCTTCCTGGATACCAAGCCTCAACCCATTAATGTAACGGGCTACCTTCTCTTTGTTTGCCTCTAAATGCCCTGTTCTAATAGAAATTTTGTAAAACTCTTCAGTGTACTCTTGGACAGTTTTGTTTGTCTGTCTCAAGCTCTGCATTTTTCTTAGCAGATCCAACTCGTAATCTGCCGGGATGAACTATCTTTTAAGCTTCTCCACCATTCTATCCCATCTCGTTATTCTCTCCTTCCCTCTCCTGTTCCTCTCCAACTGGATTCCTCTCCACCAAATGTTGGCATGGCCCTTCAACTTCGTCTTAGCAAATCTGACTCGGTTAGGGTCTTCAACTTCCTCATACTTGAAATATTCCTCCAAATCATTTATCCAGTCAATCACTTCTTCCGGATTTAGGTTTCCGAGTATGTAGAAACCTCCATTTTAGGCTGCTTTCCAATCGAGAGATGGCCTTATACAACCGGGCACTGAGCTGGATCCACGACCTCTGCTTCTTCCTCGGGCTCGTTCTTCCTCTTCAACTTCATCTTCACTTTCCTCTTCCCCTCCGGGTTCGCGCCTTCTGCGTAACTCTCGCTTGCAAGGCTTGAACTTGCCTTTGCAAGGCCCGGAAGTCTTCGGCCGACACCACACCTCCTCCTCCGCCTCGGTTCCTTCGTGGAGGCATTATATATATATATATATATATATATATATATATATATATATATATATATATATATATATTTTTTTTTTTTTTTTAAATCTTCCCACAGATCCTGGTGTAACTGCCTCTTTCTCCGGCGATCTGTTACACGCTCAGGAGCTCCTGCTCTGATACCACTTGATGGCAAAGCCGGGATTCACACAGACAATCTCACAGTAAATTCACAAAAATTTTCATTAATTCATTCAATACCAAAATACAGTAGTAACTTTCCCCAGGCACAACACTTCTTCCCCCAATCCCGAACTTCACCATCCTCCCCAAAGATATCCCCCCCGAGTTTTTAACGAGGCCTCGATCCTCCAGGCATTCAATGCCTCCACCTAATAAAAATTTCAAATTCAAATTTCCCCCTTCCTGTGTTTTTGAAATTCCAATATTAAATGTCGATCTGCCCAATCTATCAAGATACCGGCATTGATGGCCTCTCTGCATCGGCCGCATCATTCGACCGTCCTTTGTACTGTTGTCCCTTCCATTAAACCATCACCTGTAAATGCTTCGATGCCAGTAAAGCCAAGACGGAAAGAGCGCGGTCGACACCTTCCTTAACAGCTTAAGAGACCCCCAAATTAACTTGCATACACGTGGTCGGCTGCGTGTACATCCATCCAATCTTTCTCCTTGTCGCAACATACTCGACCCACGTGTCCTTCACAACTGCCACGTGTTCGGTTTGGTCTAGCCCGACCGTTCGCTAATCACCCCTGGTCTCGTTCTCTATCTCCCTTTAACTTTCACCACTATCGGAATACCGGCCACGTGTCGGCCTTTAACTGGCCGCGATATCGCGACAGGTCGCGATATCGCGACCGTCGTGATATCGCGACGTTTGAAGACCCTCGCTCTTTCTTTTCATTACCGTCGTGATATCGCGACGTCGCGATATCGCGACGTTTGAAGACTTCTCGCCTCCTCCTTTCATTACTGTCGTGATATCGCGACGTCGCGATATCGCGACAAAACTTCACCAAAGTTGCAACGCTGCGTTGGGGTCGCGATTTCGTGACCCCTCCCTTCCTTGCCTCTCAAAACCTTCCAAACCAAAACTTGCTTCACAAACCTTTCACAGTACTTGAAAATAATAGATCTAAGTGCAAAGAACTTAGAAAGGAAACTAAAAATATTTGGAAGATGCAAGATTGCCCTCTGTCCCCGGATGCTCCTGCATCATCAGTAAAAGTAAAAACCAGGGAGCCATCTGAAAGTCTACCAATTCCTCCCACACTGGCTTTTCCAGGGTTCCCTCTAGAGGCTCCATCAGTATTGACTTTTCCAAAATCCTTAGGAGGAGGTTGCCAATTTCTAGTCCTATCCATCTTACTAATACTCACATTCCCTTTAAGTTGGTTGCCCTTAGAAGGTTTAATCTTCAATATTTGCATCACTTGATCCCATATTTGGTGGGAGTTTTGGGGGTGATTAAGGAGTTGATGGACTGATTCAACTAAGTTGGCTATGGTCTTTTGCCAAATATAGTGAATATCCTTCCTATCTTGATTAAAAATTTGGTTGTTCCTTTCATTCCAAATATTCCAAAGAAGAATGGTAGAACCCATCCAAACTAGTTGCCTAATAAAATGATCAACACCCTCTTGATTAGGCCAATCCCTCCAAAGGTGTTCAAAAGTAAAAAAATTGGACCACTTGTAAGCCAAGTAAAGTGGCCATTCTCCTCCATAGCTCAGAGGCTAAAGTACACTCAATAAAAATATGGTTGATATTTTCTACATTCTCTTCACACATTTCACATCTAAAAGGGCCATGAAAACCATGCTTCATAAGTTGCTCACCAGTAAGCACCCTACGATGCAATAAAAGCCAATTAAATAACCTCACCTTAGGCCAGAGCTTTTGAGCCCACAATTGAGAAAATATGTTAGAAGAATGGTTGGGATTATTATGGCATAAGGTCAAATAACCTTGAGCAACTGAATACTCACCCTTAGTAGTGTTGTTCCATCCAAAACAATCTTTTTCATGGGACCAAGAGAGGGATCTCATATGAAGGATGCCTTGGATATCTTGTCTTTGCATTTCTAGGATTTGAATAGGCTAGTCCTCAATAGGGATCCAATATCTACCAACATTTGAATTACCAGTATGGTACCGATAGTAATTAGCCACCTTTATCCAATTAGCTCGGTGAAGCTCCTCCATCCAAGGCCTCCAATCGGGAAACTGAGTTATCAAAGGCTTGTGACCATCCCAAGAATCTGTCCAAAAATTTACATGTTGACCATTATGAATGATCCAAAATAATTTTTTCTTTATCAAATCCTCACCAGTCTTAAGAACTGCTAAAATGGGAGAACCTTTGGTAGGAAGTTGATAGCGAACAAGGTCTTTAGGACTTTTGTTCTCAACATATTTAGCACGGAGATTATTGGCCCAAAGAGCATTGGGGTTATGCAACATCCTCCAATATAATTTAGCAGCTAAATATTTGTTGTTATTAATTGAATACCGGAATCCTAACCCCCCTTCACTCTTAGGAAGACATAAAGTATCCCATTTCACCAAGGCCCATTTTCTTTTCTCCTTAGTACCACTCCAAAGGAAACGATGACTGATTTGATCCAATTCTCGAAGAACAACCTTTGGGATATTCAAAATGGAAGAAACATAAATAGGAATAGCTTGAAGGACTGATTTTACCAAGGTGATTCTACCCCCAGAAGAAAGCCACTTGTTGGTCCACTTTCCAATTTTCTTCTTGACTTTGTCCAACAACCAATTCCAATATTTATTTTTTTGCCTTTGAATATTTATGGGAATACCTAAATAAGTGATTGGAAGAGAGGTCTTCTTATATCTTAATTTATCCAAGACCATGGATTCCTGTCTAGCAGAGCAGTGAAAGAAAATAACTTTAGATTTGTCTTCATTGATCAACTACCTAGTAGCCTTAGAAAAATAGCTAATGATTTGCTTAATATTAGAAGCTTCCTTAACTGTAGCTTTACCTAAAAGAGTAGAGTCATCCACAAATTGAAGATGAGAGATAGGTCTAGCTCCATGAGCAATGGTAACTCCCTCAAGGGTTTTTTTTTCCCTCTTTTTGGTTATAGTCCTACCCAAGCATTCAGCAAGAATGATGAATAAATAAGGGGATAGCGGGTCACCTTGCCTAATACCTCTGGAAGCTAGGAAAGACTGAGAAGGCCTACCATTGATAAGAACTAAGTAGGAAACTGAAGAGATACATCCCATAATCCAATCCATCCAATCCTTAGAGAAACCAAATTGCCTCAAAACTTTGATAAGGAAGTGCCAATCCACTCTGTCATAAGCTTTGGATAAGTCTAATCGAATGAACATGGAAGGAGAATTTTGCATATCCATGGAATGGATGGCTTCCTGAGCAAGAACTATCTCATCTACTATTTGACGTCCTTCCACATAACCCCCTTGCTTTGGGGAAATAATCTTATGCAAAAGAGGCTTCAACCTTTCTGCCATGATTTTAGTAATGATTTTGAGAAGAACATTACATAAAGCAATAGGTCTAAAAGTTGAGATATGATCAACCTCTTGAGCTTTTGGAACAAGAGTAATATAAGTTTTATTGATAACCTTCAAAATTTCTTTGGCTTTCCTGGCTTCTTCCACCACCTCTAATAAATCAACATGAAGGATATCCCAGAACTCTTGGTAGAACTCAATAGGAAAACCATCAGGACATGGGGTTTTCCATTTTTGCATTTTAAAAACTACTTGTTGAAGCTCATTGATAGTAACAGGAGCAGTCAAAATAGAGTTCTCCTCGGAAGTGATAAGAGAAGGGATTGCTTGAAGAACATTTTGTTGTGAAGCTGAGTCAAGAGGAGTAGCAGCAAAAATATTGGAAAAGTAATCAACAACAATAGAGTTCATGCCATCCCAAGTATAAACAACATCTCCAGAATCTGATTTTAAGGAAGAAATAAAGTTGTGAGATCTTCGAGCTAGAAGATATTTGTGGAAGAAATTTGTGTTTCGATCTCCTTCTTTGAGCCATTGAATTCTAGATTTTTGCTTCCATAAGATTTCTTCTCTTTTTTCCCATTCCTCTAAGCGAGTTGTGAGTTTAATTTCATCTGCACTTCTCTTCTCTGTGAGGCCATCTAAATGGATTTTCTTATTCAAATTTTCAAGATGAGCAATAACTTCATGTTTTTTTTATGAACATCCCCAAACTCTTTCCAGTTCCAAGTCTTGATTTTGGATTTAATGTATTGCGATATTTTGGCAAAACAGAACATCTTAGTCCCATGCCTAGGTTTACCTTCCTTCCACCATTGTTGCACATGAGGTCTGAAGGAAATGTCTCTAAGCCACATTAATTGAAAATGAAAAGGAGAGAAACTCACATTGGTTTTCCACATTTCCACCATGATTGGCCAATGATCCGAACCAACATTATTAAGAGTCTTCACTTTAGGAATGTGACCATGGATTAAGAAATTTTTAGAGAGAAAAAACCTATCCAATCTCTCCATTATACAAGCTAAGCCTTGCCTTCTATTAGACCAAGTCATAAGGCCATTATCTGGTTGGATATCCACAAGATGGAGGTTTGCAATATATTCACTCATGAGGTCAGTGCTTTTGTCCAAATTTCTATTTCCCCCCATTTTCTCATCTAGAGAGAGGATGGTATTGAAATCTCCTCCGATCAAGATCCAAGCTTTAGGAAAATGAGAGATAATATGAGTAATATCCTTCCACTTGTCTTCTTTTTTCCTCCAAAGAAGTCGGAGCATAAACGATAATGCAGAGCATAATCTGGTTGGAATTTCTACTTTGAATAGCTATAGCCAACAAACCCCAACTGCCAACCATATGGTGAATAACTACCTCTTTTGGGTCCCAAAGACAAGCAATGCCACCCGAAGTCCCTTGGGAACTGAGGGAAACCACTTTTCCAGCTGGCCAAATTTTCTTGGAAATTAAGTCCATATCCTCCATTGACATCTTTGTTTCTTGAAGGAAAACAAGATGTGGATGATTTATCTGAATCATTCTTCTAATTTCATTTTGTTTTGAAAGACTCCCTTTGAGTCCTCTAATATTCCAAGTGATGATCTTCATTAATACCAGGGCTAAAAAATTTGGGAAGGGCATTAATCTTACCTTCCTCTACAAGCTTTTCACCTTCTTTTACCATATGATATTGATTGGTCTTGCGACCTACTTTTTGATTAGAATCCATCTTCAATTTTTTTTCCCTGTTTCTTGACTTATTCCAATTGAATCTGAGATGGCTTCTAACCTTGAAGAATGCTCATACACAGCCAAAATTTTACTAGATGGTTCAATGGAGTCTATATTGGGACCTGCATTATTTGAAGTTTTGACATTTGAAATATTGTTTTTCTTGTGTAAATTTTCTCCTTTTTTTTTGTTGAAAACCTTTGATTTGTTGGTTTGTCTCCGAGTTCTTCCCTTCATATTTAAATTGTGTTTCTAAGATTTCAGTTTCCATTATTTCCTCTTCCTCACTTGGGACATCATTTGTGGAAAGGATTTCAAACATATTAGGAGATGACTTTGATTGATCCTTCATAACTGGTTTTTTGAGTGTTCTTCTTCTTAGGTATTTGGAAACCTGCTGAGTTTATATCTTCTTTCTTTTGATCAGGAATTTTATTTGGGCAAGCATTGGCCAAATGACCATATTCATGGCAAATTCTACAATGAAAAGGAATGTTCTCATAGTCCACTACTTGCTCCCAAGTGTCTTCCCCAAATTGTAATGTGATATTTTTAGGTAGGGGTTTGTCAAAATCCATTAAAACACAAATCCGAGCATAAATAATATGTTCAAAATTTTGAGTACAATCAGCGAGTCATCATAAAAGTTCCTAAAGAGTTTCCAATTGAAGAAAAAATAGTAGGATTCCAAAATTCAATAGGGAGGCCAAAGAGTCTAACCCACACGGGAGCTATAGAAGGCATCTCTTCTTCGGCTTTAAATTTAGTATGCCGGGGCTTCATGAAAAGCCCTGCCCTTCCAAAAAACCAAGGACCCCCTTGAAAAGTTTTCTCTCTATCTTCATTATTAGCAAATAAAACAAGAAAATAACCATTTGGATAAATAGAGATTTGTAACTCACCTTTAGTTTTCCAACTTTTTGCAGCCCAGAATTTGAAAGCAGATAGACTCGGACGAAAACCCACGAACCGACAAATTAGTCCTCTTTTTTCCAAATCTTCAATGCCAATCTGAATGTTACCCATATCAAGCTTAACAATAGGAGTTCCATCAACTGCTTTAAGACATCCTGACTCCGTTTTCCTAGGATCAATCTTAGGCATTCTTAGAGGTTTATGGGAAGCCCTAATATTGATATTAGCATTGGGATGAGGCTTTCCACCATGAAGGGCATCCCTAAAATTCATTTTTGGGACTGAGTCTTCGAAATTCTTACCCTTGACAAGGGTTTTCACAGTAGAATTATTTTGTGGGTGCACCTTAGCACTAGATTCACTTGAGATATGAGCCATTTTTTGATCAACTACTTGAAACTTGTTTCGTGATCTCTTTAATCCTTGCCCTAGACATCGTGGAAAGGTATGGTTTTCACTTTTCTTTTGTGCAGCAAATTGGAAGCCGTTGTCACTCAAGTTCATAGTATGATCTGTTGAAAGACAAATTTCTAACCCATATTGTATCCCCTGCAACATTTCTTGCTAAAATATTGAGCATAAACCACAAAAATATTGGCCACTAGGGCCCGAAGGCCCTAAAAACCAACCTCTGGAGCTGCTTGCACTCAACCCAGATGAAACCCTCGCATAGCCGCTTGCCAAATATATCATTCACACATAGGGATGTGCTAGGATCTATGTTGCTCCAAATGATATGAAAATTGGTGGAGACATTCTAGGGTTTTTCAGGCATCTACCCTCAAAATTTTAGCTCAATCCGAGTTCGGATGAGTGAGATATGGCCGAAATGAGTTCGGTAGTTTGGGCAGTCCTATGAAAAACGTCTAATTAATCTCTTTTTCACTATCTAAGAGGTCTTCATCACTATCATTTCCAAATAAGATCTTCCTCGCATACCTGATTTGACTATCCCTATTTTCCTTTTCATATTCACTACTACTAAACCCATTACAATAAGTTGCATTGTGGCCAAGGTTACCACAAAAAAAAAAAAAAAACATTTTTCTTCACTGCTATTGTACCCCATTTTTGAACAATGATCTTCAAGGTGACCAACATTTTTGTAAATAAAACATTTGAGTATTCTTAGTTCCTTAGCTTCTTTTCCACTTTCTTGGATTTCAATTACTAGAGCATCTTCCTTTTCTTTCATAGCTATGGTTCTTCTTTTGCATTTTCTTGCCATGTGTGTTCTTGTAAGATATTTCTCCAAGTTATTAGGCTTTCCTGAAGGAACCCGCTCTGATACCAATTGAATAACACAATATTATACTAAGAAGGGGGGTGAATAGTATAAAATAAACTTTTATTTTTCTTTCCTAAACAATATTATCCAATGTTATCAATTGCAATATCAGTAGAATTAATCAAAGCAATGCACAAATCATCACACACATGAGAGACACAAATTTAATGTGGTTCACCCAATGTGGGTTACATCCATGGAGAAAATATTTCTTCTAAATTTTATCAAAAAATCTCTTGGAAATCAATTCCATATTATAATGTTTATGGACTTCTATCCAAAGGATATATCAATCCCCAATACTCTAGTTTGTGGATCTCTCTCCACAAGAGAACTCTATTCCTTTTGCTATGGTTTGTGGATCTCTCTTCATAGGATAAATCTATCCTCTTTGATCTGATTTGTGGATATATCTCCATAGGAGAACTCTATCCCCTCTACTATAGTTTGTGGATCTTCCTCCACAAGAGAACTCTATCCCATTTTCTCTGGTTCATGGATCTCTCTCCATAGGAGAACTCTATCCCCTCTACTCTTGTTTGTAGATATCTCTCCATAGGAGAACTATATCCACTTTGCTCTAGTTCATGGATATCTTTGCATGGAAGAATGTTATTACCTCTACTCTAGTTTGTGGATCTCTCTCCACACAAGAACTCTATCTCCTTTGCTCTGGTTCATGGATATCTCTCCATAAGAGAACTCTATCCCCTATAATTTGGTTTTTGGATCTCTTTCCATAGGATAACTCTATCCCCTATGCTCTGGCCTGCTTCAAAGCTTGATCTCAACACTATCTCAAATCTACACTAAATGTCATCACAAGGTTAGCACAAATCCACTCTATCTCTACTCACAAATCTGTCTTAATGTTATTTCAAGTTTTTCAAGACTTTCTCAAATCTACCTCAAATTTGCTCCAATCCTTCTCACAATAATTTCTCAAATATACCTTAAATTTGCTCCAAGTATTCTCACAATACTTGTCCAAATCTATCTCAAAACTGCTCCAAATATTCTCATAAGACTTGCTTAAATTTATCTTAAAGTTGCTCCGAGTCTTCTCACAAGACTTGCTCAATTCTGCCTCAAATATGCTCCAATTCTTCTCATAATACTTACCCAAATCTATTTTAAAGCCTTATCAAAAGACTTAATCAAATATATCTTCAAGCCTTCTCAAAATACTTGCTCAAATCTATATTTAAGCCTTCTCAAAATACTTGCTCAAATATGCCTCAATACTACTCATAGAACCTGCTTTTATATTTCTAAATATTGCATACAAAAAAAGCTTAAATATATTTCAAAAAAGCTTTCTTAAAACATACAATATTTTACTTAGAATTCATTTAACTTCTGAAACATATAGAGAATTATATGCACTATCAAAACCCCAATATATTCTTTACATTCACAAATCTTGCATTTAACTAATCCAATCTCTATCTCTTGCAAAATACCTTTCAAATCAAATCAATATAGTGTATAACTTTCTTCACAAAATTTATCTATATTTCTTGTAAATTTACTCTCAAAGATCAATCACACTAATGCACAAATTTACCTTACAATACTGATCTCAAACACTTTCATAATTGCTTTCAATATCTGTCAAACCAATGCTCAAAAGGTTTCACAATGATGTACAAACTTGTCTTCAAACCTAGAATAAGTAGTTCACAATATCCTACACAAATATCTCAATCTATTTCAAAAATGGAAGCACAATTTGTACTCAAACTTTATTCCAAATATTTCCAAAACCATTCAATAATGAAGCACAAGAATATCTCAACCTCTAATGCAATTGTTTCAACTTTCTCTTGATGCACATGTAGGTCTCAAAACCCTAACTCAAATATTTAAAAAAATGCATACCAAACAACCCTTTTAACTCCACCTTATGTTCTAGAAACATTTACTCAACAAAACACCTTAAACAAGGAATGATATGCCCATACCTCTTATTTTGCTCTGATGAAGATATGTCCTCAAAAACCTATCTCACAAACAACTGATATTTCTAGTGCCACTTCAAGGGTTAGATAGCAAAAGTACTTTTTCAAAAACTCTCACATGAACTTTCCACCATACAAGAATTACAACAAAATATCAAGCCACTATTACACCTTATTACTCCTATTCTTGTATGTAAAACATATTTTTCATTTATGCACTTTGCAAAAATAAAACTATATAAAGAACTCTTAATATTTGTGTCTTGCAAAATAGAAGACTTTTTAAAACATATCCTTGCACTTAATATTTTATTAATTCACACCCTTATAACTCCCTAAGTACAAATTTAAACTTTGTTAAACTTAACCCTTATGACTTCCTAATGGTAAAAAATATACTTTATTAATCTCAATCCTTATTGCACTTTGAATCAAAACCTAACCCTTATGACTCCCTAAAATCAAGAAAAAACTTCATAAAAATATTTTTCCCTTACCACATCTACTGTCATGGGGATTCAAGCATGTGATCTCATGGAGCCCATGTTCTAGCACGTGCTATAGCACAACATGGGGTAACTTCCCATACAAGAACCTAAATGCATAAATTTCACTTTAAACTTCCATGAACCTTCGATCAATAAAAAAAGTGAATAAGATGTCACCATCGAGTCTCAATCTCAATATCTCCTTCGTGCCATGTCTTACACAGGGTCCACCTACCACCTGAGCTACCTTCTCTATTGGAAAAAACCACATGCTGCTCCTACTTGAACTTCGAGTACCATATGCCTACTTTAAAACATGTGCTTCCCTCTTTATCCTCTTTGACTTCGTTCAAACACGGTGCACTATGCTTTATGAATAGGAAAAGTAAATAATTCGTTTGCCAATTCATTATTTTTTCAACACTCCAAATGATTTTTGGTTCCACCTTATATATGTACTTTTGACTTAGGAAAAACGTTGATGCCTTGCCACTTAAAAAGATTTGAATTTTGGTGCCAAAGGAAATTTAAATTTTTATTATTATAATATTTAATCTTTTAAATTAAATATTATATTTAATATTTTTAAAACCTTTGTCTTTTTCCTTGGGAACTCCTTCAACCTTGCAAATAATGAACCTTTTTCAAAGGAGCTTTGTCTACCTTGTATTCCTTTTTCAATGGAGGTATTTGCCTTGCAATTTTAATATTTCAATCTAGAAGATGATTTTCAATCATTTTACCTTTGACATCAATGACAACCAAAATACTCAAAATTTCCAACAAGAATTAACATCTCTCTTACAAATAAGAAATAAAGTGCTATAATGTAAATAACATGCTTAGTTATAATACAATGCTAGATCTAGGATGAAGTGGATCATTACATAACACCATAAAGCTGACATGTAAAAACATCTTGCTAAATCATAATCATAATCAAGCTATTTGTTATGATAACATAAACATCCACTTAATTTAAGCTTATAAGCAATCCCTTAAAAGAACAATACAACATTTAATTTTTCTTTTCTTTCCATAATGAAAGGAATCATCAAAAGTGATCAATACTAACTAATTTTTTCTATAATTCAAAGCCAAGCATATCATACAATTTTACAAAGTTTTCTAAGACTATTTTAGGAAAAGAGAAATATCCAAATATTACATAACAAAACTTTCATTTTCATAACAAATTTTCATTTTTGAATACATTATAGCAAGTACACCCAAGTTTCCTTTGTGCCATCTCCTCTTCATGATCCTCCTCGTGAAGGATTCCCCACAAACTTTAGGATATCTTAGGGATCAAGACAACTCTTAATGCAATGCAAATTAACATGCTCTATGTATATGCAAACATCCATGCAAAATATAATTCAAGCAATAATGAGAGAATTTCATACTTCTCTCTATAAAGGTATTCCTATCTACCCAAAATCCAAAAAACCTTTATAAATCTTTACCAAAAATCAAAAGCTCTTTCCCTCAACAATAAGGCAAGAAAATATTTTTGCTTTCCCCTCTTTTTTTTTTTAAATATTAGTACAACAATATAAATAAAATATCTCTAAATTTATTTTTTCATCAATGAATACAAAAACATAAATAAAATATCTCTAACTTTCTATATCCATCCATAGATAAACAACATAAATAAAAGACCTCTATCTTTCTTTATTCATTAATGAATATAAAATAATCTCTTCATTTTGAAACCAAACAGTAGATCAAAATGAAGTCCTGCATACACATATTATTATTAAAAAGTACATAACTTGCTAGTTTAACTTCACCAAGCATGAAAACCAAATATTTTATTCAATAAAGAAAAATCAAAAGTTGAACCTTTTAAATACCAACCTTCCTTTAACATTTTCACTTCTTTAGGTAAAGGATATTTTAAAATATTTTTCTAATACTTTAATACAATTGCTAAATCCTTATTCCCAATGATTAAATATTAAAATTATAAATAAAATGATACCTAAGCCCATGCCCAACAACAACATCTACAAGGAAATCCCATAGATACAGTTATGCTTGTAACTCAACCAAGCTTCCTTAAACTATCGAAGACCTAAACACCTATGTATAGTGTAATCAAAGCATACAATAAATCTCCACACAATGAATACCTATCAAAAAGGCTCGAAAACCTTTTCTTAGGCAAAAATATATATACCTAAGCATCAATGCTAACCCTGGGCACACAATAAAAAAATTGCTATCTAAAAATAGTCCTTGAGGTGTACATCAATAAATAGATCTGACACTATAAGGGATTCTAACATGAAGTAACTTAGGTAAACAAGGTATTTATAGAAAGGACCAAAACCAAATTTGGAGTCTAAAACATCAAATATTTTAACATCAAATTCAAGATTTGAGTGAGAAGTTATCACACATAAACCACTAAGAAAATCTTAAGGAAAGGTAGCTTAACACATATGGTAATGAAAAACAAGTAGTGATTACTATGTAACAAACACAAATAATGAATACCAAGTAATGAAAACCAAGCATTGAAGAACCATACAAGGTTCATTTATGATACTCACTGTATTTGCTCACAAATTTAGACTTTCAACAACATAGCTTGCTCCTTACCCCTCTATGGCTTCCACTTTTTCTTTAATACCAAAAACCCCTAGGTAGAAATCCTTATTTTCCTTATAGCCTTGTTTCCTACAAGATGTGGGATTCATCAAGAATTCCTCCAATGTCGGTTACCCATAACATTTCTAGCCAATGTGCTCATCTTGAACATTATTAAGAATAAAATGCCAACATCTCATAATGTGCTTCAATTTAGCATGTGCTAAGGTATGATTACTATTTAAAAAAATTATTACCCTTAATTAAATAATTAAAATTATCCCATAATGCTTTCTATATTGCAAACCTTAAAAATCATCTTTTAATAAATAAAGCTAATTAATTCCTTCCTTCATTTGAATCTTTGATAACATAAGTAATTAATTTAAATTTCATCCATATGATTATTACATTTAATCATAGGTAAATTAAATTGATTACTTTCTAATTAATACCAAACACTAATATTATTTATTAAATTCGATACTAATAGCACAAATTTTAATATTATTAACCATATTAATACTTTATTGGTACAATCAAATAAATATACGATTTTCAACTACCTTAAACAATACAAGGATTTTTCAAGCAATAATTTACCATGTTGCTTTATCCTTTAGCAAATGGATTTTTAAGATAACTAAAATGTTATACCCACTCTACTAAGGATGATTTTTTTCTAAAGCAATATCATGGTCCAATGGTGTATTCAAACACAAGAATATATGCAATACATCTAAATGAAGGGTACTCTTTTACCCTTGAGTTATTGTTGAAAAAATCATCAACCATCATTTCCTAAATTTCTCTCTATTATCATGGTTTTCCCATATCAATCCACTGGTGATAGAACCCAGTCTTACAACCATAAAATCCATCAGTTGTAAAAAATTCTAAAGTAGCATAATCATTCATTTAATGCACTCTTCAATCATAAAATAAAACTATGTATTAGATAATGAGTCACTAATACATAATTCAAATGTCAAGCATAATTTTTTTCAAGGAGTGTTCTTACACTATGAGACCAAGTGATCTTGAAAAGAATATTTAGGAGTATGGGTTGGGTGAAGGAAACCAAGAATTGAGAGAATCCACTATCCCATGAAATAACATTTTTGAGTTAGAAAAAGTAACAAACTAGTTTGAAGCAAAAGCATATTTTGAAACCATAGGGAATCCAAAGGCACTAAGACCTTCCAAAGCACATAAAAATGTGGATATTCCAAAACCCCTAGGAGCAGGTGTCAAAAAACGTGAGACTTGAGATACTCCTATATTATGAAGATGTGAGTTTTAGGAGGACATGCTATATTAGAAAACAATCCAGTGGGTATTACTGAACAAAATAGGAAGAACCAATCTTGATAGATTGCATAAAACAACAAGGTATGGTGGTAATTAGCAATGAGATAATGGAAACCTTAAGCTTCCCATAACAATTATAACAAACACAATAAGGGGGTCCACAAGAAGCACATGATTGACCATCCAAAGATACTACTGTTGGCAATTTTGGGTATGTTGCCTAGCTTCATGTTTGTGAGTTGTCATTGATGTCAAAAGGAGTTTGTGTTGATGTCAAAAGGAATTTGTGCTGATGTCAAAAAGAGTTTGGTGCCAAAAAGATCTTGAAAGTTCCATGATGTTTGTTTAAGGGTTTTTAATTAAAACCATGGTGACAAGGTTAAAGGTTTTTCTTAAAACCATCTGGACTCATTAAGGGTTTTTATTAAAACCATCTTGGCTTAATGAAAAGGTTTTGCTCCTTGAAAAAACCTTAAAAGTCCATTTTGATTATTAATAAATAAATTAACTCAAACCTTTGAAAAGGTTTTAAGTTAAGTTTATTATTAATAAAATAATAATTATTAATTTAATAATTATTATTGAAAGGGTTTCTAAACCCTTAGCGACGCTAATGTAGAAGACTTACCTCACCGATGTCAAATTAAAATGTTTGAAAGGAGCACCGACGTCAACTTGCATGGGATGCAAAAGACTATTAAAGGGCATTAATTCCTAAGGTTCAATACACCTCCGATTTGCGTGATTACCTTCAAATTTGTATTGCTTTATGACCTTCGATTTTGGATTGCTCTATGATTTTTGAGTTTTGTATTGCTCTGTGTTTAAGTTTTGATTTCGTACGCCTGTGAGGAAGACAAATATGTTTGTCTTTAATTTCTGCGAGCAAAGGGAAGGTAAAACGATGAGTGGCGCTTGAGAGTTTCATTGGGCACTTGTGCTCCAACGACGGAGGTAGTGGAGCGAAGGCGCTCGCTAAGCGAAGGTGTCGAGATCGATTCGCATCAGGCATGTTTCATTTTTGGTCATGGATTATGTTGGTGTCTCCACACTTCTCCTAAGGTTGGAGAATTGATTTTTGGCCAAGGTAGATCTTTTGTTGATAATGTGGAATATTTGATTTGACTTGGCAATTATTGTTGGTAATTGGATGGAGGTATAAGGTTAAATAGAAATATTGCTTTGACATTGTTATTATTGATGCTTAATGTTTATATGGTAAATGCATTTAGAAGTAAATGTATTTTAGGAGTTATAAGGGTTTAAGGAATAATTGTGCTTAATGTCATATTGGGGTTAGAAAGCCTTTGGAGTTATTGAGTGGATATTCTCTTGTAATTATTTTTTGAGGTTGAAGTTATTTTGTGATATATTAAGTAGGAGTTATAAGGTGTAAAGGAATATTGTTGATATGTATATTTGTGAGTTTTGATTATTGATGAGTTGGAGTGATAAGGTGTTATTAGGACTCTTATCATTGTGCATTATTCCATTGTTGCTAACTCTAATTTGTGGCAAATTGAGAGTTAGTGTTGTGACAGATTTTGAGTTCTCCTTCTTCATCAAAGTAAAGGTATGGGCACATTCTTCCATGGTTATTATTGATTGATGGTTTTCTAAAAATAAGTTTGGAGTGAAAAGGATTAAATTAAGTTTCCTTATTTGGAGTGGATCTTATTTTCTGAAAGTGGAAGTATTGATTATGCATTATGAGATCATGATGAGTTTATGAGTTATTGCATAATTCTGGTTTATGAGAGTGGAAGCATTTGAAGTTTGCTTTAGGGTTTTTGAGTGAGAAGCTTATGCCATTGCTATAAGTTGTTGAAACCCTAATTGAGTTGTTTGGTTGTTGAGAGTTTGGTTTTGAGATTGCTTCCATTGAGATTGAGTTGATCAAGTTATGCTTTACTTGATACATGAGTTGGGCTTGCTCCTTTGAGATTTGATTTTATCAAGTTGTACTTTGCTTGATAAACTTGGTTGTGTGGTTAAGTTGAGCATTCCCATTTGAGAGAAGTTGGAAATATCTTGAACCCCTTTTTGATGCTTAGAGAGAGATTGCTTTGAGTTCTTGAAAACTAACTTGGCTAGGGTTTGATAGCAAGTTATGGTTCTATGTTGGAGGAGTTGATTCCTTGATATTGCATTATTGACAATTGTTGGGTTGTGGTTCAAGATCTTGTGAAAGTATACTACTTCTATATTTATTCTGATTTGAGAAAGAGTTTGTTTTTGAGTTGAAGGATAGAACATATTGAGTCTCTAACAATTCTCTTTATGCTCCTATGAGATTGATTTGAGTTGAGATTGAAAGTTGAAGGATAGAACATATTGAGTCTCTAAAAATTCTCTTTATGCTTCTATGAGATTGATTTGAGTTGAGATTGAGAGTTGAAGGATAGAACATATTGAGTCTCTAACAATTCTCTTTATGCTTCTATGAGATTGATTTGAGTTGAGATTGAAAGTTGAAGGATAGAACATATTGAGTCTCTAACAATTCTCTTTATGCTTCTATGAGATTGATTTGATATGATTGGATGAAACACATTGGGTCTCTAACAATTCTCTTTGTGTGTTCACATTGGGCAAGTTTCTTGGTAAACTTGCTTGAGCTGATTTGGGCAAGTTCTTGGTGAGCTTGCTAGGACTGATTTGGACAGGTTCTTGTGGAGAACTTGTGGACTGATTTGGATAGGTTCTTGTGGAGAACTTGTGGACTGATTTGGATAGGTTCTTGTTGAAGAACTTGTGGATAGATTTGATGAAGTCTTGGTGAAGACTTGTGAGCAGTTGTGATTGATTTGTTCAAGATTTTGGCTTAATCTTGGGATAGATATGATAGAGATTTGAGAGCAGATTTGTGTTGGACCAGAGGACTGAGTTTGGTGCAGATTTGTGATAGAGTTTGAGAGGACTTGTGTTGGACCGACTGACTATGTTTAGTACAGGTTTTGATGAGCAGCTATGGAGGTGATCAGTGAGGACAGAAGTCTCTAGAGCCAGAGCAAGGAGGACAGGATGTCTTCTATGGAAAGGAGTTCCACCTGCTAGCGGTAGAAGAGGCAGTGATCTTCTAAAGTATCATTTCTAGAGTTTATAAATAAAACTTTGGGGGATAGGACATCTCCTTTGGGTAGGAGGCTCATAAATACTTCTTTGGGGGATAGGACATCTCCTTTGGGTAGGAGGCTCATAAATATTTGATTAGGGGAAGGATTCTCCTTTGGATAGGAAGTCCATAAACATTGTAATTGGGAAGGATTCCCAAAGGATTTGATTGAGAAAATTTAGTGAAATATTTTCTCTGTGGAGTAGCCCACCTTGGGTGAACCACGTTATATTGGTGTCTCAATTGTGTGATGACTTGTACACTAGTTTGATTACTACTTTGATTTTGCTATTGGTTCATTGCATTGCTTTCTGAAGTAAAAAGAAAAAGTTAAAAAGTGGTCTTATACTGTTCACCCCCTCTCAGTATAAGCTTGTGTTCTTCAATTGGTATCAGAGCAGGTTCCTTCGAAAGAGTTTCATAGATTGAAGGAAAATCTTGAAAAGAACACAATGGATTTTACAAGTGGTAATTCAACACCTATTCTTGATGGGACAAATTTTGGTCTATGGAGCATAAAGATGAAGGTTCATCTAATGGCTCTTGGAAATGAAGTTTGGGAAGCAGTTGAGTTTGGGTACACTATTCCAAATCTCCCTCCTACTACTAAAGATGAGAAACTTCTACATCACAACAATTCAAGGGCAATGAATGCAATTCTGAAAGGTCTACAAAAGGCAGATCTTACAAAGGTGATTCATTGTAATACAACAAAGGAAATGTGGGATCAATTGCAAGTGGTTCATACAGGTGATGCAAATGTCAGAAAAGCAAAATTGAGATATTACAAAGGTATGTTTGAACAACTCAAGATGAATGATGAAGAAAATATTAGTGACTATATGCTTCGTATGGATGAGATTGTTAATTCCATGAAGGAACTAGGTCTTGAGCTTGCTGAAAATGATGTTTGTGATAAAATTTTGAGGTCTCTTCCAAATAGATTTAGTGAAAATATTTCAGCTATTGAGGAAGCCAAGGATTTGGATAAATTGAAAAAGGATGAGCTTCATAGTATACTTGTAGCTTTTGAGTTAAGAACTAAAGTGGTACCTGATCCTAAGAAGGAGGCAACTTTCAAAGCTACCAAGAAGTCCAAGGGTAAACAACAAGAAGACAGTGATGAGTCTTCTAGTGATGAAGAAGCAAACTACAATAGGAAAGGCAAGTTCTCAAGAAAGCACAAAGGTATGAAATATGTTAAATGTTTCAATTGTGGAAAGTTTGGTCACTATGCTACTGATTGTCCAAAACCCAAGGATGATTGTGATGAAGAAAAATAGGATTATAAGCACAGGGAATCTGAGAAGCACAGGTATCAAAGGAAGAACAGAAATGAGCAAAATAGTCAAGGGAAGAGGTACTTCCAAAAACACAAGAAAATTTTCTACACAGACAAAGCAAGTAAGTGTTCTAGTAGTGATGATGGAAGTTCTTCAAGTGATGATAGAAATGAGATGTTGTTTCTAATAGAAAAGGAAGGAAAAGAAAAGAGGAATAGATTTGTTGTGCTTAAGTGCTTTAGATGTGGAAATTTTGGTCACCTTGAGGATGATTGTACAAATGATGGTTTGAATTATGGTAATACTATGTATGAGGATGCTTCAAAAAATTATGAGGAAGATCTTCTTATGGCTTTAGATGAAGGTAGCACCTCTAGTGGTAAGAAATCAGAAAAGGATATTGATGTTTCAAAAGGTAAACAAATAGAGGATGTTTCAGAAAAGGGAGAAGTAGATCTTGAGGTTGAACTTGTTAATGCTCTTGATGTGTTAAAGAAAGAAAGAAAGAAATATGCTAGACTCATTGATAGGTTTGATGAATATCATTATGAAAGAGATGAGCTTATAGGGAATCTTGATATCTCTATAGCAAAGACATAGGAACTCAAAGAAGAGTTGGCAGCTAGGTCTCTTGAGTGTAAAGAGTTAAAACATGAAGTAGCTTCCTTGAAAAAGGAAACTAAAGAGTACAAGGAGAAGCTTTACAGGTTTGAAGAAAGTTCCAAGAAGGTAAAATCAATCATCAAGGATCAAAGAAGGACAATAGATAAAATAGGTCTTGGTTTTGGAAAGAAACAAAAGGAACAGGTTGAGGAATCTAGTATGAGCTCCCAAGAAGAAGATGGTTCAGATGAAGAGAGTACTTTAGAGAGTAAGTTTTTATATGGTGATTCAGATAGCATAGAATCAGAAAATAGGAATCAACATAAGGGGAGAAATACTAAAGGACCTATGAGGTCAAGGCAAGGAAAGTTCAATGGAAGATGTTTTGCATGTCACAGGTTTGGACACATGGCTTCACAGTGCAGGGCTCAAGCAAGACAGGTTAATGGAAATTTTAGAAATGGTAATTTCTTTCAAGGGTATTGCTACTCTTGTAATCAGTTTGGGCACAAGGCAGTTAATTGTAGGGTTAACAATAGGAACAAGTTTGGTCCAACAGAGAGGATTCAAAAAATAGGTACATCTCAAAGGAATAACATTGTCAAATGTTATAAGTGCAATAATGAAGGACATACAACCAGATGGTGTAGAGCAGAAGTTCCAAGGTACAGGTTTAGGGCTATGAATAGGAACAGGAATAATGGTAGGAACAGGAATAATGATAGGAATAGGAATAATGGCTTGGACAGAAATAGGGATGAGAACATGAACAGTTTTGAACAAGAACAAGGATATGAACAAGAACAGGAACAGGAACATGGACAAGGATATCAAGAAAAATCATGGAAAGGCAGCTATGGACACTGATGATGATCAGTGCCTAATGGGAGTTTTACTCCCACCCCAGAATTAATCACCTCAATAGGAGGTGGGGGAGGGGCTAAGCTAAGAGGCTCATTCTTAGCCCTGAGCCCCAAAGGTGACCCTTTGCCATTGATGACAAAGGGGGAGATATTTGAGTAAGGGGGAGAGCCTTGAGTCAGGGGAGCAAAGCTTCAGAGGATGGTTTTTAGTTG
The DNA here is from genome assembly GCA_028583015.1 of Wollemia nobilis. Taxonomy (NCBI): domain Eukaryota; kingdom Viridiplantae; phylum Streptophyta; class Pinopsida; order Araucariales; family Araucariaceae; genus Wollemia; species Wollemia nobilis. Next base: position 1,436,028 of record JAQPPZ010002593.1, read on the forward strand.
GTTTCAGTTTTGATAGTTGGCAGTGGTTTCAGTAGTGGTTTGCCATCAATGACAAAGGGGGAGATTGTTGGTAATTTTGGGTATGTTGCCTAGCTTCATGTTTGTGAGTTGTCATTGATGTCAAAAGGAGTTTGTGTTGATGTCAAAAGGAATTTGTGCTGATGTCAAAAAGAGTTTGGTGCCAAAAATATCTTGAAAGTTCCATGATGTTTGTTTAAGGGTTTTTAATTAAAACCATGGTGACAAGGTTAAAGGTTTTTCTTAAAACCATCTAGACTCATTAAGGGTTTTTATTAAAACCATCTTGGCTTAATGAAAAGGTTTTTGCTCCTTGAAAAAACCTTAAAAGTCCATTTTGATTATTAATAAATAAATTAACTCAAACCTTTGAAAAGGTTTTAAGTTAAGTTTATTATTAATAAAATAATAATTATTAATTTAATAATTATTATTGAAAGGGTTTCTAAACCCTTAGCGGCGCTCATGTAAAAGACTTACCTCATCGATCATTTTTTTTGGAAGGAGCACCGACGTCAACTTGCATGGGATGCAAAAGACTATTAAAGGGCATTAATTCCTAAGGTTCAATGCACCTCCGATTTGTGTGATTACCTTCGAATTTGTATTGCTCTGTGACCTTCAATTTCGGATTGCTCTATGATTTTTGAGTTTCATATTGCTCTATGTTTAAGTTTTAATTTTGTACGCCTATGAGGAAGACAAATATGTTTGTCTTTAATTTTTATGAGCAAAGGGAAGGTAAAACGATGAGTGGCGCTTGAGAGTTTCGTTGGGCACTTGTGCTCCAATGATGGAGGTAGTGGAGCGAAGGCGCTCGCTAGGCAGAGGTGTCGAGATCGATTCGCATCGGGCATGTTTCATTTTTGGTCATGGATTATTGTGCACGTGGTACAACAGTTGCTTTGGGCCATGAGTTTTGAGGAGGAAGCACTTTGGCGCTTATGTTGGTGTCTCCACACTTCTCCTAAGGTTGGAGAATTGATTTTTGGCCAAGGTAGATCTTTTGTTGATAATGTGGAATATTTGATTTGACTTGGCAAATTATTGTTGGTAATTGGATGGAGGTATAAGGTTAAATAGAAATATTGCTTTGACATTGTTATTATTGATGCTTAATGTTTATATGGTAAATGCATTTAGAAGTAAATGTATTTTAGGAGTTATAAGGGTTTAAGGAATAATTGTGCTTAATGTCATATTGGGGTTAGAAAGCCTTTGGAGTTATTGAGTGGATATTCTCTTGTAATTATTTTTGAGGTTGAAGTTATTTTGTGATATATTAAGTAGGAGTTATAAGGTGTAAAGGAATATTGTTGATATGTATATTTGTGAGTTTTGATTATTGATGAGTTGGAGTGATAAGGTGTTATTAGGACTCTTATCATTGTGCATTATTCCATTGTTGCTAACTCTAATTTGTGGCAAATTGAGAGTTAGTGTTGTGACAGATTTTGAGTTCTCCTTCTTCATCAAAGTAAAGGTATGGGCACATTCTTCCATGGTTATTATTGATTGATGGTTTTCTAAAAATAAGTTTGGAGTGAAAAGGATTAAATTAAGTTTCCTTATTTGGAGTGGATCTTATTTTCTGAAAGTGGAAGTATTGATTATGCATTATGAGATCATGATGAGTTTATGAGTTATTGCATAATTCTGGTTTATGAGAGTGGAAGCATTTGAAGTTTGCTTTAGGGTTTTTGAGTGAGAAGCTTATGCCATTGCTATAAGTTGTTGAAACCCTAATTGAGTTGTTTGGTTGTTGAGAGTTTGGTTTTGAGATTGCTTCCATTGAGATTGAGTTGATCAAGTTATGCTTTACTTGATACATGAGTTGGGCTTGCTCCTTTGAGATTTGATTTTATCAAGTTGTACTTTGCTTGATAAACTTGGTTGTGTGGTTAAGTTGAGCATTCCCATTTGAGAGAAGTTGGAAATATCTTGAACCCTTTTTTGATGCTTAGAGAGAGATTGCTTTGAGTTCTTGAAAACTAACTTGGCTAGGGTTTGATAGCAAGTTATGGTTCTATGTTGGAGGAGTTGATTCCTTGATATTGCATTATTGACAATTGTTGGGTTGTGGTTCAAGATCTTGTGAAAGTATACTACTTCTATATTTATTCTGATTTGAGAAAGAGTTTTTTTTTTTAGTTGAAGGATAGAACATATTGAGTCTCTAACAATTCTCTTTATGCTCCTATGAGATTGATTTGAGTTGAGATTGAAAGTTGAAGGATAGAACATATTGAGTCTCTAAAAATTCTCTTTATGCTTCTATGAGATTGATTTGAGTTGAGATTGAGAGTTGAAGGATAGAACATATTGAGTCTCTAACAATTCTCTTTATGCTTCTATGAGATTGATTTGAGTTGAGATTGAAAGTTGAAGGATAGAACATATTGAGTCTCTAACAATTCTCTTTATGCTTCTATGAGATTGATTTGATATGATTGGATGAAACACATTGGGTCTCTAACAATTCTCTTTGTGTGTTCACATTGGGCAAGTTTCTTGGTAAACTTGCTTGAGCTGATTTGGGCAAGTTCTTGGTGAGCTTGCTAGGATAGATTTGGATAGGTTCTTGTGGAGAACTTGTGGACTGATTTGGATAGGTTCTTGTGGAGAACTTGTGGACTGATTTGGATAGGTTCTTGTTGAAGAACTTGTGGACAGATTTGATGAAGTCTTGGTGAAGACTTGTGAGCAGTTGTGATTGATTTGTTCAAGATTTTGGCTTAAGCTTGGGATAGATCTGACAGAGATTTGAGAGCAGATTTGTGCTGGACCAGAGGACTGAGTTTGGTGCAGATTTGTGATAGAGTTTGAGAGGACTTGTGTTGGACCGATTGACTATGTTTAGTATAGGTGTTGATGAGCAGCTATGGAGGTGATCAGTGAGGACAGAAGTCTCTAGAGCCAGAGCAAGGAGGACAGGACATCTTCTATGGAAAGGAGTTCCACCTGCTAGTGGCAGAAGAGGCAATGATCTTCTGAAGTATCATTTCTAGAGCTTTGGGGGATAGGACATCTCCTTTGGGTAGGAGGCTCATAAATACTTCTTTGGGGGATAGGACATCTCCTTTGGGTAGGAGGCTCATAAATATTTTATTAGGGGAAGGATTCTCCTTTGGACAGGAAGTCCATAAACATTGTAATTGGGAAGGATTCCCAAAGGATTTGATTGAGAAAATTTAGTGAAATATTTTCTCTGTGGAGTAGCCCACCTTGGGTGAACCACGTTATATTGGTGTCTCAATTGTGTGATGACTTGTACACTTGTTTGATTACTGCTTTGATTTTGCTATTGGTTCATTGCATTGCTTTCTGAAGTAAAAGGAAAAAGTTAAAAAGTGGTCTTATATTGTTCACCCCCCCTCTCAGTATAAGCTTGTGTTCTTCATACACTTTTAGGGGCATCTCACTCACCAATACCCTTTGATAATGATGACCCACAAAGTCAATCATAAAATATGTATGTGGAAGTTGAATTGATTGATAACACCATAAGACCAAGTGGTGAAGTCACTAGTTGTCCAAGGACACCATGATAAGATGATACCAATTTGAATAATTTGGATTTGGAGGGGACAAAGCTAATTATTTGGCCCTTGTATATGTGAGTCATAATATTTAATAATATTTTGAAAGAGAAGAATGAGCATATCAATCGACTTGAGGACCAACTAATCATGGCATAAATCTAGGAGATAAATTTGGTCACTTCATTGAGATATATACTAGGACTAATAAAGGAGGAACCTAGGAAATCACATAACCACCCAATTAATCCCCTAGAAAAAATATTAGAAACATTTAATAACACATTCCATATCCTAGAATAAGCAATAAAATCCCTTGACTAGTAGGTGAACCCTATAGAAAATACTAAATTAGAACGGGAATTGATGTGCAAACTTTGAAATGGAATAAGAATATCCAAAAATAGTAGGACAACCATCAAAATTGCCCTGATAGGTTGAGATAGGATCTAGAGATACAAATTGATCCCTTGAAGCCTCCATAATCAACTATAATTATTCCACCAAACATGGTTATCCTAGACAACCATAACACAATCATCTCATGGTGGGTAAGGCATTGTCTATATTTAGAGTAGAAAATTCAAGTCCTTAAGGTGTTTGAAGAGAAAAATTAGGAAGTGGCATAGGATTTAAAGGAAAAAAGAGAGAAAAATGTAGCATTACTATTAAGACTCCACTTTGCTTGTTATATTGATGAAATACTCCTTGAGTGTAGACAACTTGCTAGAATTTACAATTTAATTTGAAGGGAATAATTTTATTGGTAGAAGCATTTACAATTGTATTGTGACCAAAACTATTAGTTATAAATTGCTCAAGAATTTTTAGATGCTTATAAAATTCTAGCCCTAATTATAAAAAAATTTACGAATTCTATGTTCACAAGTATACCTTGTCCCAACATTTTACATTTCATCCAAACATATTTGTTGGATATGTGAAATTAGGTGTATTTGTATCCATTATCCAGAATTAGAGATAAAGAGAGGATAAAGTAAATGAATAGGAGGCTAGAGAAGAAGAGGTCAAACTGCTATTAAAATTTAAATTTACTAGGTTTGATCCTCTAATTGAGAAATATTTTATTCTCATAACCAAAGCACACAATAGAGCAAAATATGTAAACCAAATTAATCACTAAATTAAGGAATTTAACTATTTTGGATAAGTAGAGTTTGAACTAGCTAAGAAGGAATACAATTGCATATGGAGTGAGTTGGAAGATATCTTGATAAAACAAGAATCCATTTCCACTTGCAAATTAGACTCATCCTATCATAGAGACTAGGTAGTGACCTCCATTATAAGGAAATAGAGTTTTCAATTTATAGGAATGTGATTCATACCTCCACTTGTGTTGGCATTAATTCCACCATACTATCTATCCTACCATTAAAGGAAGGAAAGGTTTTAGGATTGGATGGATAGGATTGATCAATTTAGTGGGTATCGTCTACATGATGATAAATTTACCTCTATTAACATTGATGATTTTTATCTTAGCACAACCATTAAAAATCAAATGCATGATGACATAAATTTGTTTAGACATGGAGGAGTGATTAGGCATGAAATTTCCTCACTTTTGTGCATATTTTGAATCTCTTTTGTGCTATATAACTATATGGTGGCATCGTGCTTCACTTTAATATTGCAAAAAACATAGTAAATAAGGAAATTATAGTACTATATTATATAGGATGATTGTATGTGCTTTTTAAGAGTTAATTGGAAGGTATTTTCCATTTAACTACTAAATTATTGGCTTCAAAAGTTTATTGATTTTTTGTAGGATATCATGATAATTGATATTTGATGTTCTTACACTAATATGAAATATTTCATGCATGACTCTATTCATGATGTTAATTGTTTGCATCATTAAATGCACACTAGCTAGATCAAGCATCCTTGGGCATGAAGTCATCGCTTCGTCTCCTATATCAATGACGTTGAGCTTGCCATAATGTAAATATCATTGAAATACAATGGAATAGACAAAATTTATACATAAAACTCACAAATAGATAGCTACTACATGTAGAACTTCTCCTAAACTTTTGCTATGAAGAAAGGTAATATACATTGTAATCTAAAGTACTTTCCATCAATAACATAGAAAATTTTATTTGAATAAAGTCCACCCAAGAAATAGGATAAAAAATATTCTAATAGTTAATTCCCTTTATTTGAGAAAAAACATTGGCAACAAGAAATGCCTTGTGCTTATCCACCTTCCCAACATATTTATACTTCTTATAGCAAATAATTTTCTTACCCTTGCAATAGGAACAATATCCCAAAAACCAATAATGTTTGTATATATGGGTAGATAAGAAATATACCAATAACTAGCAATATTACTTCCCTTAGGCAAAGTAATAATATTACAACAATAAATAATGCTATTACCCTTAGGTAGATGAATACTATTCAATGTCTAATTCTCATATTGTACCAATTTAAGTTGAATTGTACGTCTCAAAAATCAATAATTGATATTCCTATTGTAATTACTACTGATGTCATCTACCTTAGCCCCCAATTCATCAAAGACATTAATATTGAAGGAAGAATAAGAATAATAAGGGGGATCACTAAGCTAATATATATAGCCACACTTATAATAGTATCTTATGACTATTATCTTAAATTTATCATCAATGTCTTGATTAACCTATCTACTAGTCCAAAATTTATACATTAATTAGTATCAATGATGGAATAAATACATAGAAGAGTTCCATTTATGAATGAATATCTTGCATAAACTATTATGTTCCTCATGGTCACCATAGTATTGTTTTTTGTAATTGAACAAGAGATATTGATGCATAAACTATTAGGTTCCTACTAAATTTGTGAAGGTCTAGTAGGATTATTAGACAATGAAATGTTCATGTGAAGTATCACATTCATGTTCATCATAACCTTATACAAAGGTATGAGAATCATAACCATCCCCTCATTGGATGTTTTTTTCACATTTTTTGATTCACTATCAATGTAATTATTCCTTGTGTCTTGCTTACTTGTAAAAACTACAAATTGAAATATTGAAAGGAATATAGGATTTATTTTCCCTCCATTTCCATATTTTTTTAATTCTTATAATCTAAATTAGACACTTTATTTGTGTCACCCTGTATATATAAATGTGTATGTACATACACACATACACAAATATATTTATGTACAAAGAGAGATAGAGACAGAACTATACCTTTCTTGCATATTTTGAGTTTTATGGTGGATAAGGTACTCAAACAAATCTCCTAGATTAGGAGCTAGTGACCTATAAAATTATATTTAAATCTTATCAAATAAAATGGCTATAGTATCATGGGATTAAAAAGTCACTATTGATGGCTTTATATATATAATAATTTTCTTGCTTCTTGTTGTTCTCATCACCCCTATATTAATACAAATATCTTCTTTTTATTTATTGAAATTATTGACATATTATTCAATACATATTTTTGGTAATAAGATCTTCTCCCAACGTATTGTAAGTTAAAAAATATATGTTCTACACATCTACATAAAGTCATCGAACAACTTCTTAGGATTATAAGTACTAGTAAGATGATTGTCATATATTTTATCCACATGGACAACAGTCACACATTGTCCTTCATCCTTATTATCCTTGCATAATACCTACTTCTTAAGAAACTTGGTATTAGTTGACTCATCATCAACATATTTTAAGAGTCCCTTGTTGTGCAACATAATTTTTATCTTGATCCTCCAAGTGCCATAGTTTGGTCCATTGTATTCCTACAAATTTATAGTATCCTCCATGTCATTCTATGATGTAGGAGCATCCGAGTAATATATATATATATATATATATATATATATATATATATATATATATATATATATATATATATATATATATATATATATATATATATATGTATGTATGTATGTATGTATGTATGTATGTATGTATATAATAATAATAATAATAATATAGTTGTTTCTATAAAACTACTACTACTATAGTACAAGTATTTCTATCATATAAGTGCTACTACTATCATACAAGTGATTCTAATGTACAAGTACTTCTACCATACAAGTATTTTTGTTGCTTCCATGGAAGTGTTACCACCATACAAGTGTTTTTATTGTACAAGTGCTTTTGTACAACAGTTGTGAGAGAAAAAAATAAAAATACAAATAAAAAATATATTGTTAGAGAAGAATTTGAATAACAAGGAGGATGACTTTCAGCATTCTATATTCCACCTTTTACATTGATGGAAAATCATAAATAAGATGTATTTCTATATTATCATGGAACTGGAAAGAAGTAATTTAATGACATATTATTATTTTTCTCAATATCTAGTTTGTGAGTTTGATGTAAAATATTTTTCTATTAGAAGAGACTATATTTTATTAGACCCTCTTCCCAAGACTACACTATTTGGTATCAAATAAGGTTTTGATAGCCTTTCCATGTGTGCTAAAGGAGATATGGAACATCAAGGAAGAGGGAAGTTGAGTGGTCTTATGCCCAAACAAGTGGACATAACCAAGATGTTGAGGGGAATCACAACTAGATTATATATAATCAATATTATCAAAAGGATAATATTTAAGATGTTAGTGATAGTGAAGAGTAGGTTGGTCATTCAAAATCTCAAGTTGAAGAGAAAGAAAAATAATTGAAGTAGTGGTTGATTCAAGAAATATCTAGCATGGGAAGTAAGCCAAAGTTAGATACTCCTAATTTTAATAGAAATTAAATCTAGAAGAGTTGATAGTTTAAATAACTAACATAGATAAATTATTTTATTAAGAATATATTATGGACCCAAAGTGGGTTAACTTTTCAAGCACCAAAATGAAAGGACATGCATCCATTTGTTGGCATCATGTCCAAATAGAGAGCAAACAAAAGGGTAAGGATAAAATTAAAACATAGGATAGGTTTGTTTATAAATTAAAATCTATGTTTTTTCCTATTAATTATCAATTTGGGTTGTTTATAAAACTTCAAAATCTAAAGCCAAAAGAGTTGTCGGGGAAGGAGTATACATATGAAGTGTATAAATTGACTATAAAATAAGGCCATCATAAAGAAAATAAGGACAAAGTGATAAGATATGTCAATGGGTTAAGGTTCTCCATACAATATGAAATTTATATGGTTCAAATTAAAATAGTTGGAGGCATATCAATATGCACTCAAGGAAGAAGAGAAGTTAGTCTAGAAGCATAAAAATAATTCAAGAGAGGGAACATAGTTTTCAAGAGAAAGAGGGAAGTCCAATGGAGTAAGAGGACAACAAGCTTGTGATGGAGGATAAATCTTCTCACAAATGAGTCATTTCAACCAATGTACTCAAGAAAAGGATGAATAACCAAGAGGAAAAGGTGTATTTGGTAGAGTGAGGGGATGTAGTTTTTATTACAAGTGTTATAAGTGCTTTGAATAAGTACATACAACCTATGGGTGCCTTAAAATTCAATAGACCAATGGGCATGGAAAGGAATATCATAATGATATTGCACAAGTTGTTGAAAAAAGTATTGCCTCATCAGAGCACATGGAGGAACCAAAACAAGGAGAGCCACCTTTAATGTAAAAGGAATTGTTTAAACCATTAAAGGAAGTGCATGAACTACTACAAACAAGAAATATTTTAGGATAATTTATAAATATGAGATAAATATTGTAAGGTGAATGTGAATAACAGGAGTATGCACAACTTAGTATCAATAGAAATGGTGGAGAAACATATATTAAAGATAATTTATCATCTGAATCTTTACAAGATTTTATGGTTATAAAATTGGTACCAAATTTTTGTAAGCAAAAAATGTATGGTGAATTTCCAAATTAATTCAATACAAATGCAACTCTATGTGATATCATGCCAATGCATTCATGCCACATTTTTTTTGGTAGAACCTATAAATTTAATAGGAAAGTATTATATGGTGGTGGAATGAACACTTATTCTATTATCAAGAATGATAAAATTTATGCATTGAGTCCATTGCATGACAAAGCAGAAGGGGATAGTAGCACTAAATATTTTCTAATTTCAAGAAATCAATTCTTCAGGAGCTTGAATAATGAGGAAGTGTGCTTTGCCTTCATTACCAAATCCATGGAAGTTAGGGTAGTAGAGAAAAATGGATAAAATTCCTAATGAAGTAACTGATAGGTTGGAGAAATTTGCAAATATTATATATAAGAATTTTCCAAATGCATTATTGCCTATGAGAAGTATTTTTCATGAAATAGAATTCATACACATGAAGTTTACCAAACAAGGCAACCTATAGGATGGCACCCTTGGAAAATGTGGAGATGAACAAACAACTCCAAGAGTGTAACAACCCAAAAATATAACTAAGGGGTTGTGTTTTTTTTCAACATTAACTAACACACACCTCAAGAGATAAATGTTTATCCCAATCGATATAAGCATTTAAAAAGGGTATCTAAGTTAACCTAAAGTTTAAAGTTATCTATATTTCTTCCCAACAACCAAACTTCTTTCTAGGATCTATTTAGGATGCACCCATCTCCATACCATACACAATTTTGTCTATGTAAGTATACTATATGTATTACGATAAGCTATTAGATATATTTTTGTTAGGGTTAGCTTATCTCTTTTTGTTCGTTGAAGGGTATGCTTATTTTGATACCCTACACAAGTCTATTTGTGCAGGTATATTATGCATACTACAAATAGGCTACTTGTCTCATCTTTGTGACAAAGTAAATTAATTCTTTTATAGATAGTTATATTCATTTAATAACTATTTGGTTGTATGATCTAATAAATTGTCTCATGGAAGATATTCTATTAATGAATTTTATCCACCATCAATCCTATGGGATCCCATAATGTCCTAGGTTCTTTTACTCTACTTATAGCACAACTAACATACTATAATCTATCTATATTATTCAACTATTTTTAACCATTCAAGATCCTTCAAAATCTAGGAGGATAATTAATAAATAATCTAAAAAAAACATGGAAAATAACAACCAAAATGAAATATTAAAATAGGTGCTTAAAGATATGTCAAGATCTAGCTAAAGCATAAATAAATAAAACATCAATATATATTTTAAATAACAAGTAAGATATACATATCCATTCATCAACAACTCGTTACATAGTTCGAGTGGTAGGAATAGTCCATACTTTTAAAAAATAAATCATTCTATCATTATTTCAATAGAATATTTCTACATAATGTCTTTACTTCATCATAAATCAAAGGTATTTTCTAGTTCTCAGTTGTTCTTCATAGTATTTCTTGCTTGTTCATCTCTCAATTGATGATAGTAAGGGATCAGGACATCTCATGGATCTATGAAGCATGTAAATAATGCATATACTAAATAATTATTTAATTTAGATAATTTATAATTTCCATAAGACAAATTGCAACTATACAATCACCAAATTATTTCATGGATCACTCACTCAATATAAGAAGAATAGTCATCTATTAACATAGGTAATTCAATACACCACCCTTTTATCATTCAAAGGTTCATGTCTTACAATAAACCATCTCCTAGATAAATTAAATCCCCATAACCTTAATTAATGAGATGTTATGAAAAATCCTTTCTTTAACTAACTATGGTCCCACTACCTTAATTAATTAAATACTTAACAAATCCTTTTATTAATTTAAACATCTACCTTTCACTTATATTTTATTTCCTTCAATTGAATTAGTCCATATTTCAATTGAGATAAAACTATCTTTTATTTCATTTAGTCAACAGACTATATTTTAATCTAAATGAAACTATCTTGATTTCCTTATATTATATATTCATTGAGTTAAATATAAACATTCAATCTATATTCATTCAATTTAAATATAAACTATATTATTTCTATATTTATTCAATTAAATATAAACATTAAATATATATTCTTTCTATATTCATTCCATTAAATATAAACCATATTCTTTCTATATTTATTCAATTAAATATAAAAATTTAATCTATATTCATTAAATTTAAATATAAACTATATTATTTCTATATTTATTCAATTAATTATAAAAATTCAATCTATATTATTTCTATATTCAATCCATTTAATATAAACCATGTTCTTTCTATATTTATTCAATTAAATATAAACATTCAATCTATATTCATTCAATTTAAATATAAACTATATTATTTCTATATTTATTCAATTAAATATAAATATTTAATCTGTAATCTTTCTATATTCATTCCATTTAATATTAAACCATATTCTTTCCATATTTATTCAATTAAATAAACATTCAATATATATTCATTCAATTTAACTACAAACTATATTATTTCTATATTTATTGCATGGTTCATAAAAGAGGGGGGTTTTGAATCGACATAACAATCGGGTATAGGTCATAGGCAATCATGGTAACCGACCAAAAACCAACCACAAACTCCACATGGCAAGACAAGGTGAGTCAACAGAGCACACTATTCCATGTGGCAAGATGAATCACAGGGTCACATGCATTTCAAGGGAGAAGCGATGGCTTAGGTAAGTGCTTAGACCCTTGGCTACTAAGCCATATGCGTTCAAGTTAACCTTCCCCATATAAAATGTGGGATAAATCCCATTGATTTAAAAATGAAAGGGTATTCATTTTCATCTAAGCATGAATCAAACATGGTGCACAAAACAAGGTATGCTAAATAGAGGGCAAACAATAGGTTGAAATCAATAAATATGTCGATTAATTGGCTGTCGAGTAGCATGACACTTGCAAACTAGTGCTTTGGTACCCCCTAGTTGGTGGTAACCTAACCACTAAAAATACTAGGAAATGTTAATCCCCCTTAAATATAGCAAAAACCTCTGCCCAACACATGTGGGATAGTGGACACAAAGATCCTAAGTCTACACTCTAGCCAAAATATATCTGAGCATGAATTGATTGCATGTCATACGATGTCAAAGAAAGGAAAATAAAGGTAGTGTAAAAGGAAACCCTTAGGGGCCTCTTATTAATGAAACTATTAATTTAACACTCCTTTCAATAGCATAGGTGATGTGAACCACTCAGATGACTACATCTAATTAGTTTAGCACTATGTGATGTGAATCACTCAAATTATCAGGTGATTGTGCTCGATTACAAAGGGAAAGAAGGGTGAAATATCAACCCAAGAAGCATCTAACATAGGGGAGAGGTTGAATATAACAAAGGTATTAGAATTATACTAGACATAGAAATAAAACTCCATATCAATCATTTAAGGAACAAGGTAACATAGTTAACATTAAATTACCTCATTTCATTCTCTAAATGAGACTAACATGTCTCGAAGGGGAGAGTAGATTCTCAAGTATCAGTCTAAGTTTAATAAAACTCATAGAGCAAGCACTGTATTCCCAAATCAAACTAAATTTATCATTCAATTGTTAAACATATTAATGTAAAGAGAGTGGAAGGACCCAAACTTCTTTTTCTTCCTCCAAGTTTCTCTATCCTTCTTCTTTGAGATATAGCCTTCTTATTATTTCTGTAAGTCACCTTCTCTCTTTCCAATTTCTTAGCCACCTTCAGTATTTCGAAGATTTGTATCCTTTCTCTTCTTTCTTCCTCAATAAAAGAAATCCATATACCCATTCTATAAAATCTTCCCTCTCCATTAATGCTATCTTCCTTCCTTCAAAAAAATATTATCCATGGTATTAAGCATAGGAGATATTATATTTTTTTAATTTAAAATATTTATGCCCATTTAAAAAATCTTACTCCCTTTAGAAGGAAGCTTCCATCAAAGTCAATGAATTCTATTTTAATAAAATAAGGCTCTACGCATTTTTCAAAAAGAAACCTTTTTTATGTAATTAAAACATGAACATTCTCTTTTTTCTTGTAGAAAAAATTTCTTTAAAAAATATCATTTATTTAAAAATAATTAAAAAATATTTTATTTAAAAAACTATTTTCTTTACTAAATATAAAAACCATTCATTATTTAAATAAAACTATTTCTTTTTATTTAAATAAAACCCTTTTATTATTTAAATAAAATACCCTTACTAATATCAAAAATTAGCAAGGTATTTTAAAGGAGACTTAGGATAATGGGCTCTCTATATCCATATACCTTTTTCCAAAGGGGTTCCTTCACCAATATTTTTTACACATAGCAAAAATCAAACAAATCGAATAATCAGGAGCATCAAACAAGGTGGGAGCTTTATCATCAACTAGTCATCTATCTCAACCAAAGGATTTATGATAGTTGCTAGGCTACCAACTTCAGCTCTAGGTGCTCAGATTGCTAATGATCATCCTAAAAAGCAATAATGCATGCCTAGATGAGGGTAGCCATTCATGTTACCTTGAGTTATCTAAATCATAATTTCTCTTTTCAAGTACTCCATACTTGATGGTTGATTATACCTCTTCTATCATGGATGTACTTGGTGCTACACATCGACTATACATTAGTAGTACCATATTCTTCAAAGATAAATTATTAAAACCAATGCATAATCATTCAAAGCATTTAAACTAGGTATTCATTAGTCATTTCTCAATACATAATCTATTCAAAAAAAGTTTGGCCAAGGTGGGATATGACATACTACCCTCCTTGGGTTAGACACAGTGTCGTGTGTCTCCTATCATAAAAATTTATTACAAAATTTCAAACAAAAAGGGAAAATATTTCTTCATATCATCCACTTTATCCCAAGTGACACTCCTTTCAAAATATTAGTCCCACTACACCTTACATTGTTCCAGAACCTGTTTTCTCATGGATTTGAAATGGAACTCTAGAATATTCATTGGCATCACTTCAATGGCCTTAAGTTTTACCATCCGTGGATTAGAAATATTCCACACATTATCAGGGTGAGAAAAATATTTCCTAAGTAGGGATATGTGGAAGGTGTCATGTATCTTTGACAGGTTAGGTGGTAGGGTAAGTTTGTATGCAACTAGGATGATCTTCTCTATGATATCAAAGGGTCTCACAAACCAAGGGTCTAGTTTTGTGGATTTGATTGCACTTTTCATTGGCTCGACCCTTAAGAATATATTTTTCCCTATAGGGAATTCTCTTGGTGTCTTTCTTAGATTAGCATAGCTTTTCTTATGGTCATTAGCTTCTTGGAGCCATTGCCTGATTATCCTAAGTTGATCTTCTATTTACTTTACCATGTCAATTTTGATCACAATCCGATCCTCAAAACTATCCCATGACAATGGTTTTCTAAACATACAAAGCATTGAATGGGGCTATACCCAAAGAATATTGATGCTCATTGTTATAGGTAAAATCTACAAGATGTATATAGTCTTCCCACCTAGACTTTTGATCCATGCATTACATGTGAAGCATATATTCTAGTACTTGATTTACCCTTTTGGTTTGACCATTAGTCTCAGGGTGATATGCAGAGCTTATATTTAGTTTTATACCTACTACACAATGCAGGGATTTTCAAAATTTAAAAGTGAATCTGGAATCTCTATCTGAAATTATCATTTTAGGAAAACCATAAATCTTGAATATCTCCTTGGAAAATATGGTAGCCACTACCTAAACATCATCTTTGATATTCCTTGGTATGAATGTGCAACCTTGGTTAATATGTATACTACCACAAGGATTCAATCATGTTGATACCTAATCTTGGGTAAACCTACTATGAAGTCCATATGTATAACCTACCATTTCTATGTAGGTATATCATGTGGATATGATTGCCTTGTAGGATGTCTATGTTTAGCCTTCACCTTATACAATTCTAAGCACTGAGCAAAAAAATCAGTGATGTCCTTCATTCTTATCCAAAATAAGACATTTTTCATGTTCTCCCTCATCTTGTATCCTCTTGGATGGGCAGAATAAGGAGTTTTGTGTGCTTCTTGCATGATTAGCCTTCTTAAGTCACCCATTTTTGGTACAAAGATCCTATATTTATAGCATAAAAGACCATATTTGGTGAAAAAATCCTTATTTTTATTTGGATTTCTACTCATTTTGACTTGAATTTCTTTGCAATACTCATCTTGAGATTGCATTTTTTTATTTGGTCAAGTAAATCTATATGACTTTGGGTTAAGGCTGCTATGTTTCTGCTTCTGCTTAAGGTATCATCCACATTATTCTCTTTTCATTTTATGTATTCAATATCAATGCCATACATAGCTATGAACTCAACCCACATTCTCTATCTTACATTGAGCATAGGTTGAGTGAATATATATCTTAGGCTTTGATGGTTGCTTCTTAGTTCAAAAGACCTTCCTACCAAGTAATGATGTCAACTCTTTAGAGTGTGAACAACTTGCTGCCATATTTAGATCATGCATACCATAGTTAAATTTATGTTTCTTAATTTTTCTTAATATATATGCTACTACAGGCTCATCCTGAGATAGTACTTCTCCTAGCCTCTCTAGTGATGCATCAATGTTGTCACATCCCAATTTTCCTTAACTCAATAGTGAGTTTTTTTTGTGTGTGGACCACCTAGATGTCTAGAGTTTTATTCAAGTTTTTAAAAACCTTTATTTGAGATATCTATTCCCTCTTATCTAGGTGTCTCACATTTTCTAGCATATCAAACGTATAATATACCCATCCCCACAACTTACATACATATTTCTATGCAAGTGTACTAGGTAGGAGGCAATATTAAGTTATTATTCTTATTATTTTGATGAGATAGCTTGTTCCCTTTAGTCTATAGAAAGGTACACACCAATATATACACCATACATTAATCCTTTTTTAATGTAGGTGTACTAAGCATGGTGGTATAAGGATTTCAATATCATCTATTTGATGAGATAGTCCTTTCTCAAAATGTCTTGCTAAATGCATTAATTCTAAGGTCACAACCCATATTTTTTTTCCACACTAGGGTTCATTATGCACGATATTTAATTCCATATGTAATAAATTAACCACTAATTTTTTCATTTACACATTTTAGTTTAGATACTTGATTAAGCATGAGTGTCTCTTAAGTGAATCCCCCTCATGTATACATTATGAGTCTCATAAAGAAGTTCCAAATAAGTTTTACTTTTAAATTAATGAAAACATAGGAATTTATCCAAATTTATTTTCATATCAAAGTACATTCCATTCTATTTACGATATCAAAGTATGTCATTCTAGACTCTTAATTATTCCATGAATTTCATATCAGATGATTAATGCATAACAAGTAAAATTATGAATCAAAATATACTTTGCAACCTTCAAAGAACATAGAGATATATCTAATCACTCAAGATGCATCCATATATAAAAGTCTCCAAAAAAATATCCCATAACATCTCATATATCATGGGAACCCTCATGGATAATAAACCAAGCTCTAAAATAATTCTCTTTATTATTTTCATAAATTGGTTGGTTCTTTACATTGAATTAAAGATACTTTATAATGTCTTTAACTCCTATTAGGGTTATTTCGAAACCCTAGCATATCACAATATGAATTATTCAATCAATTCATAAGTATAATTTATCACCAATAATTGGAGCAAAGGTATCCCAAGATACATTTTCCATTCTTATAAAATATCCTTACTTTTTACATTATTACAATATGTTATTGTCCTTCAATACATACATGAAATTCAAGTAAGTTACACTTCATTAAGTTCTATTCAATATAGAAATCAAGACCTGTTGTACCTATCTAATAAGAATAACAAAATCAAATGGAACCCATCATTTATTTGTAGTTTAGGGGCTCCGTGCCTCCCAACTAAACAATACATAAATTCCCTCCATTTTCTTTTACTAATAGGTAGAAGTTTTACAACCTAAAAAATAAGACTTCCAATAAATCACGTATTAAAATCTCTGTATAACAAGGTATATACATATAGTAACCCTTCACGAACCAATTAAATCATTAATACTTTTTATTTTGAAAACTAATAAAATTAGTATATCTTATAGACCTAAGGTTTTCACGTCTCTCAGACTTAAGATGATAAAATAAAGTATCACTACAACTACCTTTATGTATCATCCACTATCAAAAATATTGGGTATTCCATTTAGGATTCTCTACATCTTCAACAAAATACTTTAACTTCCATTCTTAAGGTGACTACCATAGAGATGTATTCAACACTAGCTATGTCCTTTCTAATGCACCTAGAATGAAATATTCACCTACTTCATTCATATTTAGTTTATTGGAATTTCCTTTTCAATGCTATCAAGGAAATTTATACTATAATTTCCCTATCATGAATTCAATGGTTTTTCATCTCCTACAACATGCTCTTAAACCAAATTCAGGTTTGTAATATTTATGACATTATTTGAATTACAAACTTCAACTAGTGTATAAAAAATATCCTTGAATTATGCAATAACATAAATCTATCCAATATTATGGTCTTTGTTTAAAATGAAATTGGTTGTTTGAGTCTTTATCTAGGGGTATAATATTCTAGATAATTTAAAAAAAAAATTATTCAAAGTAAATATTGAACTTATCAATCAACTCAACCATAGAGTTACCCAACACGTGGTAAAAATAACAAGCATACCTATAAGTCATTGTGTATATATAAGGATAACTACATCATACTTATAACCAACCAATGCCCTAGTTTTATGGTTTAAGTAAACTTCAAGACCATTCTGGATCTCCTATATCTATATGTTTGGTGGTTTTCCTTATATTTTTCAACACATAGAGGAACAACATTTAATCAAAGTTTCAAAATTTAGATATAGAAAAAC
This sequence comes from Wollemia nobilis, assembly GCA_028583015.1. Taxonomy (NCBI): domain Eukaryota; kingdom Viridiplantae; phylum Streptophyta; class Pinopsida; order Araucariales; family Araucariaceae; genus Wollemia; species Wollemia nobilis. Next base: position 1,454,352 of record JAQPPZ010002593.1, read on the forward strand.
AAGGAGATAATATGCAACTTGCACTAGAGTGATTCCCTTGGAAAATTACAAAATTATTTTAAAATATACCAACAACTCATCATTTTGAACCATGTAGAAAACGTATCAATAGTTCTAAAGGATTAGACTTTCACCAAAATATATCTTTAGTTGGTGCTACATTTTCAGTCGTTAGATTTTTTTTGCAATAACCTATGCCTATTTTTGTTAGAGTTATAGTATATTACATCATTTTCTCCATGTAAATATACCACCTTTGGTACATAGTTAGAGTAGGAGATTACTTTAGGAGTAATTTATCTAGTTACTTCAATCAATGTAATAAATCACAAGTGTTAATGTGCAAGGTGTCCCCTTGCATAGCTAGGTAGAGTGTTGGCCAAGGAATCTATCTTCCTATATAAAAGGCCTCATAGTGATAGTTCATATCAATTTCATATCAAGTTCATATCAAGCATATCAAGTGCATTATAGTAGAGATTAGTAGATAGTGGTAGAACTCTTGTATGGAGTACAATTTTGTCCTTTATCTTATATTAATGGAGTGACCATCACCTCTATACTACATTGTACTTTTACCACTTTCTATTTATAGTATATTTTAGTCTTATTATAGAATTACTTTCTTTCATATTTTTTATATTTTATTAGTACTTGTGATAGATCTCTCCCACCACATATTCTCAAAAGCTAACAGTGGTATCAAAGCCATGGTGAATCAAGATAGGATTAAAGAGAGTCACAAGAAAGATTAAAAGAACTGAAATAAATCTTAGTTACAAATATTTTGAGATTACATCTGGCTAGAGTCTCTTCACAGAGTTGCAGAAAAAATTGTGAAGACTAGGACTCAACATTCATACTACTAGATTGAAAAATCAACTAGTGAAGATTATTATCTCTAGAACTATAAATTCTTTCGTTCTAGTTTCTAACAACTTGTTGCAGGAAAAGGATATTTAAAAAATGTTTGGAATCTTCCTACAAGAGAGCTAGGAAGAATATCTTCTTAAAATTATTCCAGCATTTGCAGTAACAAGGAGAAGATTAAATATTTCAAAGACCTTAGAAAAAAGGTCCCATTACAAGAGCTCCTGATAGTGAATAACTTGGGATAATTGTCACCATCTGACAACAAGCCCAAGAGAAGAAGAATTGGCAAAGAGTGCCAAATATAGAAGAATAATCTAGTGAAGATATCAAGACATTCAAAATCTTGAGAAGAAGAAGATCATGTTTAAAGTTAGAATTCAACACAAATATTGAAGGAGAATTCAGATAGAATGTGCCTACCAAATCCAAGAGATTTGGATATTACCTCTCACAATAAGAAGGTACATTTTAGATATAATATTTCTTTGAATCTAAAATATAAAATAGAAGATCATTGGAAGGATCAAGTCACCAAACCCTAGGCTAAAGGTAGAAGATTCAAGACCATAATTGGGTGGATCAAGAAGCTACGAAGTCATCCATTACAAGGTAGCAACTTGGTGAATCAAAACAACAAGATCTACATCTACTATAGAAACCATTAAAAAGTAAGCAACTTGGGTGCAATTAGTTGAACCTCAAATAAGGGTTCATTATCAAAATCCATTAAGAACCATATTTAGATTTGAGTTGCAAAGAAAAATATCTTATATTATAGTCTTCAAGAAAGTGTAAAAAGGAGAATTCATTTTAAGATATATTTGCACATTAAATAGGAGTTGGATATTTTTTGAAAGAAATAAAATTATCACCTACATATTATCTATCTAGAAAGCAATAATACTACATCCTATGTTATTTATTGTTGTAAAATTTTTAGATTAATAATTAAGGGTTCATTATAAATTACTCCTAAAAGTTGTAGAAGATTATTAAGTGCATTTAGAAATTATTTTGATATTTTATTTACAATATCAATAAGGTGATATTATTGTTACCATTGAAGTGATTTATTAATCCACTAGCCTAATACTAATTGATCTTTAAGTAGTTACTCTCAAAAGGGTTAGTTTATGTTTGTTGATTGTTAAATATCAAGGCCACAAAACCAAAATACTATCAAAGTGTTTAGAGAGACTATTTGGTGCATAGAACCTACAACATTTCATGGCCCAAAGAAGCCACCAAAATTAAATCATATTCCTACAAGGAGTGGAGAATAAATCCACCATAAAAATCAGTAAAAGAAGCTACAAATCGAGACATGGTGAGTCTTAGATTCAAGGTGCACTAAGGGCTATTTATAGAAAAATAAGTGCAAAAAATACTTCTAAAAAATCTTCTATCTATGTGGTTATTAGCTTGTTTTAATACCAAAAATAATCAAGCAAGGGAGAGAGTTTTCTAGCAAAGGAGACAATCTCAAAATATTCCATTACCTACAACAAATCACCAATAAAACCATAAAAATAAGGTTGCAAAAGGAAGTGCAAAAAGGTATTATATTAAAATTTCTTTTACATCATCTTGCATCATACTAATTTATCCTACATATTAAAAAGGACAAGGCTTAAGTGCTACAAAGGCATATTCTTCACAAGGTGAAATCAGCTCAAAGTGGCCATGTAAAAGCATTCTCTAAGCAAGGTAAAAGAGCCTCTCAAGGAGCTCATATCATCCATGGTTTTAGACAGCCTTATCAAGGTACCTACAAGCAAACACAACATAACACAAGGAAGAAGAAATAGTATCTATAATAGTAAATAAATTACAAGTTGAAAGGAGGAAAATAAAGCATAAAAATGGCTATACCATCTAGATGTATATCCATGAGGAGCACTCAAGGGCACCATTGGAGTATCTCAAAACTCCACCAAAGCATTTCCTATAGCCACTGAAGTGTTGCTCCCAATCCTAGCTTAAAGCCACCAAAGTGTAGCTCACTACTCTTGCTTGAATGAACTAACACCAAATGCCATTGTAAGTATACAACAAAGGAGAAGATAGACAAAATACATTGATAAAATAACCTTGCAAAGAATACATTAAGTATTGATATATGTTGAGAATAAAAGGCCCATGCAAAAAGGAAAGGTAACACTTATCACCTTGATGGAAACCCTAACATCTCCTACATGAGTGCTCACCCTTTGCACGCTTAAATTAAATTCCAAGAAAGTGTTACATAGGAGGATTTTTGGAGTGTTAGAAGGGAAGTGACACTTATCACAAAGTAATATAAGTGCTCATACAATACTGTAATGCTCACCTTCCATTATGCAAAAAATTCCAAGGGTCAACAAGGTTTTATCTCTCTCCCAAGCGTTAAAGTGAAACTGCCATGACACTTGTCACCCACTACAATATTTCATCCCTATTTGAGGTTCCTAAGAACAATGAGGAGCACATTCATAGTATCCAAGGGAGTGTAACATGGAGGAACAAGTAAGAGCATTAAAGGCTCTTGGTCAAGCAAAAGTGGAGCATCCAATACTGTAGTCAAAGGAATCTACCACCATCCACCATTGAAAGGAGGTCAAAACTAGCATTAAGAATGGTATGCATACACTAGGGAATACAAGGAAATTATAGTGCTCATATAGTAGATTTACAGTATTATAAAAGTAAGACTTTACCTTAATTTATTTACTTTCATTAATGGGGAGATATAAGGGTATAATAAAATGTTGAAACTATAGGGAAATCAACCATATTTGAAATCAAAAGGATAATTATAGCTTAATATTTTCAAATTAAAACATAGGAGAAATAATTATTTCTACCTAGAAATTTTAAATTTCTATTATCGTAAATATTATTGTTTAAAAATATTCCAAATTAGGGAGTTATAAGGAATACTACACCAAAGTAGGATATTGGAATTTAGAAACATTGAATATCAAATATCAAAACTTATAAAAAGGAGGTTCATTAAATATTATCAAGGGTTGGAAATTAATTGGTATACTTGTATCAAAATCATATTAAAGGGATAAAATAAATCCAACCATTAGGACCTCATCAAATCAGAAAGTGCTTAAGTTCAATAGGAGTAATAAGGTGTAATAGAAGTTGATTTTTGCTATTCACAAAACTTTACAAAATCAACCTAAAATTGAACTACTATTCTCAAAAGCACTTTATAAATATTTAGAATGTCCAAAATAAATAGGGATACATAAGACATTCTACAAAACTTGATAATAATAGAACTCATCAGAGTTTATCAAGTACAAATTCATTTGGAAGTCATAAGGTTTCTACAAAATAAATTCTAGAAGAATTTTATCAAATCAATTTCACATGTCTTAACTAGGGAGATATAAGGAAGCCTACAAAATATAAACTCAAAAAGGGAGTTATAAGTTAGACCACTTAGAATATTCTATCTCATAAAATACAAGCTCTATCAAAGCACTTTATACTCTAATCCAAGGAGCTATAAGGATGTCTACCTCAAGTAATACAATAACAATGATATGAACAACACTATTAGAAAGGAAAGATCAAGTGTCATAAAAAGGGGAACCAAGAATTCACTTATAAAATATGAATGAGACTTATATCCTACCTCAAAAATGTTACATAGTGAAGCTTTAAAATATAGGTTTGAAACAATGGAGCATTATGTACATGCTCGACTCACTGAAGCTATTGATAATAGAAAGAATGACATTCAAATTCCTTTAGAATATGGAATCATACTATACATGTCACTACTTACATTCAAACTTTATAAGGATGAAAATGTGGAACAAAGAGGATTGATAGAAACGCTTAAACTGAAAACAAAAATTGATGAATCATCTCTAGTAAAGATATTTCAATCCTCATGCAGTATTAGTACTTCAAGTTCTACTAAATTAAAGTCTTATCATGATGCTCTAAGTGTATGTTTATAAGCTTCTATACAAGACATAGAGAATTTTGATAAGGATAAAAGCAAAGATAAAATAGTCTTCCAAGAATCATGTGATAGCACATCCACCTATGAAAGTACCAACTCCAATAAAGAAGAAGAAGAAGAACCAATTCAAGGAGTCATATAGTGCAATGTGAATTAAAAGGAATACAAAGGACCAGATCAAGCTGAGGACCATTCTCAATAATAAGATCCATATTGAATATAGAGATCTTTAATACCCAAATAATTTAATACAGGGGGGTCTTATAGTTAGAGTACATTACATCATTTGTGTCATGTAAATGTACCACCTTTGGTACATAGTTAGAGTAGGAGATTACCTTAGGGAAAAGTTAGATAGTTATTTCAAGCAATGTAATGAATGCACAAGTGTCAATGTGCAAGTTGTAATGTGCAAGATGTCTCCTTGTATAGCTAGGTAGAGTGTTGGCAAAGGAATCTATCTTCCTATATAAAAGTCCTCATAGTGACAGTTCATATCAAGTTCATATCAAGCATATCAAGTGCATTATAGTAGAGAGTAGTAGATAGTGGTAGAACTCTTGTATGGAGTACAATGTAGTTATTTAGCTTATATTAATGGAGTGACCATCACCTCCATACTCGCATTGTATTTTTACCACTTTCAATTTATAGTATATTTCAGTCATATTGTAGAATTACTTTCTTTCATATTTTTGCATTTTATTAGGACCTGTGATAGATTTCTCCCACTGTATATATCCTCAAAAGCTAATAATTTTTACAAAGACAAATTTATTTATTTTCCTAGAGTCTACCTAGAAATATCAAAGTGGACTCCACAAGGTTACATAGTTGATCCTTCCAGTTTCTCTTGCACTATTTTTTTTAATTTCCTTCTCACGTCATTCATCCAAAAGTCTCTCTCTTTTTCCTTTTATGATCCTTCTCCCCAAATAATCATTCTCCCTCTACATATGTGCTCTATAGGATTTGGTGAGGGTGGTTGTTATCCCAGCCCACTACTCATGTTTCATTTTTTGTGCAAAATAAGATGAAATTTGAAACCAACCATCCCAATAAATCATTAAATGAACATACATATAAATATTTATACACTCAAGAAGTTTCTTCCTGATACACAACCATTGATTTATTATAACTCATTATAAAATAACAATTAGTTTGGAATAAGACTCCTTCTAAATATATGATGATAATACATACAATCCAAGGGAATTATTACATCCTTCATAAATAATATATTTTTTAAGCAATATTTACCTTTTTCATGATGGTGAAAATAAAAGTTCTTACTAGAGACTTTAATGAGATACCTTATTCATTATTTTTTTTTACTCAACAAAGCATAAACATAGTCTCTCATTTTTATGCCAACACAACAATGCCAAACATAAGATGAATTCCTTTACATCCCTTCTTAAAATAATCAAAGAAAAATAAATTCAAACATCTATTTTTTTTCATAATAAATCTATTGTATATAATGCCATCTTATTTAGAAAAATATTATAAAGTAGCAAACAAGTTCCATTCTAAATCGGATATATTTCCCCATGCAAGTCATTATATGCAACTACATAAGAAAAACATTCATTCATATTACCCAAGCCTTTTTATGAACAAAAGCATCACATAATTTCCTCTTTTATCTTATTCTTAGTGGCTAAGTCTTTCTTCCACCTACAAGAAAGCCTATTCCTATAATGAGTGCAAATCCACTAGTAGCATCATATTCTTTCATAAAATATATTTTTTTGTAAAACCAAACATAAAACAATTAATCATTGACATGATACATTATATTTTTCATTACCTATAGGTCCTACAAGAAAAACTAAACATGAAATAATCAGTCATTCCATAAAACATGTAACCTAGCCATCCATGAATCCATAATATAATTTTTTTTCCAAAGGAGGGTCATGACATCCTACCCCCCTTAGTCTTATCCAGATTTATTTTCATATCAAAGTACATTCCATTCTATTTACCATATCAAAGTATGTCATGCTAGACTCTTAATTATTCCATGAAGTTCATATCAGATGATTAATGCATGACAAGTAAAAGTATGAATCAAAATATACTTTGCAACCTTCAAAGAACATAGAGATATAGCCAATCACTCAAGATGCATCCATAGTTAAAAGTCTCCACAAAATATCCCATAACATCTCATATATCATGGGAACCCTCATGGATAATAAACCAAGCTCTAAAATAATTTTCTTTATTATTTTCATAAATTGGTTGGTTCTTTACATTGAATTAAAGATACTTTATAATGTCTTTAACTCCTATTAGGGTTATTTAGAAACCCTAGCATATCACAATATGAATTATTAAATCAATTCATAAGTATAATTTATCACCAAGAATTGGAGCAAAGGTATCCCAAGATACCTTTTCTATTCTCATAAAATCTCCTTACTTTTTACAGTATTACAATATGTATTTTCCCTTCAATACATACATGCAATTCAAGTAAGTTACACTTCATTAAGTTCTATTCAATATAGAAATCAAGACCTGTTGTAACTATCTAATAAGAATAGAAAAACCAAATGGAACCCATCCTTTCTTTGTAGTTTAGTGGCTTTGTGCCTCTCAACCTAACAATGCATAGATGCCCTCCATTTTATTTTACTAACAGGTGGAAGTTTAACAACTAAACAAAGTAAGACTTCCAATAAATCATGTATTAAACTCTCTATATAACAAGGTATATACATATAGTAACCCTTCACGAACCAATTAAATCATTAATACTTTTTATTTTGAAAACTAATAAAATTAGTATATCTTATAGACCTAAGGTTTTCACATCTCTCAGACTTAAGATGATAAAATAAAGTATCACTACAACTACCTTTATGTATCATACACTATCAAAAATCTTGGGTATTCCATTTAGGATTCTCTACATCTTCAACAAAAGACTTTAACTTCCATTCTTAAGGTGACTACCATAGAGATGTATTCAACACTAGCTATGCCCTTTCTAATGCACCTAGAATGAAATATTCACCTACTTCATTCATATTTAGTTTATTGGAATTTCCTTTTCAATGCTATCAAGGAAATTTATACTATAATTTCCCTATAATGAATTCAATGGTTTTTCATCTCTTACAACATGCTCCTAAACCACATTCAGGTTTGTAATATTTATGACATTATTTGAACTACAAAATTCAACTAGTGTATAAAAAATATTCTTGAATTATGCAAGAACATAAATCTATACAATATTATGGTCTTTGTTTAAAATGAAATTGGTTGTTTGAGTCTTTATCTAGGGGTATAATATTCTAGATAATTTAAAAAAAAAATTGTTCAAAGTAAAGATTGAACTTATAAATCAGCTCAACCATAGAGTTACCCAGCTCATGGTAATAATTACAACAAGCATACCTATAAGTCATTGTGTATATATAAGGATAACTACATCATACTTATAACCAACCAATGCCCTAGTTTTATGGTTTAAGTAAACTTCAAGACCATTATGGATCTCCTATATCTATATGTTTGGTGGTTTTACTTATATTTGTCAACACATAGAGGAAAAACATTTAATCAAAGTTTCAAAATTTAGATATAGAAAAACAAGGAGATAATATGCAACTTGCACTAGAGTGATTCCCTTGGAAAATTACAAAATTATTTTAAAATATACCAACTCATCATTTTGAACCATGTGGAAAATGTATCAATAGTTCTAAAGGATTAGACTTTCACCAAAATATATCTTTAGTTGGTGCTACATTTTCAGTCGTTAGATTTGTTTTGCAATAACCTATGCCTATTTGTTTTAGAGTTAAAGTATATTACATCATTTTATCCATGTAAATATACCACCTTTGGTACATAGTTAGAGTAGGATATTAATTTAGGAGTAATTTATCTAGTTACTTCGAGCAATATAATAAATGAACAAGTGTTAATGTGCAAGTTGTAATGTGCAAGGTGTCCCCTTGCATAGCTAGGTAGAGTGTTGGCCAAGGAATCTATCTTCCTATATAAAATGCCTCATAGTGATAGTTATATGAAGTTCATATCAATTTCATATCAAGCATATCAAGTGCATTATAGTAGATATTAGTAGATAGTGGTAGAACTCCTATATGGAGTACAATGTAGTCCTTTAGCTTATATTAATGGAGTGACCATCACCTCTATACTACATTATACTTTTGCCACTTTCTATTTATAGTATATTTTAGTCTTATTATAGAATTACTTTCTTTCATATTTTTTACATTTTATTAGTACTTGTGATAGATCTCTCCCACAACATATTCTCAAAAGCTAATAGTGGTATCAAAGCCATGGTGAATCAATATAGGATTAAAGAGAGTCACAAGAAAGATTAAAAGGACTGAAATAAATCTTAGTTACAAATATTTTGAGATTAAATCTGGCTAGAGTCTTTTCACAGAGTTACAGGAAAACTTGTGAAGACTAGGATTCAACATTCATACTACTAGATTGAAAAATCAACTAGTGAATATTATTATCTCTAGAACTTTAAATTCTTTCGTTCTAGTTTCTAACAACTTTTTGCAGGAAAAGGATATTCAAAAATTGCTAGGAAGCTTCCTACAAGAGAGCTAGGAAGAATATCTTCTTAAAATTATTCCAGCATTTGCAGTAACAAGGAGAAGATTAAATATTTCAAAGACCTTAGAAAAAAGGTCCTATTACAAGAGCTCCTGATAGTGAAGAACTTGGGATAATTGTCACCATCTGACAACAAGCCCAAGAGAAGAAGAATTTGGCAAAGAGTGCCAAATATAGAAGAAGAATCTAGTGAAAATATCAAGACATTCAAAATCTTGAGAAGAAGAAGATCATGTTTAAAGTTAAAATTCAACATAAATATTGAAGGAGAATTTAGATAGAATGCACCTACCAAATCCAAGAGATTTAGATATTACCTCTCACAATAAGAAGGTACACTTTATATATAAGAGTTCTTTGAATATAAAATATAAAATAGAAGATCACTGGAAGGATCAAGTCACCAAACCCTAGGCTCAAGGTAGAAGATTCAAGACCATAATTGGGTGGAGCAAGAAGCTATTTTGTATAGCCAACAAGAAGCTACGAAGTCATCCATTACAAGGTAGCAACTTGGTGAATCAACACACCAAGATATACATCTACTATAGAAACCATTAAAAAGTAAGCAACTTGGGTGCAATTAGTTGAACTTCAAATAAGGGTTTATTATCAAAATCCATTAAGAACCATATTTATATTTGAGTTGCAAAGAAAAATATCTTATATTATAGTCTTCAAGAAAGTGTAAAAAGGAGAATTCATTTTAAGATATATTTGCACATTAAATAGGAGTTGGATATTTTTTGAAAGAAATAAAATTATTACCTACATATTATCTATCTAGAAAGCAATAATAATACATCCTATGTTATTTATTGTTGTAAAATTTGTATATTATTCATTAAGGGTTCATTATAAATTACTCTTAAAAGTTGTAGAATATTATTAAGTGCATTTAGAAATTATTTTGATATTTTATTTACAATATCAATAAGGTGATATTATTGTTACCATTGAAGTGCATTATTAATCCACTAGCCTAATACTAATTGATCTTTAAGTAGTTACTCTCAAAAGGGTTAGTTTATGTTTGTTTCCTACAAGGAGTGGAGAAGAAACCCACCATAAAAATCAGTAAAAGAAGCTACAAATCGAGACATGGTGAGTCTTAGATTCGAGGTGCACTAAGGGCTATTTACAAAAAAATAAGTGCAAAAAATACTTCTACAAAAGATTCTATCTATGGGGTTATTAGCTTGTTTTATTACCAAAAATAATCAAGCAAGAGACAGAGTTTTCTAGTAAAGGAGACAATCTCAAAATATTCCATTACCTACAAGAAATCACCATTAAAACCATAAAAATAAGGTTACAAAAGAAATTGCAAAAAGGTATTATATTAAAATTTTCATTTACATCATCTTCACAAGGTGAAATCAGATCAAAGTGGCCATATAAAAGCATTCTCTAAGCAAGTTAAAAGAGCCTCTCAAGGAGCTCATATCATCCATGGTTTTAGACAGCCTTATCAAGGTACCTACAAGCAAACACAACATAACACAAGGAAGAAGAAATAGTATCTATAATAGTAAATAAATTACAAGTTGAAAGAAGGAAAATAAAGCATAAAAATGGCTATACCATCTAGATATATATCCACAAGGAGCACTCAAGCGCACCATTGGAGTATCTCAAAACTCCACCAAAGCATTTCCTATAGCCACTGAAGTTTTGCTCCCAATCCTAGCTTAAAGCCACCAAAGTGTAGCTCACTACTCTTGCTTGAATGAACTAACACCAAATGCCATTAAAAGTATACAACAAAGGAGAAGAAAGACACAATACATTGATAAAATAACCTTGCAAAGAATAAATTAAGGATTGAGATATGTTGAGAATAAAATGCCCATGCAAAAAGGAAAGGTAACACATATCACCTTGATGGAAACCCTAACATCTCCTACATGAGTGCTCACCCTTTGCATGCTTAAAGTAAATTCCAAGAAAGTGTTACATAGGAGGATTTTTGGAGTGTTAGAAGGGAAGTGACACTTATCACAAAGTAATATAAGTGCTCATACAATACTGTAATGCTCACCTTCCATTATGCAAAAAATTCCAAGGGTCAACAAGGTTTTATCTCTCTCCCAAGCGTTAAAGTGAAATTGCCATGACACTTGTCACCCACTACAATATTTCATCCCTATTTGAGGTTCCTAAGAACAAGGAGAAGCAGATTCATAGTAGCCAAGGTAGTGTAACATGGAGGAACAAGTAAGAGCATTAAAGGCTCTTGGTCAAGCAAAAGTGGAGCATCCAATACTGTAGTCAAAGGAATCTACCACCATCCACCATTGAAAGGTGGTCAAAACGAGCATTAATACTGGTATGCATACACTAGGGAATACAAGGAAAATATAGTGCTCATATAGTAGATTTACAGTATTATAAAGGTAAGACTTTACCTTAATTTATTTACTTTCATTAATAGGGAGATATAATGGTATAATATAATGTTGAAACTATAGGGAAATCAACCATATTTGAAATCAAAAGGATAATTATAGCTTAATATTTTCAAATTAAAACATAGGAGAAATAATTATTTCTACCTAGAAATTTTAAATTTCTATTATCATAAATATTATTGTTTAAAAATATTCTAAATTAGGGAGTTATAAGGAATACTACACCAAAGTAGGATATTGGAATTTAGAAACATTGAATATCAAATATCAAAACTTATAAAAAGGAGGTTCATTAATATTATCAAGGGTTGGAAATTAATTGGTATACTTGTATCAAAATCATATTAAAGGGATAAAATAAATACAACCATTAGGACCTCATCAAATCATAAAGTGCTTAAGTTCAATAGGAGTAATAAGGTGTAATAGAAGTTGATTTTTGCTATTCACAAAACTTTACAAAATCAACCTAAAATTGAACTACTATTCTCAAAAGCACTTTATAAATATTTAGAATGTCCAAAATAACTAGGGATACATAAGAAATTCTACAAAACTTGATAATAATAGAACTCATCAGAGTTTATCAAGTACAAATTCATTTGGAAGTCATAAGGTTTCTACAAAATAAATTCTAGAAGAATTTTATCAAATCAATTGCACATGTCTTAACTAGGGAGATATAAGGAAGCCTACAAAATATAAACTCAAAAAGGGAGTTATAAGTTAGAACACTTAGAATATTCTATCTCATAAAATACAAGCTCTATCAAAGCACTTTATACTCTAATCCAAGGAGCTATAATGATGTCTACCTCAAGTAATACAATAACAATGATATGAACAACACTATTAGAAAGGAAAGATCAAGTGTCATAAAAAGGGGAACCAAGAATTCACTTATAAAATATGAATGAGACTTATATCCTACCTCAAAAATGTTACATAGTGAAGCTTTAAAATATAGGTTTGAAATAATGGAGCATTATGTACATGCTCGACTCACTGAAGCTATTGATAATGGAAAGAATGACATTCAAATTCCTTTAGAATATGGAATCATACTATACATGTCACTACTTACATTCAAACTTTATAAGGATGAAAATGTGGAACAAAGAGGATTGATAGAAATGCTTAAAATGAAAACAAAAATTGATGAATCATCTCTAGTAAAGATATTTCAATCCTCATGCAGTATTAGTACTTCAAGTTCTACTAACTTAAAGTCTTATCATGATGCTCCAAGTGTATGTTTATAAGCTTCTATACAAGACATAGAGAATTTTGATAAGGATAAAAGAAAAGATAAAATACTCTTGCAAGAATCATGTGATAGCACATCCACCTATGAAAGTACTAACTCCAATAAAGAAGAAGAAGAAGAACCAATTCAAGGAGGCATATAGTGCAATGTGAATTAAAAGGAATACAAAGGACCAGATCAAGCTGAAGACCATTCTCAAGAAGAAGATCCATATTGAGTATAGAGATATTTAATACCCAAATAATTTAATACAGGGGGGTCTTATAGTTAGAGTACATTACATCATTTGTGTCATGTAAATGTACCACCTTTGGTACATAGTTAGAGTAGGAGATTACCTTAGGGAAAAGTTAGATAGTTATTTCAAGCAATGTAATGAATGCACAAGTATCAATGTGCAAGTTGTAATGTGCAAGATGTCTCCTTGTATAGCTAGGTAGAGTGTTGGCAAAGGAATCTATCTTCCTATATAAAAGACCTCATAGTGACAGTTCATATCAAGTTCATATCAAGCATATCAAGTGCATTATAGTATAGAGTAGTAGATAGTGGTAGAACTCTTGTATGGAGTACAATGTAGTTATTTAGCTTATATTAATGGAGTGACCATCACCTCCATACTGCATTGTATTTTTACCACTTTCTATTTATAGTATATTTCAGTCATATTGTAGAATTACTTTCTTTCATATTTTTGCATTTTATTAGGACCTGTGATAGATCTCTCCCACTGTATATATCCTCAAAAGCTAATAATTTTTACAAAGACAAATTTATTTATTTTCCTAGAGTCTACCTAGAAATATCAAAGTGGACTCCACAAGCTTACATAGTTGATCCTTCCAGCTTCTCTTGCACTATTTTTTTTAATTTCCTTCTCACGTCATTCATCCAAAAGTCTCTCTCTTTTTCATTTTATGATCCTTCTCCCCAAATAATCATTATCCCTCTACATATGTGCTCTATAGGATTTGGTGAGGGTGGTCGTTATCCCATCCCACTACTCATGTTTCATTTTTTGTGAAAAATAAGATGAAATTTGAAACCAACCATCCCAATAAATCATTAAATGAACATACATATAAATATTTATACACTCTAGAAGTTTCTTCCTGATACACAACCATTGATTTACTGTAACTCATTATAAAATAACAATTAGTTTGGCATGAGACTCCTTCTAAATATATGATGATAATCCATACAATCCAAGGGAATTATTACATCCTTCATAAATAAAATCTTTTTTAAGCAATATTTACCTTTTTCATGATGGTGAAAATAAAAGCTCTTACTAGAGACATTAATGAGATACCTTATTCATTATTTTTTTTTACTCAACAAAGCATAAACATAGTCTCTACTTTTGATGCCAACACAACAATGCCAAACATAAGATGAATTCCTTTACATCCCTTCTTAAAAGAATCAAAGAAAAATAAATTCAAACATCTATTTTTTTTCATAATAAATCTATTGTATATAATGCCATCTTATTTAGAAAAACATTATAACGTAGCAAACAAGTTCCATCCTAAATCGGATATATTTCCCCATGCAAGTCATGATATGCAACTACATAAGAAAAACATTCATTCATATTGGCCAAGCATTTTTATGAACAAAAGAATCACATAATTTCCTCTCTTATCTTATTATTAGTGGCTAAGTATTTCTTCCACCTACATGAAAGCCTATTCCTATAATGAGTGCAAATCCACTAGTAGCATCATATTCTTTCATAAAATATTTTTTTTTTGTAAAACCAAACATAAAACAATTAATCATTGACATGATACATTATATTTTTCATTACCTATAGGTCCTACAAGAAAAACTAAACATGAAATAATCAGTCATTCCATCAAAAAGGTAACCTAGCCACCCATGAATCCATAATATAAAAAAATTTCCAAGGGAGGGTCATGACTGTTAGTCTTACAATGGCACTGAGAGGGGGTGGTGAATCAGTGCAGCTATTTAATTCTTAATGCTTTAACTCTAAAAGCCAAAACAAAAGAAAGCTAAAACTAGAAACAACAAGTACCACAAGAGAGCATAACATAACACAAGATGTAACGAGGTTCACCGGTTTTGGCTACTCCTCAAACTAGGCTGCTTGGACTCCCATCCAAATCCGGCCATTGCAAAGCACCAACTTTACAATCAATTTACCGGCATCCACTGGAAGGAGCACCAACCCCTAATTTACCAGCATCAACTGGAAGGAGCACCAACCCCTGATTCCAAGCACCAACTTGGATTTCTATTTTCAATTTTGATTGACATAAAAATGCCTTCAGTGTTACAAGATCCTCACTGATCTAGCTTAAATCAAATCAATCTCATGGAAGCATACACTCTTTTACTGTTCTACCTTATGCACACTTACAGCCCTTTCATATGGCATGCTCTTGCAGCTCTTCACAACATTAACACAACACTGTTATAATCTCTTACAACACTCTCACAGCTCACTTACAGCCAGCCTCTTTCTGTAGCATCTTCTATCACGCAAACAAAAACAAACACATTCTCAACCCAACTCTAACAGCAACATCTTCTCTGTACGATTATTCTTTTATAACCTTTCAATCCTGCATGCAATCGAATCACATACTCTGACTGTTCGAATCCATGCAATACGGCTATTCGGTTCCATGCACTTCGACTGTTCGAAACCCTGCAATACGTCTTTTGAAACCATGCAGTACGGCAATTTTGTTTCATGCACTTTGACTGTTCAATTTCTTTGAATACGGCTTTTCGAATGCTTTTTTGAAATTCCATATGTGATTCTTCGAAAGCTTTTCGATTCTTCATGTTCGGATTTTCTGTATGCTTCAAATAAATCCATTAGAATGCCTCAAATACGACCTTTCGAATACTTTTATTATCCTTCATATTCCTTTTCGAATACATTTCAATTATGCATGTTTGGTTGCATTGCATGTCCAACACTATCAACGTTTACCCGACATGATTACTTCTTACGTAGCTTGCATGATTTTCCTGTCGGCTTTTTCGACACGTGTCACCTTGCATGCTCCTACGGGTTTTACCTGCCAGACTATTACCTATCGCGATATCGTGACACTTTTAACTTATGCTGACGTCACCCTGAAGGTTGTCGTGAAATCGTGACCATTTTGGCCTTGAAAGCTTTTCCCCCGCTCATGTCGCGATATCGCGACACTTAGAACTTTTTTGACGTCATCCTTAAGCATGTCACGAAATCATGACCGTTTTGGCTCTTGGAAGCTTTCCCTGCATCTTGTCGCGATATCGTGACACTTTCAACATTTTTGACGTCATCCTCAAGCATGTCACGAAATCGTGACGCTTTCGGCTTCCAGCAACTTTCCTTTCATCCTGTCATGAAATCGTGACACTTTTCAACTCTTGTGACGTCATCATCCTGCTTGTCACGAAATCGTGACACTTTCGCTTCCGTACACTCTTCTTTCAGCCTGTCAGAAATCTGACACTTAACATGTCGCAAAATCCGTGACACTCACTATGCTTCATGCAATGGCGAAATTTTTACATCTTTGTGCCTTGTGCTTTCACCTTGCCTCTTCTCATGAAATTTTGACTTGTAATATCATTCTTTGCATCTTTCAGTTCTACACTTTTGACTAGTAGCGAAATCGCTACACCTTAGTTTCCCTTTGTTTCAACATGTAGCGCCATCGCTACACCTTAGTTTCTCTTTGTTTCAACATGTAGCGAAATCGCTACACCTTAGTTTCCTTTTTTCAACATGTAGCGCCATCGCTACACCTTAGTTTCTCTTTGTTTCAACATGTAGCGAAATCGCTACACCTTAGTTCCATGTATTTTCATCATGCAGCGATATCGCTACACCTTTGTTTCCATTCATTTCAACATGTAGCGATATCGCTACACCTTTGTTTCCTTCTCTGCCAGCATGTCGCGAAATCGCGACAGTTTACCTTTCACTTTCTCTCTCCTCTGCCATGTCGCGAAATCGTGACAGTTTTGCTCGCATCTTCTCTCTCCTCGGACATGTCGTGAAATCGTGACAGTTTTGCTCGCATCTTCTCTCTCCTCGGACATGTCGCGAAATCGTGACAGTTTTGCTCGCATCTTCTCTCTCCTCGGACATGTCGCGAAATCGCGACAATTTGGCGTGCATTTTCTCTCTCCTACTTTTTGTCGCGAAATCGCGACACATTTTCTCTCTCCTCAATGAAAACTCGACATGTCACGAAATCGTGACATTTTCGGCTGCGCCTTCTCTCTCCTCGACCATGTCGCGAAATCGCGACAGAAAACATGTCGCGATATCGCGACAGTTTTCTTCCTTGTCTCTTTTTGCCAGTTTTTGAATCTGGGTCACCTCTGTTTTCCTTGAAACTTTCTGCACTTGATCTGACTGACCTCTGAACTGCATCAACTGCATCAATCTGACTGTGTTGACAACAATGACAATACTTTTGCAATGCTTTTGCTGCACCTTGCTCAACAAACAACTCCTATCCATCACCTTGCTCACCAATCAACTTCTAACCATTGCATCAACTGATCAACCTGACTGTGTTGACAACAATGACAATACTTAGGTTGCACCTTGCTCATCAATCTCCCCCTTTGGAATTGTTGGCAACACACGTAATTGTCTGCAATTACACTGTAATTCTTCTCCCCCTTTGACAATAATACCAAAGGGCGGCTGCAAAACTCCCCCTTAGTCCATGCACAACATTCACGGGCAAAAAAAAAAAAATTAATCCAGTTAGCAAAAAGCATAAACATGAGCAATATGATGAACAGATCCATAAATTCTCCCTCTGAGAATTTGATCCTGATGTCTAGTCAAATCTTAGCCAATACTTGAGAAAAAATGACCTCTTCAGATCACGCTGTCTTCTGAGCCTCAACCCTCTGTACTCTGTCATAGACTCACTAAGAACCTGCTTAAGAAGCACACATAGAACTTGTCCAGATCAGCACACAAGTTCTCACTAGAACCACGCTTAGCATGAACCCACAAAGAGAATTGTTAGAGACCCAATGTGATTTATCAACTTCATAGAAACATACGAGAGAATTGTTAGAGACCCAATGTGTTCTATACTTAATTCCCAATCTCAAACTCAACTATTAAACTCAAGACAGCCAACCAAGGGTTCCACCAACTTAATGCAAGTAGCTAGACTCACAAAAATAAGCCCTAGAGCACAAAGCTTCCACTATCTCAAACCAGAAATTAGGATTTACACCAAGCCAAGGGATACCTAGAAGAGTACCTTTTCACTCCAACCTTATTTCAGAAAACATACACCAATCATACTCATAAGAAGAATGAGTCCATACCTTATTTGAGTAGAAGATAATTGAACCTTCAAGATGACACCACACACAACTCTCAAACTTTCAACCAATTTAGGGAAGGAATAAAAATAAATTAGCAATAAAGTGAACTTCCTTTATTACACCTTTTAGCTCCACTTCTTTAAACACAATCATCAAAACATGCCAATAAGATAATGTCAAAGCAAAATATGACAACTTAACCTTATACCTCCATCAATTATATTTGCCAAGTCAATTCAAAATACTCCAAGCAAATAATAATAAAAGATATACCTTGGCCAAACTTAGTTCTCCAACCTTTGGAGAAAGTGAATAACACCACCACAAAAGCTAAAGCGCTTTTATTGCTGCTATCCACGAGCATCACGACCAAGACGAAATTGCCCACAACATGGGTCAAACTTGGCACCTATGCCCAACGCTTCTTCACTTCAACAAGCAGATTTCACATCTTTCAATAAAATTGATAGGAGACTCACTTGTACCAACTCTACAAATTTCTTGCCAACTTAGTGCAAGCAATAAATCATCGTCTTGCGGCACAACCTGATTCCTTTTTAAACTTAAAACCTGATCTGAGTTTTCTACAGATACTGCAGATCACTTTACTTTTAACAGTGCAAATCTTGGAGAAGACATTTTGACAAACACTTTATGGCCAACCATAGAGCCCCTTACTCAACCTCAACTTCTTAACCTCGGATTGATATTTTATCAACGAGTTAACCCAAACTGTCTGTGAATTGAATAATCTTACCAAGGCGACAAGAAGGATCTTGCAAGCTTTACCTCAAAGTGTAAAACAAATACACGCTGCTCGAAACACGTATATGCAGCTAGAGCAAACACAAAAAAAATTCTGAACTGTTATGATCCGAAGTAATGAACAGTTGGTGGAAGAATTATCAACAGTACAGCAGTGACATATCTCAACACTACCAAATGTGACAACTCTTCAAATTAAACGGCACACTTCACGACACCTTCAAAAACAACAACAAGAACTGACAACACACTTTAGCTGCAAACAACAATAACTCGACTTCTTACCTTTCATCCTCAGAAAACTGGCCCAAAAACAAAGGAGCATTAAAATAAAATTTTAAGATTGCTCCCCCTGAGGATGTGCCACCTGGAGCTGCTTAAAGCAGAAGAGGAGTAATCTCCTTCTGTCCAAGGAGACACGAATTCCTTTCTTCTGTCTTTCTCCAGACTTTCCTGAACTTGGGCTTGAGTTTTTCAACTACATCCCTATTTTGCCCCTGTTCGTGAACTTGAACATTTTTCTTGCGGGGTTGTCTCTTGTGCATTCTTGAAGGATGATTATTTTCCTTTCTGCTGTGCACATGATTTATTCTCTGTCTGTATTGTATTCTGTGTGTCTGATGAAATCTATGGTCTGGCCTTAGATTAGATACAGAAATGCTTGGACAAAACCTTGCTATGTGCCCATGGCCATTACATTTAAAACATTGCACAGGGTGTTCACTCAGGAAAGCAGATGTGTTTTTATCGGCATAACTCTTTGATCTATTATTTTGTCCACAATAAAATGCCTTGTGACCATAGTAGTTGCATTTATAACAATAGCCATTAAAAGCATTATTATTAAAAGAGTGAGAGTGAGAGAACTTCATTCTTTGTGGTTGCTTTCTTGTAGATTTTCTTTGATGATTTCTTCCTTTTGAGGATTCAACTTCAGACTTTTCTTTTTTCAAACCTTCAACCGAGGACTTCTTCTTCTCTGCATGTTTAGAGGATGAAGGTTGTTCAGCTTCATATCCAAGACCAAACTTAGACGTGGAGCTTCTTTGTTGATTTATCATTGTATCTAGCAACTCTGTGCTTTTCTCAAATTTGAGATTTATATTGGCCTCTTTTAGTTGTTTCTTCAAAGAAACAATCTCTTCTTCTTGTTGGCAACAAGCAGTCTTTTTCTCATTGAACTGAGACCTGAGAATTTCTTCAACCCTCTTGGACACATCTACTTGCAACTTTAGATTACTAACAGTTTTGTTAGATTCTTCTTCACGTTTGCTATATACATCGACTTTATCATTCAGCTGTGTCTTCAAGGCTTCTTCTGCTTTCTTGGCCTCTTGAATTTGTAAACAGAGATTTTCAATCTCATCCCCGTATTCTTCCAACTTTTTGGACAGTCTTTTGTTGCTTTTCTTTTGTATACTTAACTCTTCAAGAGCGGCGATCAACTCACCTTCTAGATCTACTTCAATCTCCAGGTTTTCATTGCAAACTTCAGAGTTCACTTCTTCTTCCTTCTTTAGTGCAATTTTCTCTTCTGAAGGAATTGAAACTGACTGAGATGCCTTAATGGAGGATAATCTATTCTTCTTACCCATTGTAAACTAATCCAAGATCAACCCTGACTGATTTAGCCTGAATTGGGAACTTGGCTCTGATACCAATTGTTAGTCTTACAATGGCACTGAGAGGGGGGGTGAATCAGTGCAGCTATTTTAAAACTTAATGCTTTAACTCTTAAAGCCAAAACAAAAGAAAGCTAAAACCAGAAACAACAAGTACCACAAGAGAGCATAACATAACACAAGATGTAACGAGGTTCACCAGTTTTGGCTACTCCTCAAACTAGACTGCTTGGACTCCCATCCAAATCCAGCCATTGCAAAGCACCAACTTTACAATCAATTTACCAGCATCCATTGGAAGGAGCACCAACCCCTAATTTACCAGCATCAACTGGAAGGAGCACCAACCCCTGATTCCAAGCACCAACTTGGATTTCTATTTTCAATTTTGATTGACATAAAAATGCCTTCAGTGTTACAAGATCCTCACTGATCTAGCTTAAATCAAATCAATCTCATGGAAGCATACACTCTTTTACAGTTCTACCTTATGCACACTTCCAGCCCTTTCATATGGCATGCTCTTGCGACTCTTCACAGCATTAACACAACACTGTTATAATCTCTTACAACACTCTCACAGCTCACTTACAGCCAGCCTCTTTCTGCAGCATCTTCTATCACGCAACAACAACAATTTAGAAACTAAAAACCACCACACTAACCCCAACAATCTCACAACAACATCTTCTCTGTACGATTATTCTTTTATAACCTTTCAATCCTGCATGCAATCGAATCACATACTCTGATTGTTCGAATCCATGCAATCTGTTCGGTTCCATGCACTTCATTGTTCGAAACCCTGCAATACGTCTTTTGAATCCATGCAATACGACAATTTTGTTTCATGCACTTTTGACTGTTCAATTTCTTCGAATACGGCTTTTCGAATGCTTTTTCAAATTCCATATGTGATTCTTCGAAAGCTTTTCTGATTCTTCATATTCGGCTTTTTTGTATGCTTCAAATACGTCTATTAGAATGCCTGCAAATACGGCCTTTCGAATGCTTTTATTATCCTTCATATTCGGCTTTTCGAATGCATTTCAATTATGCATGTTTGGTTGTTGCATTGCATGTCCAACACTTATCAACGTTTACTGTCTATCGACATCAGTTACATCTTACGTTGCATGATCTTCTGTCTTTTTCGACACGTGTCACCTTGCATGCTCCTACGGGTTTTACCTACCAGACTGTTACCTGTCGTGATATCGTGACACTTTTAACTTATGTTGATGTCACCCTGAAGGTTGTCGCGAAATCATGACCATTTTGGCCTTGAAAGCTTTTCCCCCGCTCATGTCGCGATATCGCGACACTTAGAACTTTTGCTGACGTCATCCTTAAGCATGTCACGAAATCATGACCATTTTGGCTCTTGGAAGCTTTCCCTGCATCTTGTCGCGATATCGTGACACTTTCAACTTTTGCTGACGTCATCCTCAAGCATGTCACGAAATCATGACGCTTCCGGCTTCCAGCAGCTTTCCTTTCATCCTGTCATGAAATCGTGACACTTTTCAACTTTGCTGACGTCATCATCCTTCTTGTCACGAAATCGTGACACTTTCGACTTTCGTACACTCTTCTTTCCACACATGTAAATCGCGACACTTTCTTACACTCTTCCTTGCAACCAAAAATGGAACATGTCGCGAAATCGTGACACTATGCTCTTTCTACAACTCTCCTTGACTCGTCCAAATCGCTTTCATGCAATGGCGAAATTTTTACATCTTTGTGCCTTGTGTTTTCACCTTGCCTCTTTTCATGAAATTTTGACTTGTAATATCACTTTGCATCTTTCGGTTCTACACTTTTGACTAGTAGCGAAATCGCTACACCTTAGTTTCCCTTTGTTTCAACATGTAGCGCCATCGCTACACCTTAGTTTCTCTTTGTTTCAACATGTAGCGAAACAAATCGCTACACCTTAGTTTCTCTTTGTTTCAACATGTAGCGAAATCGCTACACCTTAGTTCCATGTATTTTCATCATGCGGCGATATCGCTACACCTTTGTTTCCATTCATTTCAACATGTAGCGATATCGCTACACCTTTGTTTCCTTCTCCCGGCATGTCGCGAAATCGTGACAGTTTCCTTTCACTTTCTCTCTCCTCGCCATGTCGCGAAATCGCTTTCCCTTCTCTCTCCTTTTGCTCGCATCTTCTCTCTCCTCGGCATGTCGCGAAATCACGACAGTTTTGCTCGCATCTTCTCTCTCCTCGGACATGTCGCGAAATCGTGACAATTTGGCGTGCATTTTCTCTCTCCTACTTTTTGTCGTGAAATCGTGACACATTTTCTCTCTCCTCAATGAAAACTCGACATGTCGCGAAATCGTGACATTTTCGGCTGCGCCTTCTCTCTCCTCGACCATGTCGCGAAATCACGACAGAAAACATGTCGCGATATCGCGACAGTTTTCTTCCTTGTCTCTTTCTGCCAGTTTCTGAATCTGGGTCACCTCTATTTTCCTTGAAACTTTCTGCACTTGATCTGACTGACCTCTGAACTGCATCAACTGCATCAATCTGACTGTGTTGACAACAATGACAATACTTTTGCAATGCTTTTGCTGCACCTTGCTCAACAAACAACTCCTATCCATCACCTTGCTCACCAATCAACTTCTAACCATTGCATCAACTGATCAACCTGACTGTGTTGACAACAATGACAATACTTAGGTTGCACCTTGCTCATCAATGAAATCCTACCTCCCTTAGTCTTAACACAATCCTTTGTGTTTTCATCAAAGTTCAAACACTAAACAATAGTTACATATCATTTTCAAACAGTAAAGGAAAATGAATCTACATATCTGCTACTTTCTCCCAAGTAATATTTCTCTTAGAGTAGTGATACCACTAAACCTTACATTGCTCTAGAGTCCCTTTCACTATTAATTTGGAATGAAACTCAAGGATCTTAACTGGATGCACCTCAATGGCCTCTAGGTATACCATTTATAATTTAGAAAAATTCCATACATGATCAGGGTTAGCAATGTATTTTCTAAGCAAGGATATATGAAAGGTGTCATGAATATTCAACAAACTAGGTGGTAAGGCAAGTCTATACACCACAGGACTAATATTTTCTATGATTTCAAAGGGTCCAAAAAAATGAGGATCTAGTTTTATGGACTTTATGGCACTCTTATTTGGTCTCACACTCAAAAAAACTTTGTTACATATTGAAAAATATTTGGGCGACCTCTTAATATTGACATAAATTTTTTGATGATCAACAACTTAAGTTTTTCTATGATTATTATTAATGGTTTTTCCATTTTACTTACCATATATAGCCCAAGCACAACCTGATACTCTGGATTGTCCCATGACAAGGGTGTCCTACACCCCCTACCATATAAATATTTGAAAGGAGCCATGCCTAAGGTTGAATGGTGACCATTATTGTACATGAATTCTACCAGATGTAGATAGTATTTCCATCAAGACTTATAATCCATACAATACATGTGAAACATGTGTTCTATACTTGTTTCACCCTTTCAGTTTATCCATCATTTTTTGGGTGATATGTAGAACTAATATTTAACCTAGTACATATGGCATGGTGAAGAGCTTGCCAAAACTTGAAAGTGAACCTAGATTCCCTATCTAAAATGATCACCTTAGTAAAACCATGAAGCCTGAATATTTCTATGGCAAATCTGTTAGCCATAGCTATGATGTCATCCTTGGTATTAATGAGTATAAAATGCACAATCTTGGTCAATTTTTTGACCACAACTAGGATTGTGTCATGTTGGAACCTAATTTTTGGCAAACCTATAATGAAATCCATTGAAATCACTTATCATTTATGTGTATGTACATCATATGGATACAACAGTCCCTCAAGGTGTCTATGTTTAGCCTTAACCTTTTGGTATTCTAGGTACTAAAAATTTAGTGATGTCCTTCTTCATTCCTAGCTAGTAGAAATTTTTCTTCATGTTTTCTCTCATATTTTCTCCCCCTGGGTGAGTAAAATAGGAAAATATATGTGCTTCATTCATGATCATTTTCCTTAGATCACCTACCTTGGGAATCACTACCCATTCCTTGAAGCATAGAAAACCATCCTTGATGCCAAAATCCTTGCTTTATTTAGGTTTCCTTTCCATATTTTCCTAAATTTGGTTGTAATACTCATCTTGATATTGCATTTTTTTGAATTGATCCATCAAATCTACATGGTTGTGGGTTAGTGCAACACTATATCTTATTCTACTTAAGGTATTGATGACCTTATTTGCATTTCCCTTTATGTATTAAATTCCAAAGTTATATTTGATGAGGAACTCCATCCATCACCTTTTATTGGAATTCAGCAAAGGTTGAGTAAATATATACTTTAAACTCTGATGGTCAGTTCTTAATTAAAAGTATTTTCTCATTACATAATCTCATCATATATTGAGAGCATACTGTTGAGGCCAAGAAATTCCTCATTTTTTGCTACATTTTGGACATAAAAATACTACCATAGAACAAAATATAATATTATTTTATGCCAAATGTTTTATTAGAGTACATTATTTGTTATTGTTTGGATAATTCAATGTTTAATAATACTATACCTCTATTTTGACTATTTTTAGCATTTTATGACTTTTTTTGCATGATTTTTGTTGGTAAAATAGCATAGAAAAATAAGGGCAAATAAGAATGTTGTGATTTATGATTAAATAAAGCATTTTTGAAATGTTATCCCACCTTAAAACCAAGTTGTCAAGATGATCTGGCACCAAAATAGTCTCTTCTATAAAATAAGGCATTGACAGATTCTACACAACATATGAAAACCAACCAACTATCATATTTAAGAACTGAAGCGACTAAAATATAACCATTTCTTAAACTAATAGAAAATATTCAAATTGTTTATTTATTCATTTAGAATTAGGGTTACAAAATAATGGAGATCTTTATTCCTTGTTTTCTACATAAATTTAGAAGCATCTGATGGTTTTTTCAGTGCTTTTCAATGAAGGTGGGCTTTTGTGTGCATGTGCCACTAGTATTCTACTTGTATGTGTCCTTTTGTACCTATTTAGGGCCTGTAAAAGGTTATTAATGTATTTAGGTACTTGCCTTGGTTAAACCCCATAGTTATGAAGATAAATCAACCAAAATATGAAGAAAAACATAATGAAAAATGATCGAAATACTATAGAAATCAATTATAACTAATGTATACCTGATCTAATGCTGTAAATCTATTGTAAATTTGGTTCACATGGTGACCTACAAACTAGACCTTGGGTTCGCAATCCAGGGGGAAAAATGAACTATTGTTGACTTTTGGTGATACTTTTCTATCCATATGAGCTCCAGATATTTTTTGTTGCTATTTTTTGAAAGCAAAATGGTAGAATAATATTCTAGTGTGATTTTGTAGAGCTTGGGTATGTTGACTGAAGAAAGTGAGAGAGGTAAAATGAGGGAAAAGACCCTCTATTTATAGGAAAAACCAAGATCAGGGGGTAGTTAGGTATACCAAACCCTAGAGTCAAATCCTATCATGGTTAGGTTAGGGTTTGCGAGGTGGTCTGTATAGTCATCCTCTCACATAACTTGAGAGAAATATCCCATCCTCACACATGTGTGATCAAGGATTAGGATTAACTAGGATTAGCTAAATCCTAGGTTAGGTGAGGGTTGAGTTGGATATTTAGGTAATATCCTAACTAATTTGGGGTGCACACATATGTGAGGAATTGCTCAGATCTAATTTGATTATTAACCCTAATTAAACCCAATTTAATGATAAAGTGTAAATTAAGTGAAATTCAATTGCAAATTAGAATCCTAATTAGTCAAATTAGGAATGTTGTAGGGAATTATCCCATAGGGGTCCAAATTAGTTATAAGAAATGCCTTAGGTAGCCTTAAGGATCTAGTAGGTGGCCTCCTAGTGAATGGAAGGCATTTTGAATACAATATGTATAGTTTTGTAGATTTTTATGCCTACAAACAACTATGATGGCCTACAATGGCCTATTATGGCCTACGATATCTTACGATGGTCTATGATGTTCTATGATGGCCTACGATGGCCTACAATGGCCTACAATGGCTTGCGATGGCCTATGATGGACTACAATGGTCTATGATGGCCTACGATGGCCTACGATGGCCTGTGATGGCCTACGATGGCCTATGATGGTCTACGATGGCCTATGATGGCCTACAATGGCCTATGCAAGCCTAAAAGTATCTATGCAGGTCTACAAGTATATGGGGATGAGCATGTGCAACTTTTAGGTGTTTACATTTACTCCT
This sequence comes from Wollemia nobilis, assembly GCA_028583015.1. Taxonomy (NCBI): domain Eukaryota; kingdom Viridiplantae; phylum Streptophyta; class Pinopsida; order Araucariales; family Araucariaceae; genus Wollemia; species Wollemia nobilis. The sequence continues at coordinate 1,481,530 of JAQPPZ010002593.1, forward strand.
TTTGTATTATGTTGTGTAAAACACAGTTTAGTGCAAAAACATGATAGAAGAAGGCGGAGAGGTGCTAATAAAGGTGAAGAATGTGTGGATGAATGAATGTGGATGACACTTGATGATGAAGCAAATAATTTATAAATTTAGTACAATATGTTGCAATATCATACTAGTTGTTTGTGAGGGCAACTTAAGACTGCTCTACTTTTTACGACCAATGCAAGATGGTCCAATTACAAATAGAACAATTGTCTATTAAAATATTTGCTTCTAACTGATTGATGAGTTCACGATGACATTTGTCAAATCATTTTATTTAGTAATAAGGATAAATCAAGCGTAAAATTTAGTATGTGGTCGACATCGATACACATAATGAAATTAGGATGTGTCCAGTCATGTTAGGTGTCATATTTTAGAGTGTGCTCATGGCCACTATCATTAATAGCATCAGTATGTATATGCTATTGCGCATGGATCTCATGATTTAGCAAATGTTTGATTTGGGATGAGGTTTATCTTGAGATAATATTTAGACAAAAAAATTGTAGATAGGTGTGATATCCGTGATTGTATATTTGATCGTTTGACGGTATGCAAAGTGGAATTGTATATGAATACCCCCTCAAATGAGGAATCAGAAATGATACAAATGATATGTGGAAATGTGATCATGAGTCGATTGATATAATAAAATGATAAGAAAAGGTGGAAAAATGTGACAAATAGTGGGAGTGTCACACCCCACCTTGGAAGAACTCTTTTAAGAGATTTATTATGTATTGATTGTTGGTTTTAAAACTTGATATATGTACATTATGATTATTTATTTTGAGGAAAATTATGTTGTGGTGCATTACTTGACTGCAGAAATAAGTGCTCTCATAGGTGGAGATTTACCACCAGATATGAGAAGGGAAATGATGATAATTACAACTCAACCAAGTAAGTTCTCATGTTTACATCATTACTAGTCTCCTTCATGAGAAGCAATGAAAACTAAGATCATCTTAAAACACTTGCTCTCTTAAAGGAAAACAGTGATGAGGAAAATTGAGCATGCATCAATTACTTGTGTTTTTCATATGTGTGTGATATGTTTAATTGCACCATCAACTTTGTAAGGAATTAACATCCTTGAATATTACCTTGGAAAATCCACATTAAGTGAATATGATGAGTTTGCATATTATAAATTACTTTAGAAATATTTGGAAAAATATCATAAAGTTTTGTAAGATTTATTGTGATTTTCTGAAATATTGAATGAAACAATTTTAAATTTCACAAAAAAACATCTACTTTTCTCAGTATAGTTATTTAAGCTAATTACATTCAGTTAGAAAGAAATTAGGTATATTTATTTGTTACATAACATGTAAAATTTTTATTGGACCAAAATAAAGAGAATATTTTCTTGTACTAAGGGATTATTCTCTCCTCCACGTGGCTGCTTCATGATGATTAAAATGGTAGAAGAGACTTCTCTCTTATCTCTAATAGTCTCAAATTTGTATCATCCAAATGCCTAATAGTAGTAACTTTGTAATTTCCATAGGGATGGGGGACACAAGATAAATAAACTAATATTACCTTATCTCTATGGGTACTCTCCTCATTATAATATTAATTTTAATAGAAGCCTACACATGGGGAAAAAAAGAAAAATAATAAAATATTAAGAAGGCATCTTTCTTGTCAGAGAGAGAGATCTTTAAATTGAGAGAAATGAACTAAGAAGGGGGAAGTCAGAGAATGAGGAATAGGAAAAGGAGGATATGCAAGTAAAGAGGAAGCACTATCTCATGAGAGTTATAGGTGGGGACTTTCCTCTTTGGATTTATATTGAATATGAATTATGTTGAGTCTGATGCATGGAATGCTGAGTTATAAATTTTTTTTAATGAATTTTCTAAGTTATTCTTGTTTTCTTTGAAACTAAAATTAAGGCCTATTAAAACCTTATAACATGGGTGGATTCGGTAATACTCCTTAGTTCATTGAGGATTATATTAGATATATTTTATGGTAAGCTTATAGAAGTAGTTGGATTCGTGTGGTTTCATGCGTAATCATACATTGACTTGTCAAGATATGAGTTAAATTTCTTTTGAGTAGGGATTATAATGGTTTGAAACTCACATAATGGAACCCATTATTTCTTCTTGGGTAGCCCGACCTTGTAGGCATCACATTATAGAAAATTGTATCCATGGTATCCTTCATCAACCATAAAAATTTATGTGAAGGTATCTGTGATCCATCCTCCATAATTAAATCATATGCTACATTGATGATATTAATGGAACTCTACATTATAGAAAAGCATGTAGTGTCTTAGTTTTATTTGGGTATAACCATTAATATAAATAGAGATGATCTGCTCTAATTTATACTCTGTGTGGACTATAGTTGATTCCAATAAGTAACTTCGACTGGGTCTTAAGTCAGCTATGATTGGTATAATCATTCGGCTATGTATTATTAAAGTTAGATCTGGTTAAATTAATAATTGGTATACCTTCATATCCAACTAAAATTATTCCTTTACCATATATGTGATAAGTTACATATTAAGTAAATCCTATCATCATGCTAGATGTTTACCTACATTGGACTGCTCTATAGACATGTGGAATCCCTATGAGAATAGTGATATCCACTTCTCTATTTGGTCTTTGTAGATGCTATCACAAACACCTATTTAGCCATGATGAATAATTATAAATCTATATAATATTCTCGATTCGATGCCCAAATTAAATGATCATAGGTTCAATTTATAATAGAGTTCCATAATGGTGTTAACCAGACCCTCTACATATTTATACTTGCTCTTACATGGGACTATGCTCACCACACCCACAAAGAGTCATGCGTTGAACTCAATATCATGATGTCACTTACACCCTGTAGAGTATACCCAATCCTTAAGGAAAAATGGATGATCTATGCAACTTTGCAAGCTCTTACCTACTCATACTCCGATTGAGGTCGTTGATCAACCTACAAAGTCCTCTATCTGAATGCTCTATTGGATGGCCTTTACATCATCTAATGGGAATTAACTATGGACTAATGATTGTTGAAACCTTACTAAGAACCTAAGGACATACTACACACTAAAAACCCTCTTCCACAAAATACAATGATGATGGTTATTAGCTTAGAATCCATTGGTGAGCATGATTCTATTCTTAATAATACATAGCATATTCCTTGGTAGGATATATATGGGAGTTCATTTTTAACCTCCTATGGATATATTTTCCATATGGTTCATGGTTAATGGTTTACTAGGGTATAAATTCATCCAATATATAATCTTTATATAACCAAACATATGATCACTTGTCGTGGTCTAAAACCTCCACCTATTCGATTAAGCTTACCTGCTCTAAGCCATCACTGACCATGTAGGGATTTGTATAAATTATGAATAACCTTGAAAGGCTATATGTTATAAAAGCATCATTTTGGTTAAAATTGGTTATGGGCTTCTCTTACCTACTACTATATCTATTTTATTTATCATATGGAAATTAAGATGTTTTTTATAAAATAAGTATCTCATCAAATGGAGATTATAATGATATTTTATCATATGTTTTATAATTTAAACATCTTAGAAAATAAATATGTATGATACGTATTATAATCTAAATGTTTTATCAAATAGAGATTCATGGTATATTGTGTAAGGTATATATATCTTATCATATGGATATTTATGATATGTTTTATATTTTCATATGGAGTTTAGTTTTAATTGATTTACGAAATCTATAAATAGAGGATGAATTTTAAATGTGATGGAAATGATATAATTTCCTTATTTTTGTAAATAATAGTTTTTTCTCATAATTATAGTAAAATTGAATGATTTTGTAAAGTATGGAAATCAAATGTTATTGGGTAATTTGAATAAAGATTTGAAATCAATTAGATAGATAAATTGAATGAACATTTGAAATTATAGACTTTGTATGTAAATTTCTATGTTAATGAGTAGGAATAGATAGTAAATCTCCCTATATTTTATATTGAATTTTGTAAGTGAATTTAATCAACTAGAAGAATGGAAAGTAAATCTTCTAGTTTTGGAAGGATGGATTGGTGTCCATTCTTGGAAGAGGTATGAGACTCTTCCATGTTTTTGTGATAACTAAAATGAATGGCATTTATGATAGATGGGATTAAGAGAATAATACTTGTGATGAAAAGTATAATTGATGGATGGAATGTGGAAATTCATGCCTAAATTGAATTATAAAATACATTATGATAAATATTGATGCATGGTTTCATGTAAAATGAGATAAGCATGTGTTGCTTGGATTGCATTTTGCATATATGCATCACGAGTTGTCCTGATCCCTTCACCATCATCTCTCACACCATGGAGAATCAAGGAATCCAGAGAAGACCCAAACATTACCATTGAAGACTATTGTGTTACTCATTTAGTTAAAGCTTACTTTGAGAAAATATTATTGTAATGTAAATGGTTGGAACAAGTGTTGACTATTCAGCCATGATTTTGTAATATTTGATGTATTTATTGTAGAAGCTCATGTATATTAGAGATGAAGGCTTAATAATGTAGTCTTCACCTCAGAATTCAATAGGTGATATATGTCATACTATTGGAATAGAATTTGATTGGGTAAATAGAAGTTATTTTTGGTTATTGCATCTTAAGAATTGTAGGGATTTTAGATGATGAATGGATATACATATTTCTATATTTTATTAGCTTAATTAGTGTAGAAGAAAACTTGTTAGTGGCCTTCATAATAATAATATATGACAAATTGTTGTATGTACCAATAGACTGAGAGGATTAATAACAAATCAAATAGACAATACAATTTTGGAAGATGATGAACAATAACCAAACCTCATAAACCTTGTAAATGAGGAGGGAATATAATTGTGCTTAATATGGTTATTCCAAGGCCTACGTAAGTTTATCATGAGGAGTGATAATTAGTTTGGTTACCTCATCATGGAGATGAGAGTAGTAACTAAGTATATGAATTGGATGGCCACCAGGGAGGTGTGACATCTAATCTTAAAGGCATTCTCCTAAATACTAGTATTCATGGATAGTATGGAGATGGGGGTGATTCCCTTTGGTGAGGGATAGATCTCCTAACACTATGGTATAGCCATTGAAACATCCTCATACCATTTGGTGGTGGTATGATGGATTTGTAGAAGTAGGTGCTTCTACTCAAGAGTAACTATGATCAAGTCACAATATCTCTTGATATTTTGATGCCTTGGTAACTTACAATTCATTTGGAATATCATTGTCTTAGATCATAATTATGTCCTTCACTCATTGGAAGGTAGACAAAAATAAAAAAATAGTAGATGGTTAGTAGTAACAATTGGGGTTGTTACAGTTGGTATTAGAGCATAGTTCATAGGGTTAACTGCTTCCATGAGGAAAAACTCAAAAATATAAGTTCCATAACTCTAAACAAATACATACTTAGTAAGGACAAGGTTAGTACTTGAGGCTATTGATGTTCAAGTTCCTTTCTCCCACAAATAGATCCATAGTCAATCAAAAGTGGAAGAGCTAAGTGAACCCTCCACATCTCGTGGGTCTTAAGCGGTGTACCTTAGACTCTTTTGGAAATTTACTTGGCATCTATGTCTTTTGACTTGCTTTTTCCTTATTTTTAAGTTTGTATAAATAACAACAAGAGTTGATGGAATAAACTATGGAGTGAACCTAGGAATAGTTGTTTATATTTAAGAGTTTTATATTTAAATCTACAATTAGGTCACATAGTAAATAATAGTAATCTAGAATTTCAACTTGGGAAAAAGATTGAAATTTGACACAACTCTTTATTCTAGGAGAAACATGGCAACAAACTTGAGAAGTAAAAAGAAGGGAACTTTCCAACAAGCTAGACTAGATAGTACTGAGACCAGATAGATAGGAGAGAGTTCAGAGAACTCCAACAAAGATATGGAAAATCTTACTACTGTTGTCTCCATGATGCAAGGACAGATAAACCAAATCCTGTAGACTATTAGCTCTCAGCACAACAATCTTGAGGTGGGGAGTCCAGAAGTTGGGAATCCTATAAATATTGTGAATGGAAACCTTGAGAACCCAGAGGTTAGGGAACCTATAGTTGAAACTATAGTTGAACTAGATACAGATGATCAAGAAGGTATGGCCTGCATTGAGGCAAAAATGGGTAAAGATATAAAGAATATTAAGGTGACTAAATTCACTGGAAAGGGAGGTGGAGATGTAGTTGAGTCTTGGCTAGATGAATTAGAAACTTATTTCTCCTTGAGGAATTATTCCTCTAGAACCAAAACCACATTGGCTACCATTCATCTAGGAGATACGAGATGAACATGGTGGAATACATACAAAACTGGACATAAGGTCAAAGAAATCAAGCTGAAATGGGAAATTTTTGTGGATGCTTTCAAGAAAATATTTCTCACTAAGCAATTCTACTTAAATAAATATAAGGAATTTTCTATGCTTCAACAAGGAATGAAGTCTGTGGAAGAATATTTTGAACAATTTGTGAGATTGCTCAAATATGTACCATCATATGATCATGATGATGAGATGAAGATACACAAGTTTATCCTAGGAATGGAACCTTAGATAAGAAATGTGATAAGTGTGCACAATCACAAAACCATACATGAAGCATATGATATAGCTCGATGGACAGAGTCTACCCTACCACCCACTAGGATCAATAACAATTCCACAAATTGGTCAAGCAAGGGATATCAATTTTAGAAGAAAAGGAAGTGGGAACTTGAACAAGGTCAAAAGAACAGAGGGAATCCAAGGTTCAAAAAGAGGAACAATGGGGGTAAAAATAACTTCAAGAAAGGATTCCAACAAAGGAACAACAACCATAACCACTTCAACAACAACAATAGAAACTTCCAACCACCAAAGCAACCAGTACCATTACAAGTAGTGGATACAGGGAAATAGGTTCAAGAAGGAGATTCAACTTAAAAAATTAGGTGCTTCAATTGTGGAGGTCCACATTTTGCAGTTCAATGTCCACTTTGTGCAGGACCAAGCACTAGTACAGTCGGGCCTAACCATAAGATATATGCAACAATAACAATACAAAACTTGGAGGGACAGGCTACACCTTTACTCCTGAATGGTAAACTCTTTGGTAAAGAAGTTAAAATTTTGATTGATAGTGGGGCTACTGATAGCTTTATTTCTAGTAACTTAGTCAGGGATATGCTAGAAAATCTAGGATCTTTGGCACAAGGGTGGAAAGTTGAGTATGGGTCTAGGTAAACTTATTATGTTGACCAATGTTTTTCCCCAACTAAAATCACTCTACCCAATGGATTTACCATGTGGCATCTATATGTAGCACCTCTACATGCTTTCGACATCATCTTGGGAATGGATTGGTTGAAGGCCCACAAAGCCTTGATTAATTTCCAAGAGAGGTGGATTGAGTTTACCAATGAAGATAAGGAAAGGTTGAGGATGTATAGTGAAGTAAGGGAGTTTCAACCACTACTAATATCAACAATGCAATTGAAGAAAACCATCAAAAAAGGAGGATTAGTTTATGTGGTCAAACTCAAGGAAAATGAGAAAGTCTCAAATGAAGAAGTAATTAAAGATTTCCCAATATTGCAAGAATTTAAGGATGTTTTCCTTGATGAACTACTTGGATTACCACCAAGGCATGAATTTGATTTCACTATAGAATTAATGCCAGGAATTGAGCCTATTCATAGAGCTCCCTATAGGATGAACCCTATTGAAATGCAAGAGTTGAAAGTGCAACTTCAAGAGTTGCTTGAGAAAGGGTTAATCAAACCAAGTGTATCACCTTGGGGAGCACCTATTTTGTTTGTAAAAAATAAAGATGGCTCATTAAGGTTGTGCATAGACTATAGAATGCTAAATAAGGCAACCATCAAGAATAGATATCCTTTGCCAAGGATAGAGGACTTGTTTGATCAATTAAAAGGTGCCTCTATTTTCTCAAAGATTGATCTAAAATCAGGATATCATCAATTGAGAATCTGAGAGGAGGACACTCATAAGACTACATTCAAGACTAGGTATGGATATTATGAGTTCACAGTACTACCATTTGGACTAACCAATGCACCAGTAGCCTTCATGAATTTAATGAATAGTGTGTTCAGCAAACAATTGGATATATTTGTTCTAATATTCTTAGATGATATTTTGATTTATTCTCGCAATAGAGATGAACATGATAGGCACTTGAGAATAGTGCTAGAGTTGTTGAGGAAGAATCAACTCTACGAGAATTTATCTAAGTGTGAATTCTATGTTCCACAAGTGCATTACTTGGGACATATTATATCTATAGATGGAATTGCAGTAGATCCAAGGAAGATCGAAGCCATTTTGAATTGGCCACCTCCTACAAATGTGATAGAAGTAAGGAGTTTCATGGGTCTATCAGGTTACTATAGGTGATTTGTGAAGGATTATTCCAAGATTGCTTATCCAATAACTAATATACATAAGAAGGGAAAGGAGTTTAAATGGATAGAAAAATGTGAAGTTGCATTTAATTTGCTTAAACAAAAGCTTACCTCAGCTCCTATACTAAAAATTCTGGATCCCTCAAGGAATTTTTTTGTTTGTACTAATGCCTCTTTGGAAGGATTGGGAGGAGTTCTATCTCAAGATAAATTTGTTGTAGCATATGAGTCTAGAAAACTCAAGAAACATGAAGTTAACTATGCTACTCATGATTTGGAACTTGTTGCGGTTGTTCATGCTTTGAAAATTTGGTGACATTACCTTGTGGGTAGACCATTTGAATTAAGAACCAACCATTAGAGTCTGAAGTATATTTTTACTCAACCATTGCTAAATGCTAGGCAAAGAAGATGGATCGAATTCTTAGCAGAATATGACTTTGGTATTGAATATATCAAAGGTAAAGAGAATAAAGTCATTGATGCCCTAAGTAGAAGAAAACATATAGTCGCTTTGACTCGTAGTCATGTAGACTTGATGGGGCAAGTCAGGAAAATGCAATACCAGGATCAAGAATGTAGTGAGATTCGGGCTAAAATAGAACAAAACCTTAATGAAAATCAGAATTATAGCATTAAATATGGACTTTTATGCTTTAAGGATCGGGTGGTTATACCTAAAATTGGCAATTTGAGGAGAGTAATTATGCGTGAGGCACATAATTCTCCCTATTCCGCTCATCCTAGAGGGGCCAAGATGAGGGAAAACATGAAAAAGACCTTTTACTAGTCTGGTATGAAGAAGGACATTATAGATTTTGTTGCATGATGTTTGGAATATCAGAAGGTGAAGGTTGAACATAAACACCCAACAGGAAAATTGTATCCCCATGATATACCCATACAAAAGTGGTAGGTTATATCAATGGATTTTATAGTGGGGTTACCTAAGACTAAGTACCAACATGATGCAATTTTTGTTATAGTAGACAAATTGACCAAGGTTGCACACTTTATACTAGGGAGTACTAAGGATGATGTTGTAGTAATTGCGAATAGATTTTCCAGGGAAATTTTTAGGTTATATGGATTTCCTGAAATGATTATCTCTGATAGGGATTCTAGGTTTACATCTGAGTTCTGGTGGGCTCTCCATCATGCAATTGGCACAACTCTGAACATAAGTTCTGCATACCATCCAAAAATGGATGGACAAATGGAAAGGGTTAACCAAGTCTTGGAAGATATGTTGCACATGTATTGCATGGACCAAAAGTCTCGATGGGAAGACTACTTGTATCTGGTTGAGTTTTCTTATAACAATAGTTATCATTCTTCCTTGAAGATGGCCCCTTTTGAAGCCTTGTATGGTAGAAGATGCAGAACTCCATTATCTTGGGATAATCTAGAGGATCGAGTTGTCATTGGACTAAAAATAGTCAGAGTAATGGAAGAGCAGCTAAGACTAATCCGACAAAGGCTTAAGGAAGTCATGGATAGATAGAAAAGCTATGTTGACTTAAAAAGGATGCCTAGGGAATTCTTTGTGGGTGACAGAGTGTTTCTAAGGGTAAAACCTAGGAAAAGTGCCATCAAATCAACTAAACTAGATCCTAGATTTGTTGGGCCATTTGATATTATGGAGAAAATAAGTCCAGTAGCTTACAGACTTGACTTACCACCTAACCTATCAAATATCCATAACTCTTTTCATGTATCCCTACTTAGAAGATATATTGTTGATCTTGACCATGTGTTAGATGTTTCTAAATTGTAGATGGCAGATCCAACAACCTGTGAAGTAAAACCTATGAAGATCTTGGAATTTCATTCCAAGATGATGAGGAAATGAAATATTAATCAATGCAAGGTCCAGTGGGACCAATATTTTGATAGGAATGCCACTTGGAAAAAAGTGGAAGACATGAAAAAATATTTTCCTTATTTATTTGATGATATTATGTAATAATACAGGTTGAACAATATACCACTTATGGAAAGTGGAGACTATGCAAACCTATGTTTTATTTACTTTTATGTAATATTGCAGGGAAAACACAAGGGACTATGTTTAATCCAAGAGGGGGAGTATGTCACACCCCACCTTGGAAGAACTCTCTTAAAATATTGCTTATGTATTGATAGTTGGTTTCAATACTTGATATGTATGCAATATGATTGTTTCTTTTGAGGAAAATGATGTTGCGTTGCATTACTTGATTGTAGGAGCAGGTACTCTCGTAGGTGGAGATTGACCACCAGAGATGAGAAGGGAAATGATGATAATGACAACTCAACTAGGTAAGTTCTCATGTTCACATCATTACTAGTCTCCTTCATGATGGGTGGTGATAACTAAGATCATCTTAAAATACCCGCTCACTTAAAGGAAAAATGGTGATGAGGAATATTGAGCATGCATCGATTGCTTGTGTTTACCATATGTTTGTGATATGTTTAATTGCACAATCAATTTTGTAAGAAATTAGCATCCTTGAATCTTACCTTGGAAAATTCACATTAAGTGATTATGCTGAGTTTGCATCTTACAAAATTACTTTAGAAATATTTGGAATGCATTTGAAAAGTTTCATAAAGTTTTGTAAACTTTATTGTGATTTTGTGAAATATTGAATTGGACAATTCTTAATTTACAAAAAGAGATCTATTTTTCTGAATATGGTTATTTAACCTAATTACATTCAATTTAGAAAGAAATTAGGTATATTTGTTTGTTATATAACTTGTCCAATTTTGATTGGACCAAAATAAAAAGAATATTTTCTTATACTAAGGGATTATCCTTTCCTCCACATGGTTGCTTCATGATGGCTAAAATTGTAGGAGAGATCTTCTCTCTTATCTCTAATAGTCTCAACTTTGTATCATCCATATGCCTAATAGTAGTAACTTTGTAGTTGCCCTAGGGATGGGGGACACAAGACAAATAAGCTACCCTTACCTTATCTCTATGGATACCCTCCCCATTATAATATTAATTTTAATAGAAGCTTGCACATGGGGGAAAGAAAGAAAATTAATAAAATATTGAGAAGGCATATTTCTTGTCAAAAAGAGAGATATTTAAATTGAGAGAAATGGAATAAGAAGGGGGAAGCCATATAAGGATGAATAGAGAAAGGATGATACACAAGAAAACAGGAAGCACTATCTCACAAGAATTCCAAGTGGGGGCTTTCCTCTTTGGATCTATATTGAATATGAATTGTGTTGAGTCTGATGCATTGAATTTTGAGTTACGAATATTTGTTTAATAAATTTTATAAGTATTTTTTGTTTGCTTTGAAACTAAAATTAAGGCCTATAACAACCTTATAACATGGGTGGATTTGATAATTCTCCTTAATTCAGGGAGGATTAGAATATATTGTGTCTATGGTAAGCTTCTAGAAGCGGTTGGATTCATGTGGTTTCATGCATAATCATACTTTGACTTGTCAAGATATGAGTTAAATTTATTTTGAGTAGGGATTATAATAGTTTGAAACTCACATTAAGGAACCCCTTATTTCTTCCTACGTATCTAGACCTGGTAGGCATTGCATTATAGAAAATTTCAACCATGGTGTCTTTCATCGACCATGTAAATTTATGTGAAGGGATCTGTGAGTTAGCCTCCATATTTAAATCATATTCTATACTAATGATATTAATGGAAATCTACCTTATATAAAAGCATGTAGTGGCTTGGTTTCCTTTGGGTATAACTGAATACTATCAGTAGAGAAGCTATGCTCTAATTTATACTCTACCTAGACTATAGTTGATCCAAATAAGTGACTTTGACTGGGTCTTAAGTTAGCTATGATTAGTATAACCATTCAGCTATGTATTCTATACTCAATATGGGGAAATTAAATCTATTCAAATTAATAATTGGTATATATTCATACCCAAATGAAGTATTTCCTTTACCATATATGTGACAGATTACATATTAAGTAAATCATGCCATCACGCTGGATGTTTACCTGCATTGGATTGCTTTGTAGACATGTGGAATCCCTATGAGAATAGTGATTGTCCACTTATCTATTTGGTCTTTGTAGATTTTGTCACAAAAATCTATTTAGCCATAATGAAGAGTTACAAATCTATACAATATTCTCGATGCGATGCCCAGATTAAATGATGGCCAATTTATTTTAGGATAGAGTTCCATATTGGTGTTAACCAGACCCTCTGCATTTTTATACCTACTCTCACATGGGACCACACTCACCAAACCCATGGAGAGTCATGAGTTGAATTCAATATCATGATATCACTTACACCATGTAGAATATACCCAATCCTTAAGGCAAACTGGGTGATCGATGCAACTTTACAAGCTCTTACCTACTCATACTCTGGTTGAGGTCATTGATCAACCTACAAAGTCCTCTATCTGAATGCACTATTGGATTACATTCACATCATCGAATGGGATTTGACAACATACTAATAACTATTGAAACATCACTAAGAATCTGAGGGCATACTACACATAGAAAAACCTCTTCCATGAGAGACAATGATGATGGTTATTAGCTTATAAACCATTGGTGAGAATGATTATATTCTTAACAATACATAGCATATACATTGGTAGGATATATGGGGAGTTCCTTTTTAACCTCCTATGGATAGATGTCCCATATGATCCACAGATAATGGTTTACTAGGGTATAAATTCATCCAATAATATTTATATAACAAAACATATGATCACTTGTCATGGTCTAAAACTACCACCTATTTGATTAAGCTTACTTGCTGTGAGCCTTCAATGACCGTGTAGTGCCTTGTAGAAATTATGAATAACCTTGAAAGGCTATATACTATAAAATCATTATTTTGGTTAAAATTGGTTATGGGCTTCTCTTACCTACTACTATACCTATTTTATTTATCATATGGAAATTAAGGTGTTGTTTTTGTAAAATAAGTATCTCATCGCATGGATACTATAATGATTTTTTATCATATGTTTTATAATTTACATGTCTTAGCAAATAAAGATGTATGGTACATATTATAATCTAAATGTTTTATCAAATAGAGATTCATGGTATATTTTGTAAGGTATATATATCTTATCATATGCATATTTATGATATGTTTTATATTTTTATATGGATTTAAGTTTTAATTGATTTACAAAATCTAGAAATAGAGGATGAATTTAAATGTGATGGGCATGATCTAATTTCCTTCTTTTTGTAAATATTAGTTTTTTTTCACAATTATAGCAAAAATGATTAGGTAAATTGATTAGGGATTTGAAATCAATTAGATAGATAAAATAAATGAAAAAAGGAAATTATAGATTTTGTATGTAAATTTATATGTTAATAAGTAGGAATAGATAGTAAACTATCCTATGTTTTATGGTGGATTTTGGAAGTGAATGTAATCAACTAGAAGAATGGAAAGTAAATCTTCTAGTTCTAGAAGAATGGATTGGTGTCCATTCTTGGAAGAGGTATGGGACTCTTAATGGATTTGTGATAAAAAAATATGAATGATATTTATGATAGATGAAATTAAGAGAATAATCCTTGTGATGAAAAATATTAATGAGGGATGGAATTTAGAAATTCATGGGTTGAATTGTAAAATACATTGTGTTAAATATTGATGCATGGTTGCATGAAAATAAGATAAGCATGTGTTTATTAAATTACATTTTACATATATGTATCTTGAGTTGTCTTGATCCCTTCATCATCATATCTCACACCATGGAAGATCAAGTAATCCAGATAAGAACCGAATAATAATTTTGAATACTATTTTAATGCTTAGAAAGTTAAAGATTGATTTGAGAAGAGTTTATTGTAATGTAAATGGTTGGAACAAGTGTTGACTAACCAGCCATGATTATGTAATATTTGATGTATTTATTGTATAATATACTGTATATTAGTAAGGAGTGCTTAATAATGTAGTCTTCACATCATAATTAAATAGATGATATATGTTATACTATTGGAATGAAATTTGATTTGGTAAATAGAAGTTATTTTTGGTTATTGCATCTTAAGAATTGTAAGGATTTTTTTACATGGTGTTATCGATAACCACCACAAATCCAGGCAGGTTGTCTAGTTTTTATGGTTGCCATAGTATTATGTGTTGTCCACCCCAAAATCTGCCATACATATCTCTATGTTGTCCACCCCTATAACCACTAAACCATGATCATTTTAAACCTTTTACGCAACTAAAAGAACTAAGAAAGGAAAAAGCGTTCAGTCCAGTGAGAATTGTAAGTATTTTAGATGATTAATGGATATATATATTTTTATCTTTTATTGACTTAATTAGTGTAGAATAAAACTTGTTAGTTACCTTCATAATAATAATACATGACAAATTGTTGTGCATACCATTAGAATAAGAGAATTAACAAAAAATCCAATAAAAAATACAATTTGGAAGACCGTGAACAATAACAAAACCTCATAAACCTTGTAAATGAGGAGGACATATAATTGTGCTTAAGATGAATATCCTAAGGTCTACATCAGTTATCATAGGAAATAATGAATAGAGGTTATTTTATCATGGAGATGAGGATAATAACCAAGCCTATGAATTGGATGGCCACCAGGAAGGTGTATCATCTAATCTTAAAGGTATTCTCCTATATATTGGTCTTCATGGATAGTATGGAGAGGGGGTGACTCCATTTGGTGAGGGATAGATCTCCTAACAGTATGGTATAGCCATTTAAACATCCTCATATCATTTGGTGGTGGCATGATGGTTTTGTAGAAGTCGATGCTTCTACTCAAGAGTAATTATGATCTAGTCACAATATCTCTTGATATTATGTTATCCTGATAACTTATTATTTTTTTGGGATATCATGGACTTAGATCATAATTATATCCTTCACTTGTTGGAATGTATACAAAAAAAATTATTTGGTTAGTAGTAGCAATTGGGGTTGTTACAAGGAGGAAGTAAAGAAGAAGTTCTAGGAATGAAGAAAATGTGAAAATGATGTCATGAGGTCTGGTTTGCATGGTGACCTATGAACTAGACTGCACTTTGCATGGTGACATGTGAACTGAACTAGAGTTTGCATGGTGACATGTAGAGTTATGCATAAAGCGTCAGCCTCAAAATATATTTATAAAAACAAGGTGAATTGTCTCAGAATCTCAACAAATTATATCCAAGGGTACATGGAAAATTGTATTCATTTTTCACCAAAAATTTTCAAATTGTGGTGAATTTTTTTGTGTTTGGGGTTATGAATATTGATTTGCAAATTCTAGGAATGTTGAACAAACTTAAAGGCTTTAGGCCGACATGAAAGGCTTTAAATATTTATGATTTATGATGATCGATCTGAGACAATTGGCTACATACATGGTGGTCAAAAAATGTTGATCGGTTATAGACATGTCGGTCAGGAAAAATGATCTAGAGCATATATGCCAATGCGTTGAAATAATGGTTATCGGTTACATCTATGTCGATCAGTTGTAACTATGTTGATGTGTTGCAACCATACCGATTAGTTGTATGAATTTTGATCGATTGTAGGCATGATGATCAACTGCATACATGTCGATGTGCTACAAAAATACTTATCAGTTGCATCTATGTTGATCGGTTGCAACTATGTTGATGTGTTGCAACCATACCGATTGGTTGCAAGAATGTTGATTGACTATAGACATGATGATTGACTATAGATATACTGATGTGTTGCAACAATGTTGATTGATTGAAACTATAATGATTAGTTGTAACTATACCAATGTGTTGCAACCATACCGATCAGTTGCATATATACAACCGGTTGCAACTATGGTGATGTGTTGCAACCATGCCCATAGGTTGCAATAATATTGATCGGCTATAGGAATGATGATCAATTGTAGGAATGACAATCAGTTGCAATAATATCAATAGATTGTAGTAGAGATGATTGGTTGCTACAAAGTTAATCGGTTGCAACAGTGTCGATCACACCTGAATATTTACATTGATGATGTGGTGCATCTGTGCCATGTGTCAACCATCCATGAAATGATTACATGCAGATTCCACGTGTCAACCATCCATGAAATGATTGCATGTAAAAAATTCTATA
This sequence comes from Wollemia nobilis, assembly GCA_028583015.1. Classification (NCBI taxonomy): domain Eukaryota; kingdom Viridiplantae; phylum Streptophyta; class Pinopsida; order Araucariales; family Araucariaceae; genus Wollemia; species Wollemia nobilis. The sequence continues at coordinate 1,498,139 of JAQPPZ010002593.1, forward strand.
TAGAGGGATAAACAGTCATTGTTTTGCCTTTTATATAGTAGTTTTAACCCTTGTCCTCTTATTTTAACATAGTTTTAACCTTTTTACTCTTGTTTTAACATAGTTTTAACCATTTACCTTAAGTTTTAAGGGAGTTTTAACCATTTTCCTCTAGTTTTAACCCTTTTTTTATCAAGTTTTGAATACCTTCCATCGTATCTTCTAATCCATATTCTCTCGTACACAATGAAATAACCCTATGGCATCTCCTATCACCCCTAGAATGTCAAAAATTAATTTTAAAAACCTTGTTTGCCCCCTAATTTCTAAAATTTTATCAACATCGGGTTACAACATGTCATGGGTAATAGACTCTGGTATTTGGGTTCTAAGTTTGATGTCGTAGTTCAACATGGACACTAAAATACTGGAGAAGATAATTGTAGGTTAAAACATTGATTTGGGTAAGGTAAATGTTGTCATTGACAACAAAAATGTTATTTTTCTTTCATAGCCTCTGATGTTTCTAGCTTGATAGCATTGCCCCATATTGGTTGTGAGTCAATCACATCCAAATATGCATTAAATTATGATGATAAACTCTACCCAGAGATAAACTTCAAAGTGCATCCAAAAAAAATTCAAGGTATAACTGCTTTTTTATTTAATTGAATTTAAATTCTAGTCACTAGTGTCTATAGTTATTGATTTTGTTTTTTTTTGTAGTTACGACCACCAAGTCCAAAAGGGGTTTGACTATACCAGCTATTGAGAATAAATTTCTTTAGGCATGTTGTGAATTCTTCCTTTCCAAATTTTTTCTGCAAGGAAGACTAATAGAAATTCTGATGTGGGCCTTAACATATTTGGTTTGTTGTATTGCACACCAACAACTCAACTGATCCACCTATGTCTCACATCAGATTAGAATTGATATCCATAATGTGATAACCCATGCTTCACATTCATCGACAATAAGCACATGCAACTATATTCTTGTTTTTTTATGAATATTTTTATCATTTGCAGAACACTCAAGTACTGACTTCTTGGCACTCAATCCTAGCCAATTCAGCCATGATAGAAAAACAGGTTTAGGTAATTTTTAGTTAATATTGAAGTAATAATTTTTTTTATATGTTTGTATTTTTTATAATTTTGATATTTTATACAAAACACAAAAAATGGTATCCTTTTCCTATTCAAAGCGGGATGCTCCTTTTAGAGGTTATAATACAAAGGAATCGAGAGACTCCGAAAAACCTACAGAGTAAACAATGCCACTACTAATAAGAAGATCAACGAGGAAATGTGTAAAATCTAGTTCTCCTAATCCTCAACAACCTCCACCTATGGTTGCATGTCCACTTCCAATGGGCAGAGTTACGCAAGAGGTCTTATCTTCACGAAGTAAGTTTTACAAACTGTCTTAACAAAATTTGTTACCAAATTTTTACTATTTTTTATTAAATTTTATTTTGTGGTTTTATATGTATGGTCCACCATATTCCATTTGCATCTGCACCTATGCAATATGTCTCTTCTTCTATCAATAAGTGTTATAACCAATTTTGTAACCAATTTTTATAATCTACCTTCACAAATTTTGTAACTAATTTTTATTTTGATGTTTTAATTTCCTATACAATAATTCCGTAATAAAAATCAATAATTGATGTCGCCCCCTCCTCCACCATTCCAAACTTAGATGCAAGTTCAATGATTCCCAATTAGAAAACACATTCTTCTATCTAGACCACAGAGAGAACCAACAAAGCAATTTTTAGAGAAAGAAGCATCAAAGACATTTTCAAGATTTGAACGTATTTCTCTTGGTAATTTTAATTTTATAGGTGTATCGAAAGCTTCTGGTGTTGGGTTGGATTAAGTTCCACTTGATCAATATTTATTTTTACAAGGAAACACACCCATTACTTTTTCAAGTATAAAACTTGCTTTGAGGTCCTCAAAATGAAGGAGTAGAATGTTCATGCAAATATCCTCCTAGGGAAAAAAACACCCCTCAGGCTCGTCCTCAACTAGAGGATGAAAGATTAAATATTTTTAAAAAACATTTAGTTTCTGACAATGTTGAAGCAACCATTAAGGATTTACTACTTTCAGATATGACAAAAATGAAAAAAATGGGAGTATCATGCCAAAGTGTTGATAAAGGAAATTAATGCTCGATTTAATAATTTTTCAAAAAGAGAAAACATTTTTTTATTTATTTAAAATGAACCTAAAAATATGGAGGCTCTACTACATCAAGAAAAATCTAGAATTGTGTAGGTGTTAGCCTATACGTTACTATTCCACTATTTTGGTTAGTAGTTAGGCTTAGATTAGCATGAGTATATTTTATATTTCATTTGGTTTTCCAGATCCTAAATTCATGGGCTATTCCTAGCCTAATGTATTCTATTTATTTTTTATCAGATTAATAGAATTTAATATCTTCTCTGACATGGTATCAAAGCACTCGTGTCGAGGCTCATTTGTAGCCCGACATTATGGTTTGATCCGGCGGGTGTGATTGATTTGGATCTGACTCTGTCAGACCAGACACGAAAACCAAAGGTGGGTTGTTTGGCTTGAATCGAGCCTCGAGGCTAGTGTGGATCTTCAAATTTTCAAATGGTGACTTTCTAAGACCTTACGGGTCGACACGTAAGCGTACGATAAGACAACCACCTAAGTGACGGATGCAAGGCTAACTAAAGAACCTATGTGACGGCTAAGGCGCACAACAACAATGGACTCATGACCGGACCTGTGGCGTCTGACCTAGGCAATGTCCTAGACACAAGCTAACAAGGACTGTGAGGCTGATTGAAGGACCTCTAATTCTAGCCTATGTGGTAGCGAATCAGGATGCCGACTAGAAGGGCATTTTTGGATGAAAATGGGACCTAACATGGGCTAATATAGATGAATTCGATGAGCAAAACATAGCAAGGCAACTGACACACCACCGTGAGGTGGTCAATAAAAAATGAGAGTGTTTGTCATTTTAAAATACTCGATGAGAATTTGTATCCCACATGTGGGATTATTGTCCAAAATCGTCAAACGCACTTCTCCGTCGAAGCACCCCCGCAGAAAGAAACACCACCTTCGATGGCTCCTCATCCACGTCGATTGAATATCATTTGGCCAATATATAATTCACAAGTAGAAGTTTTGAGGACGATCCAGGATCTTAGACTATCCCGGTACGACGATAATTACCTGTTCTGGTCGTGCCGCCATCAAGCTACATGGAGGTTCCTTGGCGAGAATTGCGACAGAGTTTTGTAGACATCACAGAGTCAATTTGAATGCTCGCGTGACCAGCCAGCAAAGACATTCCAAAATCTACAATAGCAGCACAGCCTCCAGCACAGAATCGTAGGAGTGATTGCAGCAACACGTTCCCAATTGATATATGATCTCCCATAATGGATTTTGTAATCTGTAGCTATTAGAGGGATTGTGACTGCAAATTAGTAATCATAGGAGGTTTTTCAAAGGACGTCTAACCTATTTTTCTACCACCAAGCTAGGAAATTTTCCATGGTAATCACAGTTTCAGATCTAGCAGGAGATACTCGGCAATGCTGATGTTTACGGAGTGTTGACGATCGCGTGACAAACTTGTAGTATCTTCAGGTAGTTTGAGAACCCATGATAGATGACCCAAACCATGGATCGAAGCACGATGTGGATGGTTGTTTAAACAATTTTTTTTCTCGTGTCTCATTGATTTGGCCATAGCACCGATTGCAACATTGGAGGAGCAAACATTTTTTGTAGGTGTAATCTGATTGTAGAAGTGCCAACGTGGGCACGGTAGTGGAGTCTATCACTGGGGTGTACAAGCGAGCTATCGTTGCTCACATGAAGAAACATCGGCCGAGCACATTGCACCGCTCGCTGGGTGGAGGAGCCTCCAGCTCAGCAAGTTCTAACGGAGATAAAGCTGACGATGTGTTCTATATTTTTCATCGATTGTGGTATCCGGGGTGGTTGAGGACCACCAGTTAAGTCGCTAGAAGAAGATAGATCGGGGGTTCCATTCTCTCTGAAGCGCAAGGTATAACATTTTTTTTAGTTTGAATTTATATTTAAATTTAATGTTTTTTAATGTTTCAAATTTTTTTTTAATTAAATATTTTTAATTCTTAATTACTTTTATGAAATTAATTAAGAATGATTCTATTTAATTAAATTAAAGTTTTTTTTTACATTAAGATATTATTTTTAAATTCAAACTTCAAAGTTTACATACCTTTGCACCCCATTTGTCTAGACGGCAAGCATTTTTGTGTTAAGGGGGGATACAATTTTTTCTCTTGCTTTCAAGGGGGATACATTATAATTTTGCAAACAAAAGGGGGGAAGACTTATAAGGGTGCATTTTCTGCAGTGATCGACACCTTAGTCAAATTATTTTGCAAAATTTTATTGTAAAAGGTGCATTTTTGGTAGAGACCGACACCTTAAGAATGGGTAGATCAAAGAAGAAATCTATCCCAAAACAAACTGATGATGTTGCAAAATCAGTTAAAGGTCCTTACTTTCCACCAGAGATGGAAGGAATGGATTTTTATGAGGATGAAAAATATTCTACACTACGCAGTGGTGTAAAATCCATTCTCAAATATTCTAAATATTTTGAAGATCTTCAGAAGAATGGTGTTCAAATCCCTATAGGCGTCATAAGGGCAGTCTACATATCATTGATTTCTCTTGATATTGCCCAACGTAAAGTGTACAGGGACTTTAGTGAGGAAACAAATGTCAAAACCCCAATGGTCGATGCTTGTAGTGACACAAGTGACCTTCATCCCATGGTGGCGAATGCTTGTTGTGACACATGTGACCTTGAGCCCATGATAGCCAATGCTTGTTGTGATACAAGTGACCTCATGCCTATGATGGAAGATATTAGTTGTAGCACAGGTGATCTCCTCACAGTAGCAAATTTTTCTTGTGACACTAGTGACTTAAAAACTGAACCTCCTAAAAATGAACTGCATAATATCATCAATAGCGACAAATGCAATATTGTTAAAAGTATTGATGAAGATGATGAGATTGGGTGTTTTGAAAAATACACCAAAGGATTTGGTTCCAAAATTATGAAGAAAATAAGATTCAATGGTGAGAGATTAGGTAAACAGGAACAAGGCATTAAATCTCCAATAATGCTAAGTGTCAGGGCAAAGCATGAAGGCCTTGGCTATACTGGACATGCAAGTACCACTAATTCTATGTTTGTAAAACCTAAATCTCCTACAACTCCTAAAAAGTATTGTTGCAGTCACTATGGAAAGACAGGACATGTTGCAGCTAAGTGTTGGAGATTACATCCTTGTGATTCATGTGGATGTACGAATCACTCTTCTTCCAGTTGTTGGTACAAAGTGAAAATGGCCAACAAGGTTCATATTGATTGTGGATGGACATATCTCACACAATGGACCATGATGAAAGAAATGTTGTATGGCTTCTATCGAAAAGGTAAAACCTATGGTAGACCCCGAGGCAAATCCAGTGACAGACCTAGTGGCAGTCCTAGAGATAATGACCTAGAGATAGACCTAAAGATAGACCCAAAGACAAAGTTCCAAAGGCAAATCTATAGGTAGATCCAGAGGCAATAATCTAGAGGCAGATTCATAGGAAGATCCCGAGATAGACCCAGAGGTACAATTCCAGAGGTATGCTTAGAGCCAGAGCCAAAGCCATGAGCCAGATCCAGAGCCGAAGACAAAGCATGAGCCACCATTATTTCATTTCTCTTCTTCTTCTTCATTGTATTGGGGTAGTTATATACTTTACCCAAATATTGTTGTATGGGGGGATGATAGTATAGCTAGTAGTTATTACATTACCCAAATAATGTAATAAGGGGGGATGTTAGCGTATACGTTACTATTCCATTATTTTGGTTAGTAGTTAGGCTTAGATTAGCATGAGTTTATTTTAGGTTTCATTTGTTTTTCCAGATCCTAAATTCATGGGCTATTCCTAGCCTAATGTATTCTATTTATTTGTTGTCAGATTAATAGAATTTAATCTCTTCTCTGATAGTAGGTTAATACATCTTACACAGATGAAACTTTAAGGTTTATATTGAACATATTGGAGAACATAAATGTTTAGGTCCAAGCTTATTTTAATGAATGGGCGTGTGATAAGAAAAAGGTTGCTATTTTTTTAGCTGTAAAGAATATTATCGAGGTTTGACTAATGTGTTCAAAAAAAATTATTCTCTTTTTTATATGTAAATATCTACTGACTACTTATTTTTCCTTTTTGCAGGTAAAGTATGATAATCTCAAGAAGCAATTTCAAAACTTGTAATACTATCTCAAGATGACAAAGGAGTTCTTAAATGCTTCTATGGCAATAAAAAAAAGAGCTCAGGAAGTAGTTTGACAAAACAATGTTTTACAGAGAATCGTTATATGAAATGGATTGGACCCCGATGTTCTGCTAAAGGAGAAGGGTAAAGAAGTTCTTGAATCAATATCTAAAGATTTTGGGAAAAAGGAAAATAACCTGATCAAAGGATTGGAAAGTGTTGAGAAGATACTTGTTAGTTCTAGAGTAATTGAGAGTACTTTTACCTAGCCCAAGGGAAGAGCCATTGGAATGCAGAATGTGGAAGTCATGGAAGTCATGAAAGAGGAAAAAGGAGTGAAACCAAGAAAATATGAAGGAGGAGCCATTGGAATGTAGAATGTGGAAGTTGTGGAAGTCATGGAAGAGAAAAAAAGAGTGGAACAGGAAAAATATGAGGGAGGAGGCATTGGAATTTAGAATGTGGAATTCGTGGAAGTCATTTAAGAGGAAAAAAGGAGTGGAAACTACATTTGAAAATTTGATATTTCAAAAATATAATTTTATGACATTCATATGTTTTCATTTGAAAACAAGACACTTGCTTTTATTACTTTACTATTATACTATTTACATTTATAATAGTGTGTTATTTTCATCTCTTGAGTATTATGGGGTTTCAAATATGCTTGAGTTTATGAAGAATATATGTATGCATAGGTTTAGATTTTCATTTTATTCAAAGTTATTCTTGTTGTGATATAAATATGAGTATTCTCTTGTGTATTATTCTATGTTGTTTTTATATTTCAATTTTCAAATAAGTTTAGAAAGAATATATCTATACATGGGTTTAAATTTTCATTTTATTCAGTCATTCTTGTTGTTGTATAAAAATATGTTTTGTCTTTTATATTATTCTATATTGTTTTTATATTTCAAAGTGAGTTTACGATGGATATATTTATGAATGGGTATAAATTTTCAATTCCCATGTATTATGCTATGTTGTTTTTATATTTAAATTTTCAAGTGAGTTTACGAAGGATATATCTATGGATGGGTTTAAATTTTTATTTTATTCATAGTCATTCTTGTTGTTGTATAAAAATGAGTATTGTTTTTTGTATTATGCTATATTGTTTTTATATTTCAAAGTGAATTTATGATGAATATATCTATGAATGGGTTTAAATTTTCAATTTTCATGTATTATGCTATGTTGTTTTTATATTTCAATTTTCAAGTGAGTTTACGAAGGATATATCTATGCATGGGTTTAAATTTTTATTTTATTCATAGTCATTCTTGTTGTTGTATAAAAAAGAGTATGGTATTTTATATTATGCTATATTGTTTTTATATTTCAAAGTGAGTTTACGATGGATATATCTATGAATGGGTTTAAATTTTTATTTTCCATAGCTAGAGTAATATACTATTTACATTTTTCCTTCTAGAGTCAAATCATACATACTAATAATACTTAGAAATATTTACTAGTTATGTATGCATGCATGGTTTACTCAATGCTAAAGCATAAATCATAAAATTTTGTCAACATAGAAAGTCAATAACACTTCTAGAGTCATAGAATGCATACTAATGATACTAATGATACATACATACTTACATTCAAATTCAAAGCATGAATCATTATATTTTATCAACATAGACAATTAATTCAATAACATAGCATCATTATGCATGCATGGTTTTCAAATTTCTAGTTTAATCAAAGTTAAAGCATAAATCATAAATTTTGACAACATAGACAATCAATAACATTAAAAAGCAAATATGCGTAATCATTGAAAATAGAATGATTATATAATTTTTTTCAAATCATTGAAATTTTACAACTGATCAAATACGGAAAATCATTGATAATATGAATTTTTTCAAATCATTAACATTTACAAATGATATAAAATACGGAAAATCATTGATAATATGATTTTTTTCAAATCACTAAAATTTTATAAATGATTTCAAATTTGGAAAATCATTGATTATATGAATTTGTCATATAATCATTGAGATGTTTATATTTCTGGAAGCTAATACAAAGCCTTATCAACTTCTTCAAAAGAAAATCTATGAATTATATGTTTCCATAATCTCATAATCACTCCAAGTTGAATCATTTTCATTATTATCAACAGTATTAGTCAGACCTCTCCTTTTCTCTAGGGACTTCCAATATGTCATAGCTCTGTCATAGGGAAACTTACCCAGCTCATACAATAAAACATACATTCTCAAACAATTTTCCAAGTTTTTGTCCAACCTATTATGAACTTTCAATTTAACAAAATATAATGCACTAAAAATCCTTTCATCTTCAACAAATCCCAAAATTATTTTCTGACATAATTCATAAAAAATAAAGCATTCACTCATAGTTTCTTGTAAGACACTACTTCAATACAAATTTTATTAGAAATGTATGATTGAACTAGTCACATGTATATTTTTGAAATGTGCAATTTGATTATCCACTATTATTCCAAAATTGGTTGATTGTTTCTCAAAAGATCTTTGTTTAAAATACCATTGATTTCAATGCCATTTACTTCCATATTTTTAGAGAAATGTGTCGTAAGATTACCCATATATTTTATAAACAACTCACTTCTACTACTATGGTCAACACAAGGGTTCTAGAAGATGAGATTAACAACAACCATGGCCTCAAGTGTATTATCTCTCTAAAAATGATCTCATGTTTCACTTGTTAATGTATTTTTAATTCTTTTCAATTTATTCTTAGTGCTATCCAAAACCTCATCAAATTCATAATGTGTTACGGGTACTTGTTCAACATCATTTGTAAGTGTATCTAATCGCTTTTCATAACGATATAAAGGAATCATATTCCCATGGATAGAAATACAAATATTATATTTGATGTTGAACTTTAAAAAGTTGTTAGGAGCATTGAATTCAACTAACGTATTCCAACTATCAAACTTGGTATCCTAAAAATGTTTTTTGGATAATTAAATCCTATCAATAATCATACATATTTGTTTTCTCATCTTGATGAAATTGACAATATAAATTGTCCTTTCCTGTGTGAGTTTAATCAAATAATTAATTTCTTAAAACAATGGAAGAATACCACATAATGTGAGAAGAGTTTCCAAGTCAGTTACAAAATAGCAAATCTTTTACCTTTTCAACATCTCTACGATGTGCATACATAAACCCAACCAAGGATTGATATTTTGAAAAAACCCTTTTTGTAGGAAGAAATAGTGAAATCCACCTGGTGTCCACATATTTTAACATTTTTCTACCTTTGGTTACACCTAGATAAAATTGTTGAAACTCTACAAACCTTTTTGGACTGCATGAAAAGTATGAGTGTATTTCAAAGATGAGTTTTTCCACTCTGGCTACATTATCAAATTTGCTCACAATTTTATATGCAAGAATCATTAGGTGAGCCACGCAATGAATGGGAATCACATATGGGGAAATTGATATCTGAATCCTAACATAAAGACCATTCCTTTGTCCTTGCATTGTATTCACATCATCATCTCCAACACAATTTAACTTTGTGGTAATTTCCTTTTCATCCATTTAAACAATATCCTTTAAACTGGTTACAACAACATTATAAATATTTTCCGCATTACAATTTTCAATCATCTTATGTAGTGCTAGTAAATGAGGTTGTCTCAAATGATGTTTGAATGTGTAAATATGTATGCAAATATAAGATGTGTTGTCAATAGTTGTTACCTCATCAATGGAAAGTGATTTTTTTTTTTACTTATTTCACATTCTCTCTTAGGTCTTCCTTCTCAACCAGTGATAGACATTTTACCATTTCCCAACGACTTTGATCTAACCAATGTGAACTTGTAAGGTTTTGTTGTCAAATAAATGAACATGATTTCAATATATTAATGAAGTATATATAGTTCTATTCACCCCGAGAATAGTCCTGCAAAGACAGGACCACCGGAGGTAAGAATAGACCTAATTACAACAACATAACAATATGCCCAAAATAAAATAATGAAATAATAGAATGATATGCTAACATCCCCCCTTATTACATTATTTGGGTAATTCTACTAGCTATACTAACATCCCCCCTGATTACATCATTTTGCAATACATAGGGAGCTGCGAAACAATTCAAATTTGACACGTGCAAGTGCCTTAGTGAAAATATCTGCAACTTGAGCATCGGTGGGAATGTACTGAAGCTGAATTCGGTGCTTTGGAACTTCGTCTCGAATGAAGTGACATTGTGTGTCAATGTGCTTGGTTTTCTCATGATGCATTGGATTCTTAACAAGGTTCAAAACACCCTGGTTGTCGCAGAACAAGTGTATTGGAGATTTTGATGGAAGACCCATACTTGTCAGAATGCGATGCAACCATATCACTTCGCACACAACTTCACGTGCGGCGCGATACTCTGCCTCTGTAGATGAGATAGCAACCACCTGTTGCTTCTTGCTGTGCCAAGAGACAGGACCGGATCCAAGATGAAATATATATCCTAAAGTTGACTTACGATCATCATATGACCCGACATAGTCAGAGTCTGTGTATCCTTGCAAGAAGAATTTGTTATTCCTCTTGTATTCTAGGCCATATTCCATTGTGCCACGGACATAGTGAAGAACACGTTTTGTTGCTTTCCAGTGAGTAGTCTTAGGTTCCTGCATGAACCTCGAAAGATAGTTGACAGCAAACATGATATCTGGCCTAGTGTTTGTCAGATATATGAGACTCCCAATCAGCTGTCGATAGAGAGTACCATCTACCTGAGGTGAATCATCATATCATGATAGCTGAAGCTCGGATTCCATCGATGTTGCCATTGGCTTGCAATCAGTCATGCGATATTTTTCTAACAGTGTCTTGGCATATTTTTTTGAGACACTTTGATGTAGTGCTCCTTCTGGTTCACTTCCAGACCAAGACAGTAATGGAGAAGTCCGAGATCTGTCATCTCAAAATATTTACACAAGTCCTTTTTGATAGTAGAGATCATAGTTTTTGAACTCCCTGTAATGAGCAGATCATCAACATAGAGTACAAGCAACACTATCTCAGAACCTTGTTTCTTGAAATAGAGGTTTGCATCTGATGGACATCTCTTAAATCCATGCTGCAGGAGGTGATTATCCATTTTTATATACCAAGCTCGAGGAGCTTGTTTTAAACCATATAAGGATTTGACCAACTTGCACACTTTCTGCTCTTGGCCTTCCACTTCAAATCCTTCAGGTTGAGTCATGTAGACTTCCTCTTGGAGATCACCATTCAGAAAAGCACTCTTGACATCCATCTGGTGAACTTTCCACCCATACTGTGCTGCCATAGCACAAAGAACTCGAATAGTGGTCATCCGAGTAGTAGGTGCAAAAGTTTCCTCGTAGTCAATGCCTTATTTTTTAGCATAGCCCTTTGCAACAAGATGGGCCTTATGCTTATCAATTGTCCCATATGCCTTGTACTTGACTTTGTACACCCATTTGCAGCCAATGGGCTTCTTTCCGTGTGGCAGATCGACAAGCTTCCAAGTTTTATTTTTCATCAGAGACTTATACTCAGCATCCATAGCAGCCTTCCATTGTGGCTCACTAAGAGCATCTTGTACAGAAGCAGGTTCATGTTCATTCATTGAAGACATAAACACCCTGTCATCATCTATATCCATATCCTCTGTTTCTCTCTCTGGATCTACAGAAAGTTCCTCAAAATATTGACAAAGATCATCAACCTCAGTAGTCTCTGCTGCTGCTTTCTCCTGTCGAGACATGCTACGAGTACGAGGTCTATCCAAAGTCAAATCTGGTGGAGTGGATAACTTGGAGTCTCTGATTGTACTTGTATACCATTTTGGATTCTTCTTCTGTGGTGATGAAGAAGATGCAGAAGTAGAAGGACCTCCAGTATTTGGTGACGAAGGGGACTTCTCAACTTTGGATTCCACAAGATCTAGGTATACATTAGATGTGCTTTGTGATGTGAAAGCCTCATCAAAAACAACATCTCTACTGACATGAATCTTCTTGGTCAAAGGATCAATCAATCGATAACCCTTAGAGTGCTCATCATAGCCAAGAAGAATACACTTCAATGTCTTCTCATCTAGCTTCTTCCTTTTCTCTTTTGGTATGTGCATGAAAGCATTACATCCAAAAATGCGTAGATGAGATATGGAGGGTTTTTGACCACTCCAAGCTTCCTGTGGAGTCATTCCTTGTAGGGCCTTTGTGGGTGCCCTATTCAATAGATATACTACTATGGTGATAGCTTTTGCCCAATATTGTTGCTCAAGACTAGCTCCTGTGAGCATGCAACGAACCATTTCCATGATGGAACGGTTCCTCCTTTCAGCAACTCCATTTTGTTGAGGAGTATAAGCAGTAGTTAACTGTCTCGTGATCCCATGTGCAACCAAGAATGCAAAAAATTATTTAGAGGTAAACTCCCCCCCTCGATCTGAGTGGAGGGTCTTTATAGAAGTCCCTGACTCCTTCTCAACAGATTTCTTGAATTGCTGGAAGAAACCAAATGCTTCAGATTTCAGATTAAGGAAGAACACCCACATATTTCATGAGTAATCATCTACAAACAACTAAAAATACCTCTTCCCCCCACAACTGATGGGTGTGAAGGGACCGCACAGATCGGTGTGAATCAACTCCAGAGGTTTCTTTGCTCTTGTAGAGCTCTTCTCAAAAGGTACTCTATGCTGCTTTCCTACCAAGCAGTCAGAGCACACTGGAAATGTGGTAGAAAGGGAAGGAAGACCCTTTACCATCTCATACTTACTTAGCTCAAGTAAGTAACTAGAACTAAGATGCCCATATCTCTTGTGCCATAGGGAAGTTGCCTCCTTTGTAGAGACTATCATGGCTACATGTGGAGTAGAGATAGCATCTAAGGCAAATAAGCCATGCTTATATGAAGCGGTTGCAATGTTCTTACCCCTCCTGGTAATAGAACAACACTTCTTGCCTCCCTCAACACTAAATTTTACAACCATATCCTTGTCCAGAATTTGTGTGACTGACAACAAATTGTTCGCCAATCCTGGAACATAGAGAACTTTTTCAATCTGACACTTGCCATCAGGAAGAGTGACTGAAACTGTACCTTCTCCCTGAACCTTGTAGGTTTTATCATCAGCAATAGTGATAGGTTTTCCCTCTTTGGCCTCAAAGGACTCAAACCACGATTTGTCGCCAGTCATGTGCTTACTAGCGCCAGAATCGACATACCATATAGGATCCTTCTGCTTGGAAATTGTGGTAGTCATAAGCACCTTGTGTGCCCTCTCAGAATCCGAGTCAGATTCCTCGACAACAACATTCACTTTGGGTTGCTTATTCCTGTTTTGTGGTTTGTTCTGGCCTTTCTATTTTGGTTGCTTATTCTTGTGCCAACATTTGTTTGTATCATGACCCTCTTTGTCATAGATCTTGCAATATATTTTTGTTTGTTGAGGTTGTTTCCCTTTTGAATATTTGTGAGAATTCCCTCATTTCTAAAAATTACCCTTCTTCTTTGAACCCTTCCTGTTGGAGTATAGGGTTGTATTAGAAGAATCATCTCTCTGAAGTTGGCGTGCCTCCTCTTCTTGAAGCAGATTGACCAACTCAACAAAGGTAACTTTTCTCTGTGACACCTGAAGTGAGGTGATCAACACCCTATAAGAATCAGGTAAAGCTCTCAATACCACTGAAGTAAGGAGCTTATCATCCATAGTTTCTCCCAAAGAACTCAATTTTGCTTTCAACTCAGACACTCTGCATAGAAAGAGTTCAACAATCTCACCCTGCTTCATACTCAAACTGTGAAGTTGATATTGAAGGTAAAGAATGGTGGAATCATTATTTCCCTCATAAATGGTTTGAAGGGCATCCCATGCCTCTTTACCATGTTCTTTGTCAGCTATGTGAGGTTGAACTTCATCTGAAACAGCAAGCAAGATGAGCACTCTTGCTCTACTATCTTTCTTGTCAAATGCAATCTGATCTGTAGTTGGAGTTGTAGCTATTGTTGATCTAGCTACTGGTGAAGGTCATGTTGTTGCTCCAGAAACAACATCCCATAGGTCTTCCATGACAAGGATAGCCTTCATCTTGTTTTTCCATGGTGTGTAATTAGGACCTTTCAATAACTGATGAGCATCAGTCATTAATTTTGCAGCCATAATGAGGGTTCCTTATAACACCAAATGGTCCCCCTTTCGATATACCTTAATGCCAGGTCGTTATACCATACAAAATACCCACCCTTACGTGAGGGAGACTATAGGTATTTTGAAAAATTAGAGAAATTACCCGCCCTTACGTGAGGGAGACTATAAGTAATTTCAATGATTATACGATACGTGGTACTTAGGCGATACTGAAATGGAATCATCTTGTTGATGACACCTACCATAGAAAGTCATCAATCCTCATGCGTGGGGCGTAACTTCCCCTAAACACTTCAAAAATCAGAACATTCATCAGGGTTTATGTCTAAACACAAGAACGATTGGGGTAGTGGATGGAGTAAAAAAATAGCAAAATGGCAAACTTATGTCTCCTCGACGATTAATAGAGAACAAGCTCAGACGTCATTGTGGTAGCTATATTAGGTGGCGGATACAATAGCGCAATCACGACAACATTACCTGTAAGTGCTGGCCAGAGGTATCACAAATACCGAACGCTACAGTGCAATAAATTGCACGGATGGGTTTTATTTATTCCGGGGACTTAGGGAGTGAATTTGATTTTTAACTTTTAATGAAGTAGTGCAAAAAAATGGAAAATGCAACATACAACATAAAAGTGCCCACAAAAATAAACCTCTAGGTGTCGGGCGCTGCCGAAAATGCACCTTTACAATAATGCCAATTTTGCTTTTTTTCAAATGCTGAAAAAAAATTACTCACTTTCCCCCCTTTGATTTTTGAAAAAATAGGCCCCCCTTATTTGTAAAAAAATTTAATCTCTAATGTTTTAAAAATAATTAAAGTTTAATTAAACAAAATTTTCTAAAAAAAAATAAGAAATATTAAAAAAATAATTCTTTTTTTTTTAAGAAAAATATGAAAAATAATTTAATTAAACTAAAAAAATTTTTAAAAACATCAAAAAAAAATTAAACAAACCGCAAAAATAATTTTTTTTTTTTACCTGTCGGGGGGTGGGGTCGGCGGGTTTTGACCCCACGACCTCGGGGCTCCCTGAGCCCTACCGCTCAGCCCACAACCAAGTGGGCTAGTGGGCTGATCCGAAAGGATCAGCGGGCGCTCAACCTTTAAGGAGGACTCCCCGAGTCCTTCCTTCATGCGGCCACCTCCGCTCCACCGGGTGGCGGTTCCTTGGTGGCGGCATGGTGGCACGCGGGCAGCTCATCTTGGAAGATGTCACAGAGCTCATGCCCGCGACTGCGCACCAGATCCACCCAAAAACTTAACAATTCACAAAATTTTTCACAGCCTCCATAGCCTCTGATCGATGCAAATATCGCCTCTGCTACTGCGATTTGACCTGCAACTGATCACCTCTGCTTCTGCGTGATGCCTCTGGATATGGAGGAAATGCATGCTCCAGAAGATCTGAGCTCCAAACAAAAAAAATAATCCGGCAAAGATGCTCGGATTTACTTGCTGAGTCCAGCTATGGCATCAAAACAGGCTTTCATCGTCCCAAAAATTAAGGAAAAATTCCATAATATTTTTAGGTTTGATGCCAGATGCAGGTTGTTTACGTCATGGCAAAGTTTGGTTTTTTTATCCCACATTCATGGGTAGATCGGCTTCATGGTGTTTAAAACACCCAGCCCACCCGTAAGAGGGTGTCTCCTCTCGGGGAGATGCTACCCGAGAGGACGGCTGGCTCTTGCTCGTGGGCATCAGCCTGCTCTCGCTCCCGGGAAGGGGCTTCCTTCGAGTGGTTGCCTTCCACTCTGTGAGCGATGGCTTATTATGGGCGACGGATTGCTTTCGATCATGGGCTGGCTATGGGTGGCTTTCGCTCAAGAAATTTTAGCCTAGTCTGCCTAGCCACGCTCTCCCTTAGCCTTAGCCTAGTCCGCCTAGCCATGCTCTCCCTTAGCCTGAGTCCACCTAGCCTTGCCTAGCACCAATTTCCCTTCAGATCCCAGCCTAGCTACTAATCAAGAATGAGAGCAACGCTTCTAATCATTCAAGAGAGCTTGATGCCAAAAAATTTGCTCTAATACCATGTCAAAGCAACGAACATGATTTCAATATATTAATGAAGTATATATAGTTCTATTCACCCCGAGAATAGTCCTGCAAAGACGGAACCACCGGAGGTAAGAATAGACCTAATTACAACAGCATAACAATATGCCCAAAATAAAATAATGAAATAATAGAATGATATGCTAACATTTGTACATTGGCTAGTTGATGTATTTACTTAAAATCAGTAAAATCAAACATGGATCGACATTTTTTTAGAATATTGTATACAATAGCAAACTACAATTTATTTGAGGCTAATATAGTCTTGTTAACTTTTCAAAATTGGGCCTCAATTTTTCCATCCTTCTCAATGAGAGTTTGTTGTTGTTTCATTGCTTTTTCATATTCAAGTGCATATCTCACATGCACACATTCCAATGCATCATTCCACCTATAAAATTTGTTAATTGTTCCATCACTTCGTATTTCTTTGATGTAAACTTTCCTATAGTATTTTTCTATTGTCTTTCTTATTTTGCAACAAATGATCCTTTCCCAACTTCCATGTACAAATAACACATTTACACACATTTTGTATCTTATCTCGCTCAATAAAGGGGTATAATTGTGCCAATTCATTTTTAAAATCCCTTTCAATAGTCCATTCGTTTATCTTTTGATGTTTACATTTTTGACTACAAGATTCCCTAGAGGTCTGCATTTTAATTGTACTGTTATTTTCTTTTTTAGTTGATGTGTCTGAATTAAACATCTCTTGAAGTGGTTGTTGAATGCCATTATTAGAAAAATTATCATGTGGTCCCATATCATCTACTAGAATATATTTGAGTGAACACACATTAGGGTCGACAGTGTTTACTACATTCAATGTTTGGTGTTCTCTATCATTTTTTGATGTAAAAAGGCACTATTTTAAAGAATTAACAAATACAGTTTTACAAAGCATTTAAAAAGAGGTAGATAAGTAGACAACCATTATATTTTAATAAACAAAGGCTTTATATTTAAGAATAACAAATAAATATTAATGATTTGATGGTAAAAGGTGCTTGTACCTACATGTTGTGTAGAATCTATAGATATTGATGCCTCACTGCATTTTAATATTTGTGTAAAATATTTTAGAATTATCTTTTTACAAGAATATTGGTATTCTTTCTTTCCATCTTCAGTAGCTGACATTGTATCTATAAACAAAAAATCTTTAGATGTTAGGAAATTAATATGAAATTGAAGGAAAATAGCATACACCCCTCAATAAAAATTTGTGTTTCTTAGTAACCATGGTTAAACTGTAATTCAATAAAGAATCTATTAATCTTCAAATGAACCTACACTACCCTACAGAATGACATAAGACAGACAAGAAGTAGTCTCTAACAAGAAAATACTCCTAACACACAATATGACATGGATACTTATCAATCACAGTTGCAGATAGTGCTTCTACATTGCCTATGAAAAATACTCTAAGAGACAAGAAGCAGTCTCTAACAAGAAAAATGCTCCTAACATAGAACTAGATGACATTGATAGTTATCTACCACAATTTTATATAGTGCACCTACAGTGCCTATAAAACTAAATAAAAAGAGCTTTGGACAAAAGAATATTAGAAGAAGAATGCTCTACCTACTTTCATAGTCATCAATCCTCTATAACTGATTGGCCTATGCCGATCAACACACTTCTATAATAGATCAACTTAGGACCATAGACACACCTCTACAATCGATGGACTTTTACCGATAGACTCTCCTCTACAACCGATCAAATTATACCAATAGATAATTCTCTACAACTGATCGACTTATGCCAACATACACTTATCTGCAATCAATTGGCTTATGTCGATAGATACATCTCTACAATCGATCAGCTTATATCAATTGACACTTCTATGCAACTGATAGACTTATACTGAGAGACTCTCCTATGCAACTGATCATCCTATGTCGATAGACAATTCTATGCAACCAATAAAATTATACCGATAGATGCTCCTTTGCAACAAATCAACATATATTGATAGACACTCCTCTACAACCAATCATATTATATTGATAGACACTTATCTGGAATTGATTGGCTTATACTGACAGACACTTCTCTACAACTGATCGGCTTTTACCGATAGTCTCTACAATCGATCATATTATGTTGATCGACACTTATTTGTAACCAATTGATATATGTTGATTGTCTTTCCTCTACAACCGATCAACTTATGTCGATCATCTTAAGTCGATCAAAACTTCTCTACAGCTGATAGTCATATGTCGATCGAAACTCCTCTACAATCGATCGAATTATGTCGACAGACGCTTCTCTGCAACCTTGTCAATTTTTTTGTTGTTTCAAAGATATTTTTAAGTTAGAGTATTTTAGATGTATGTTTATTAATACCCCCTACAATATATATACGGGTAGTATATGAGGTAAATTAGGTGAGAAAAATAAGATCATTTATAATTTTAAGGTGAATTTTCTATGGAATCGGGCAAAAGTGGTCTACAAATTAAAATAAAAATAGGATAATTATTATCAATGGCAGGCAAATTTACCCCAAGAAAACTTCCACCTCATAAATTTTGGGTGAGTGAGCCTAAGTGAAATAATCCAAAATTAGCCAATTTAAAATTTTGAAAATTCTAAATAGAGAAGTGCTTGCAAGTTTTCAAGTCGGTGTGAAGATGGCGAGAGGGTAGACAAGCACCGATAGTCAATGCAGGACCCCACCAATAAGTACCCGAAACTTAACTTATTTTTATTTTGATTTATGTGAATGCTTTAAAAATGTAGGAATGTAAGTTTGAGTGTGGATGTTTGGTGCATGTTAATTTTTTTTAAATGCGTGTACAAAGTGTGAAAATGGCCAAACGGGTATCTAGATGTGTTACCCATTTTTATGTTTGACCAAGAAATTGATATGTTTGACTATGTGACATATGCGATGATTTACTTGATTTGTAAGATGAAATGTGTATTGTTTTTGAAATGTGATTGACTCGGTGAAAAATGGGCATCCAAAAATGTGATTTTTTTTTTACGTTACGTTTTATATTACTATAAAATGGGAAAATGGGTTTCCAAAGATATTATTTTTTTGGCATTTTGGATTGTGTTGGTGTGTTTTGAAATTGCATGCCACGAGGTGTATGTGGACGAGTGTGTGTATTTTTTTGGTCATGAAATATGTACTATTTTTGAAATGTTATTGAATATTCACTATGAAAGGGTGAAATGGGTATCCAAAAATGTCATTGGTTTGCTATCATGTGATGTGGTTATGTGTGTTAGAAGTTCATGCCTTGGAATGCATGTTTTTGGGGTCGCATGTGGTTTTGTATGTAAAAAATAATATTTTTGTGTATGGGGAGACAAATTTGCCATGAAATGGACTAATGGGTGCCCAAAAATGTCTTCCCTACTGAGTTCACATGGCAACATGCAAACTGGACCTAAGTTTGCATGGAGATATACGAACTAGACTGGAGTTCGCATGGTAATATGCAAACTAGGAAAAAAGTGTTTATTTTGTTGTTTTGGTGTATGAGGTATGCTTTATGAATACTATATATAATTATTATTTTAATTAAATAAGGAAAATGAATATGGATGTATGTGAAATTGATCAAGATTTATGTGATGTTTTTGGATGAAACAGGTGAAGAATATTGAGCCACGACATCATGTATGATCATTGAGAGCTATCCTGGGCAAAGGATGTGATGGTGTAGATGTAGAGTGGATGGGTAGGGTGTGGATGAAGAGGATGTGGAATGTGTAGAGTATACATACCAACATGGCATATATTTTGGCATTATGTGAGAGGTGGGATCCAAATAGGAATACTTTCCACTTTCCTACAGGTGAGATGACGATTACATTGAAAGACATATATAGGTTATACAAAATACCGATAGAAGGTATTCTAGTGATGGTAGCAGTGGATGGTATGTAGAAGGAGGTATTACAATGTACCTTTGGTATGAAGTGGGGAGAGGTATACTATGGAAAGGGGGTGGATTATGAATATTATTGGTACAAGAAGATGTTTATTAATCGCCACTATGTGGTGATGCTTATGATATCTATATATGCTATGTCAGATATGTTAGGAGTAAAATTATCCTAGAACATAATAAATGTAGTATGCAATATGGTGGAGGTGGTATTTGCATGGGCACCTATGCTATTGGCACAGGTATATAGAGAGTTGCACAATGTATTAAGAGCAATGCATATGGGTTTGAGATGGAACCCATTACTTTAGGTGTGGGCATGGGAGCATATAGTCATAGAGCAACTAGTGTTGTTGCCATATGGTGTGCATGAGTTGATGGGTGACTTCGTACCCTATGCCTTGAGGTGGTGTATAGATATGGAGGGGGAGATGAAGAGACCACTTGAGGGTGATTCTTTATTTTGGAAGATACCATTTGGAACTTTGGAGCCTAAGCATATTTAGTGGAGGCCCTATAATGGTGGGGTGGTGTGGGATAAGGATGGGGAAAAAATGAGGGTGATCCATAGACCACAATTGGTAGTAGGTCGATACTTAAAATAAGCAAATTTCTACGTCATTTTAGTTTATAATAGAGGATACATGATCCACCTATTGTGATAGAGAGAAGATAAGATGATCAAGGGAGGTGACCTATATTACCTCCACTGGATGATAGGAGGGATCCACCGATGGTAATTCTAGATGTGGATGATGTAGGTACGATTTCTATGTATGATGCATGGTGGGCCATGAAGAGGTGGGAACCAAAAGTTAGAGTGACTGATGGTTGGATATGGCCAGTGTAGGATTGATAGAGGAAAGTCCCTAAATGCATTAACAATATTTTGTAGATCTAGAATAGGTACAAAAGGATGCATACAAGAAGACTACCAATGGCACACACACAAAAAATCTCACCTTCATTGAGGAGCACCAAAAAACACCATTAGAAGCTTTTAGATTTATGTAGAAAATAGGGAATAAAGATCTTCATTGAAAGAGAAACTTATTTTTTAACCTATAGACACCTAAAACACGTCATGCGAAGGGCAACTACTCATATGGACATGCTACAAAACCATATAGAGGATCTTGGACAGACTCCAAGATAGAGCAGTGGTTCTAACCACTCAATTTAGGCATTTTGGTCTAAGCAGTCTGAACCGCAGTCCAGACCTGTAGTCTCCAGTCTAAACCATGGTTGACACCTGCGGTCTATAGTCTAGACTCCAACTGTGACCTGCAATCTTAAATGAAGTTTAGTTAGGCCTTCCATCTGAGCCAAATTGGTTGGAACGGCCGAAAGATCTAGAAGGAGTCAGTTGAAGGACTAGAAGGAGTCAGTTGAAGGACTAGAAGGAGTCAGTTGAAGGACGAAAGATTCTAGAGGCTTGCATCCCAACTATCCTAACCACCCTTCTTGGTCTTGGCTTCTCCATGAATCCACCCCTAGCCCTAGGGGGCATGCTATAAATACCCCCCTCCAAATGGGGAGAGGGAGAGATGATTTGTATAGTGAAGTGCTGGAAAATTATCGAGAGAGAGTTAATGGATCAAGAGAGCAGTGAAGCCCTATCAAATTGCATACTGACTTTATGCATTTGAGAGCCTCTTTGCTATCCATCTAAATACCAATTAGCCATGGATGCCCTAGGTGCCTAGGATGATCAAGAAACACAAATCCGGGCAAACAAAGGCCCTTCACAGTTATTTGACCACTAAATCGGTCAAAGGACAAAAAAGGCAATCCTTGAACATCAATTTAGACAAGGAGATCAAGCCCACTGTCCCTAATTTTGAGGGTAAACATATCAGAGGTCAAACCGTGGTTGTTAGTTGTGGTTCATAGTGCATACCGCTCATCACAGCTACGGTTTACAACAGGTTAATGATCACCTTACTTTCTTTGCTTTTGATCGCATAGATTAGTTATATTAGTCTTTTCATAGGTTTAATTGCATTTTAGAGAAACTCTGACTATAGAAATTAGAAATTTCATGCATTATATTAAGTAGGATTACATTGGATCTGTTATGCCCATTATTGTTCCTAATTTGATATTTGATCCATGCATCATTTGCTTATTCATGTCCTTCATGTTGTAGCATAATTCTTGATTTAATTAGAATAGTTTAAAGTCTTTCTTTATGCTTTCTTGTTTTTCTAGTTTAATGGCACTTACATGCATATTCCCTTAAAGGGCCTCATCATGAGAGGCTATCAATATTTTTAATCATGTGCTGTTGTTTTTTTTTTACAGGGAGATAGGTGCAAGAGGATCTTATGTCATAATCCTTCTACATCACGGAGAAGGGGTTTAGCTCCACCCCAAGGCAGTTTGTGACTAATCAACAGAGCGCCATAAATGTGCCTACCCTATTGAGGTCATTGGCAATTGTAATATTAGTATCATCTTTCAAGTGACCCTAAGAGGGCATTTTTACAATCAAAACTCATTCAAATATTAATACAAGAAACCTTACATACTTTGTTTCTGTTCAATTTATGTACTTGTGTGAATATTTATGCTTTTATGATGGTATAGATCAATGCAGTAGCTAGGTGCACGCTCCGTGGTTAGGTCAGATGGTGATCACGGTGGGACCCCATAATTTTAGCCCCGAGTTCTAACTTTTCTTGGCTATTTCTTATCTCAGGTGCTAACCGTAGCTTTCAGCTACAATTATTTTTTGGCCCATGGTTGTAACCTGTGATCACCATTGCAGCCCGCAGATCAGACCTATGGTTTACATAGAAAAATGCATACAACAGGAAACTCAGTGGGTAGCAGAGCAGGAGCTGAGGTAGGCCCTAATTTCACTATCTATTCTGAATATTCTACGTTATATCTTTCTAGAAAGCATTGAACTATTGCAAACTAGGAACTCAAATAAAAAAGGGTCAATGAACAATTCCTAGTTTGTTTCCATTTTCCTTTCATTAGAAAGGTTTTGTTGGGAATAGTGGACCTCTGAGTGCAGTTCACCCCTAAATATAGTGACCTTGATAGATATGGTGTGTCGTTTGCATGCTTGAGGCCCAATTAGTGGCCATGTCATAATTGCATCATCAAAATATCATGTAGGACATTAGCATGCATTCTTTTTGAACTTGAAATGTTACTTTATTTTCATGCATATCATGTGGGAATGATCATTATGCTCTTTTATGCATTTTCATTTTTACAAAGTAAAAGGAACTACACACACCACCTAGCACTTAAACACTAGTGAGTTGGGCTTCATATCCAACCACTAGTAGGGTTCAACGACGATGGGCATAAATTCCATCCGTTGGCCCAAATCCCACGTACCATGTGTTACTAGACCATACCGGGTCCAATATCCTTTCATACCCTAAAATATTTGCATATACTCCTCTTTGGATGGTATGACGCTGATTAGGGGAAAATGGGTGAGGAACTGGGAGGACCTGTGCCCCCTGACCATGTGTGGGCTTCACTTCCACACATTATAGGTTGGTTTACGTGATTTGGGTTTCATCGCCAAGTTGTCGAGCTATGGGTATATAGGTGAAAGAAAATTTAACTAAGTATAAAATCCAACAATATTTCAAAATACACGAGATTTTGTAATACTGTTACAACACATCTGAAAACAACATCAAATGGTTTAGGGCTCACAATAAAAATTTAAAAGGAGATAATCATCATTTGTATACTTTGTTTGCATAATAAAACACATCTAGATGTTAGGTACACAAATGGTGAACACACGGGGTGATCAACAAAGGTCTAGGACCGATGCCCATGATCAACCCCCAACTGGTTCACAACAACATGTGTCGAGTCCTCAAACACATGAGTGAACCGAATGACGTTCAACGAGCATTAGATGCAACAACTCGACATGGGGATATCCCATTGAGCGGACCCTCGATAGAGGAGATTCATTACACTCCTCTAGACATAGGACTAAGCATGAAGCTTCTCAGCATGAGGATGCTCTACTCCAAAGCCATTACCAAGACCGCACTGCATGCGCGTCCATAGGATCGGCTGAGGAATATGTTGTGTAGGGGACCAAGTTTATTCCCATACATACTAGGTCCATAAGAGGTTCTAACCCTCCATAGTCTGAGTATAGATGGACCAGAGATCCGCCCATTCAGGGGCAAGATGATAAGCTTGCTTTCGAGCATAGGTCCACCCATACTCCTGTGCATGGCTCACCACGCAATATCACCATTGATATATCAAATGTGGGAGCTAATGGAACACCACCGCATGAGTGATGGAGGTCTAGACAGTTAGATGGTCTAGGTAGTGTTCTTGAGTAGCTAGGCTGCAAGCCTACAGCTCCACCCACTCATGCTCTGAGTGAGCATAGCGGTAGTTGTATCAAGATCACTAGAGAGCATGGAGAGACTTCTAAGTGCCCTCATGTCACACGTACACCATCCATACATTTTTCTGATGGGTATAGAATCCATAAGGTATCTCACACATAGCACACACACCCGAGGCCTCCCACAACCGACCAGATCAATAGATCACATAGACTAGTGTCCGAGAAAAGACGTCAACTCCTCCAAGATCAATTGGATGATGCTCGCCTAGAGAGGCAACATATTGAAGATGAAAATATTCAAGTGCAAAGGCTCCTATGATAGAGATTATATGAGTAGCGCATGCACGAGGAGTGTATTTTAGCTCATAAGGAGCGCATAGAGTAGGAGGATCGGCTAGCCAGGGCTGGCCTATACCCTCATGAGAAGCATAGAGAGTGTGTGCATAGGAGGGTTGTGTCCCTAGCCGATATGCACTAGGAGCACAAAGACACTCATACTCATGTCAGTTCCCAATAGATGGAGTGACTACCATCACTCAATAGCCTTAGACAGAGGTAGCATAAACATGTAGATGTAGATGGATACGATCAAGGGTATCCTAAGAGTTACCGAGTTGAGGAGGAGGAAGAGCCACGTCCTCCACCTCCCCCAAAGAAGAAATTACCTCCTAGACCACCTTCATGTCAGCTTAGGGAGGAGGACTTTTTGTCTTCTAATGCGTACAAGGTTTTGGCCGATAAGGTCAAAGTAATGGAGAGGCAAGGCATGGCTATGCAAAAGCCGACACTGAGGAAGATACACAATGAACCTCTAGACCCCTCGGTGTATACACCTCCATATCCTAAGCATTTTGATATGCCCAGATTAGAAAAATTCAAGGGTGATGAGGATGCCCAAGAGCATGTCACAAGTTTTCTAGATGCCTGTTTCTAGATAGAGAGTCAGGATGCCTTGTTGTTGCACACTTTCATTATGACACTCTCCAGCCCGGCCTGAGAGTGGTTCAACCAGCTAAAGAAACACAATATTACTAGTTTGAGTAGTTAGCTGATGCATTTCTTGAATTTTATTCATTTAGTTTCAAGAAACAGGCCAACCTTTCTGATTTGGCTATGTTAGCTCAGTGCGACGATGAGCCCATCGAGCAATATGAAAATATATGGTGTAGAATAATGGCAAAGCTACCATTCCCTATTCCTATAGCCGAATTGACCCGAATGTTCACAAAGAGTTGTGCCAAGCATATCTCGCTACTGTTTCAGCTATAGCAGTACCCTACATTTGAGGAATCTATGGCACAATCCAGGGTGATCGAGGACATCAAGTTGCAAGAAGGCAACTTGAAGATCAAGACCAAGAAATAGGGGTTTAAAAAGAGTACTATGAAGCAACAGGGCAAGCAGGACCACGTAAATCAAGTAGTACTAAATCTTGGAGGAGAGTACAAGGGATAGCAAAAGCCTAATTATCAGGCTCAACCTCCTCCTATGCGTTATGAGACAAACAAGAACAATTATAAGGGCAAAAATAGAGAAGAGCGCCCACCTCACCAGCTCACACCTCTGAGGGAATCGATAACTTCGATTTTCCATCAACTGTGTGAGGCCAAGGCCATACAATTGCTGGAGATCAAATTAGTAGATCTGAATGTGCTAAAGTCGAAGTGGCATCAAGACGATCTATTCTGCATATTCCATAGGGCGAAAGGCCATGACATCGAGACATGTTGGTCCTTCAAACACATTGTGCAGAACATGATAGAAAAAGGAGAGCTTGTTGTACCAGGTAATCCATAGGCACCCAACAAAAGAAACATGAGGATTTTCAAGAATCCACTACCTGATCATGAGGCACCTCGTAACAACATCGGCTAGATCAATCAAGGGATAATCGAAACACCTACCTAGGGGTTCGTAGGCATGGTCAATGTTGTTACTAGACATAGGAGGTACGATCAATCGAATCAACCTCATGCTCCTATTAGAGTACAAGCTACACCTAATCAATGGCCAACTCAAAACATTCTAGGCCCACCAGCTAGATCGGTGGTGACCATAAGGAGTAGGTTAGTTTAGAACCTGTAGATAACTCCTACGAAGTTGTCAATATATGAGTTTATTCAGCAGTCCCCTAGACATAGGGAGACTCTTATGGACATTATGAGGTCCATTGAGGTACAGTCCCAAGATGCACACGCATTTACAAATTTTGTGGGACATGTACAATAGTGTTAGGAACCCATGATAAAATTTTATGATCATGAAGTGAAGATGGTTCCTAATATTACGACTGACCCGCCGTTGCATATTATCACGTGTGTTAAACACATGCCTTTAAAAAGGGTCTTGATCGACACCGGGTCCTCGATAAATATAATTATGACCAAGGCACTCAGCCATCTCAAGTTACCCAAATCACACATTGTGCCTACTACCTTTATGTTGAGAACATTTAATGATGCACTATGCTCGACGGTTGGTATAATTGTTATACCTATTTAGGTGGGACTCAAGACCATCTCTGTGTGTGTCATGTGATAGAGGATGCCATGCAGTACAACATTCTACTCAGAAGGCCTTGGATTCATGAAATGTGTTACGTCCCCTCTATCTTGCATCAATGCATGAAGTACATTCACAAGGGATAGGTTCACGTAGTGTCCTCGGATGAAGAACCATTCAAGTTTGTGAACCTAGCAGATTTACCTAGGGGTTTTGTACTCCCGTCGATGCACTTGGATATCCAACCTATTTCGTTGGTTAATATTCCAATAGGCAAACCAATAGCTCGTGCTCAACCATAGACATCTATGTCACACAGATCTGAGCATACGACTACAACTTCTCTAAAACTGACTGCATCGACAAGTCGAGAAGCTAAAGGTAAAATTGGGTGAGAAAGTAGAAAATCATATGCCCAGACTAGTCACCAATGAGACTCCCACTCCCATGGATGTGGAAGAACCTCAAGACAAAGTCAAGGAGGCACCTTAGCCTGCTTCACCTACATCTTCAGTAGGGTCATCTACACCGTAGGTGACCATTCATATGGCTAGCATAGGGTTGGGTGAGTATCTTGTGCAAAATGTTACTTTTGGACCTATCCTAAAAACTGCATAAGAGATGAGCCGACCGCATGCCCATCAATTTTTTATTGGATCTGTAGTGTCGTTGGGTGAGCCACCCAACCAAACAAACTTCATCTTCGTAGGGCTAGATCAAGTGCCCATCATAATGTCCATATATGAGGACAATGATGAGTCATTTGCTGTGAATGTGCGCTATTTGTCCAACCCAAAATATGACATGCGCATTTTCGAGTCATATCATTGGCATGGACATGGCCTTTATCTTTTTGAATAAGGATGTAGGACTCCTCTCAAACCTCATTATCAGTTAACTACTGATAGGTTCAGGTTAGGGTTATAGGTATAGGATCATGATGATTTGGTTGTTGCATCCTTAGATCACATGTACCTGAGTCTGGGGGATGATGTGGATTTTAATCCATACCACCCTAATCCTTCCATCTATTGGAGGACTCGCCAGATGGTATCATTTGTTACCATAGGGCCACCCGATTCATATCATGACGAGCCCTTAGAGGACAACCCCAGAGGCAACCTGGGTAACCAAATCCATAGTGCTACCAACAACACCGGTATGCAGGGGCATAACCCCACTACTGTAGGTGATCTCAAGTTGGGAGATATTTGTGATGATGATGGAGAGGAGTCCACCTCAAAAATGAGTGGACCTAGTTATGATGTAGATGATGAGTCCTCAAATGATGATCAATCTGAGGAGGAAATTGAGCTAACCTTCCAGGTCCAGCATTTATATGCCATATGCTACCTATGGAATGAGTGGAAGAGACGAATGAGTACTTCATAGCTGATAGTGATTATAAAGATGAAATAGAGGAGGCCCACTTAAAGCCTCATCCAGCTAACCTCCCACTATGCATAGACACAATAGAGTAGCCCATCCATGGTAGTGACCATAGTGATGAATATGAGAGGAACGATTCCAGGATCATGTATCCACAATATCTATTGCCTAGGGAATCAGATCATGTTATGGAGGAAGTACCTCCCAACACTGAGCGCTCTAAGGAAGAACCAATACCAATTTACATGGTAGTATCATATATACAATCTTTCTATCAGATTTATCTAGATAGTGATGATAGCGATCCCAGAATCAGATACATGGGGCCACATATGGCAGATCGCCCCTTAGAGGAGGGGGGAAATGACGGATTGTATTTGTACAGTTATAATAAGAATTCTATGGAGATGGCATATTTGGAACCTCATCACTTACGTAATTGGCCTCCACCTCGAGGTCCCCCACCTATTACAGCTGTAGGTTTGTGTCATGAGATTAATCTCCATCGTAGCCTAAGGGAAAGAAGAGATCTCGAAGAGAGGTATCAAGAACTCTTTCCCCATCTACCTACATACGCAGATCTCCTTGAGCTGAGATATCCCACTTTTCAACTAGTGCATCGGGAGGATCCAATTATATGAGCATCCCATAGAGAGGATCCATTTGTGATCATACCATCCGAACTAGATCTTGGGTACAGAAGCTACGCTTCAAAGATAGAGTTTTGTCCATGTGGTTTCAGATATCAATTCCATTCCATCAACATGGTCTTCGTGGATTTGACCACTCCACTCTAAAATCTAGCAGATCCATCCAAACCAATGCATCTAAACATGGATGCTATCGATTGGGATCACGCTGACTCGTTGGTCTAGCCTGAATATTTCAATTATTTGTATTACAATAATTCATGTTGTGGAGAGATGATTTGTATAGCGAAGTGCTGGTGAATTATCGAGAGAGAGTTAATGGATCAAGAGAGTAGCCCTATTAATCTTTGATAATTTGCATAAATATTCAAGAGAGATGATTCACACTATGGAGAGATTATTTGTATAGTGAAGTGCTGGAGAAGTGCTAGTTTTATGAGCTATACCATCATAAAGCATAAATATTCACACAAGTACATAAATTGAACAAAAACAAAGTATGTAAGGTTTCTCGTATTAATCTTTGAATGAGTTTTGATTACAAAAATTCCCTCTTAGAGTCACTTGAAATATGATACTGATATTACAATTGCCAATGCCCTCAATAGGGTAGGAGCACTTATGACACTCTGTTGATTAGTCACAAACTACCTTGGGGTGGAGCTAACCCCCTTCTCTGCTATGTGGAAGGATTATGACATAAGCTCCTCTTGCACCTGTCTCCTTGTGAACAAGAAATAATAGCACATGATTAAAAATATTGATAGCCTCTCATGATGAGGCCCTTTAAGAAAATATGCATGTAATTGCCATTAAACTAGAAAAACAAGAAAGCATAAAGAAAGAATTTAAACTATTCTAATTAAATCAAGAATTATGCTACAACATGAAGGACATGAATAAGCAAATGATACTAGATTAAATATCAAATTAGGAACAATAATGGGAATAAAAGATCCAATGTAATCCTACTTAATACAATGCATGAAATGTCTAATTTCTACAGTCAGAGTTTCTCTAAAATACAATTAAACCTATGAAAATACTAATATAACTAATCTATGTGGTCAAAAGCAAAGCAAGTAAGGTTATCATTAACCTATTGCAAACTATAGCTATGATGGGAGGTCTGCACTGTGAACCATGGCTGACATCCATGGTTTGACCTCTAATATGTTTACCCTCAAAATTAGGGGCAATGGGCTTGATATCCTTGTCTAAATTGATGTTCAAGGGTCGCCTTTGTTGTCATCTGATGGATTTGGTGGTCAAATCATTTTGAAGTGCCTTCGTTTTCCCAAATTTGTGTTTCTTGATCCTCTTAGGCACCTAGGGCATCCATGGCTAATTGGTCTTTATATGGATAGCAAAGAGGCTCTCAAATGCACAAAGTCAATATGCAATTTGACAGGGCTTCACTGCTCTTTTGATCCATTAACTCACTCTCAATAATTCACCAACACTTCATTATACAAATCATCTCCCTAGTGGCTCCTCATTCAAGCTCTGAAGCACCCTAGCATTTTGTAACCGAAGTTTATTTTGTAACCCTAATTCTAAATCTCAAAGTATTTTATGGTGTTTTTCTATGCTCCTCAATGAAGATGGGTTTCTATGTGTGTGTGTCATTGGTAGTCTACTTGTATTTGTCCTTTTGTATGTGTTCTAGGTCTACAAAATGTTGTTAATGTGTTTGGGGACTTACCTTGGTCAAACCTTATAGTTATGAATACAAATAGACCAAAATATGAGAAAAACCATAATGAAAATTGATGGAAATACTGTAGAAATAACTTAAAATTAATGTATACATAATATTATGTTGTAAATATGTTATAAAGCTAATTTTCATGGTGACTTAAAAACTGGACTTTAGGTTTGCATTCCAGGGGGCAAATTGGACTATTGTTGAATTTTAGTGAAGGTTTTATGTCTGGATGGGTTGTAGATGTTTTTTATTGTTTTTTAGAAGAAAAATGGTAGAAGCAGATTCGAGTGTGATTTTGATAGAGTCTGGGTATGTTTACTAAAGAAAGCAAGAGAGGTAAAATGAGGGAAAAGACCCTCTATTTATAGAAAAAATCAATATCAAGGGGGGTAGTTAGGTATACCAAACTATGGGTGAGTATTTTTGTATCTCCTCACCCACTCTTCAAGGAGCTCACCAATTTATGAAGGCATTTATGGATAGGAAAAAAATATCAAAATAGTAGCAGTGGCCATAGGTGGACCGAACTGATGGGTGGATGGCAAAATAAAGCAGGATGAGCAACAAGAGTAGGCACGCACCCACCCTTAAATTTTGGTGGAACTTTCCAAAATACCCACCCAAATTATTGGGCATACATTTCAAGGGGATAGCAAGGGTAGACGAATTGTGCCACCCCACCCTTATGAAATAGAAAGAACCTCTCCCATATCGGGTTGGATATGCAAGGTCTAAAATAGGTGAGATTTTGGAGAAATAACCACTCTCTTCCCAGTACCCTGCGAGTGACCACTACCTGAAATTCAAACAAAATACTTGTCTACTACTCCATTAGTTGGGTAGACAACAACATACATAGAAGTGATGGATTCCCAGCATGATACTCCCAAGGTGCTCCAGTGTCTTTCATACACCATCCCAACTAGAGGATCACCAGCAAAGGAGAAGGACAAGGTAGCTGAGCATTAATGAGCTAGATAGAAATATAAAAAGATACAAAGGCTCGAATTAATTTTAAATTATATATCACCTTCTAGAATATCGATACGATCCAGAGGAACAATGTACCAGAGTGATGCTCACCAGCTGCAAGGATCATCTTCCTACTCACAACCATTAATATTCAAATTTTCAAATCTATGTAAATATACCTATAAATAGTGGAATTTTGGTCATTCCTAAAGGTAGACATTTATCCATTAAAATTCTTATGTAATAATTCCCCTATGTAAATACAAATTCTACACTATTTTGTCTTTGGATTTGTCCTCCTTTTCTTTACTTAATGCATGAACATTCATTTTTGTTCAATTTTTTAAGTAATCCTATGTTATTCTGCTATCTAAATTTCATGGGGTTTGCTTGAGTGGCTCAAGAGTGTATGTTTACAAATATGAACTTGAGGTTTATTTCTACTAATGCCAGTTGGATAGGAGTGTTGTGATTCAACATTCTAGATCTCATGCATCTATTTGTTGCTTCTAGAATTTGCCTTTCACCCACCACTGATAGGACCTATAACTAAGGCACAATTGGGTGATATTTTAGGTGTAGGTTATGTGTTCATATGGGGTCTCACACCTGCATAAGTCTTGATGTGACTCTACCCATCCTTGTGAGTTTTTGCTATGGCCTTCTTTTATTTTATTTCCTTCCCTTTTTTCTTTCCCTTGTTTTGTAGCATAGAGTAGCTGGAATCACCCATGAAGGAACCTACTTCCTTCAAAGATCATCCACACCCATATCCTAATGCAATGGTTCTACATTGCTTGGAATTGATCTGCCATCCCTACCCTACATGTGGTACTATATTGGTGACCAACAATTTTTTGTGACTTTTTTGGGGAACTCACTAAGTCCCTATGTTTCAAGAAATTAAATATTAGTGGCTCTTTGATTTGTCTAGATCCTCTCAAAGTCACCTGGTGACTTTGACTACGTGGTATGACCTAATCATGAGACTAATCACCCACCTATTCTAATGATCCAAACATAATGAAGGACTCAAGGTATGGTGAGTAGCCTTGAACTCATTGGTAAAGATAGTATGTTCACCTAACGACTCTGAATCCAAATTTGACACCATAGTCGGGACCTATGAAGATTGGTGCTTTAATGGCTCAGTTGTCATTCTTCCAATAGAATGACCTTGGTCCACTGAACCTCCACTCCTCACATGATATTCACAAGGATGTCCTCAAGACCCTAACCAAATACAATGGCACCTTGAGAATGTCTCAGGAGCATCTTGAATATGTTGCTAAACTAGCACCCCTCCATGGCATTACTCACAAATATGTCATGATCAAGATTTTGGTCATCTCTCTAGAGGTAAGGGTGCTATTGTGGTACTAAAATATTGGGTGAAGAACCATATGCTCATGGGAAAACTTGGTGGGAGCTCTTATCGACACATTCGACAACTCCATGGATCCCTTCTAATTCTTTATGCATATCCCATTCATCAAGAGATCACCTTTCAAACCCCTCATTGAATTCAATATTTGGTTTGAAAGGAGCTAGAGGAGGATTCCTCCTTAGTACCAGTCATCACCCACCCAAGCTCACATATACTATATATGGACCTTGATATTGAATATAGGCCTCCTCCTAATACAAACTAGGGAAACGATATTCCCTCAAGTCTTTCAAGAGGATGTACGGGTAGAGTGACTCCTGCTTCAAGCAAGAATAATATCTTTAGGTTACTTTGCCCAACTAGCCCCATTTCCATCCACCACTGCTCCCTATCCTACTACACAATATCCCCCATGGATGCCATCTCAATTTTTGTAGCAACTAAGGGTGCATTCTAAAGAAACACAAAGGGAGGATGTCATATCAAGCCTAGGCGGGAAAATTGCAAGCACTAGTGTAGAAGGTGGTACCTCTAGCACTTACATCCTTTCACAATGATTGGAGGATCTAAACTTGGATGGGAACATCACGTATGAAGAGATCATATTTTTGCACCCTTTTTGCATCCCAAGGTGCAGTGAGCAAGGACCAAACCATCTTGATGGTGGTATAGTTAGTTAGTATCCAGTTCTCAAGGAGGTTGCATTAGTAGTAGGCTCAATCAACGAATCCTACAAGGAAAAATGTGTGAAGTTGGTGGAAGCATACCAAGCTAGGATTTTATAGTAGGTGAATCCTAAATACTAGCAACATTAGAGCCTGTTTCCAAAAAAACTAGTATAGAAAGAGAGCTCCCACATGGTAAGATATATTGTCATATTGATCATTGATTGCATAAGTACTGGTATACATAACTATCTACCAAGTTTTGAAATCTTCATGACTTGGAGAGGCTAGCAATGCTAACCAGAATACAAGAAATTCTTGAAGTTCAGTACAATATGGTCCAGTCATTGTAGGTTCATTGGATGAAACTATGGTGTGAGTTAGTAATTGTGGTGCACCAATTGCATCACAATTTTATGTACATAAGCCGATAGCTAAATAAAAGTGTGCAAGGGTGGCAAACCTAAAATAAAGGAAAGAAATTTAGAAAATCATCTCAGTGTCTAAAATCACTTTTCCTCTCTTATAATGTTCTCTTTTATGACTTTGTAATCTAATGGATAGAGCATGAGACTGAAAGGCATGAAATTGCATCAAGCAAAATCTAACTAGATATAATATGCAAGTATGATTTTATGGTACATATCCTATAAAATAATTTAAGGGTGGTGCCTATCCTGCTATCCTTCCCTTATATATACGATAAATAGGTTGAATGCATCCCATCAATATCATGGTATGCTTGTGGAAGAGGGATATTCTGTTAAAATATACTATGTGGAAAGCTAATTTAAGAATAGGCAGATTGCCATAAGTTACTTACCTTGAAAATCATGGCTTATAGCAACTTGTTTATTATTGAGTTGGCATTGGGTTGCAGAGGAGTATGTTTATGGGTATATGATGTTGGGGAATGTACCACGAACCAAGAGATTCAGTCTGCTATTCTATGAAAATATATTATAGATACAGTAGTTCTATTTATCTTCTCCTAGGATTGTGCTCAGCATTGTGTTCCCTCTTGGTCTCTCCTTCTGTTGTATTTGGCTATTTTTTTTTATATTATTACTTAGTTTTGCAATCATATTACGGTCACTTCTTCCCCTTCTTCTCCTCTCTATGTATATTTTCCTTATCATGCATAGGTCCTCCTCTCCCACTTCATCTAGTCACTCCCTTTTGTTTTTCTTCTTTCTTACCTTTCCACTATTATCATCTCTCTAGTTTTCCTCTCCCTACTTTGTTCTATCTCTACCTTCTCTATTCGTCCCTTCTCTATTTTCCTATTCGTTACTGCTTTAATAGTTGAATGCTTGTTAGGTTATTTATTTTTACAAAGTAAAAAACCTATAGCAACAACGGCCTCCTCACCCACTCTTCAGGGATTTCACAAGGTTTTGAAGGTATTGATGAATGAGTGGAAAATATCAAAATAGTAGTAGTAGCCACAGACAAACCAAACCAATGAGTGTATGGTAAAATAAATCAGGATGGGTGACAAGAGCAAGAGGAAACCCACCCTTAACTTTGGGTGTAACATTCCAAAAAACCTATCCAACTTCTTGGGTGGATATTTCAAGGGGCTATCAAGGGTTAACGAATTATGCCACCCCAACCTTACGAAGTAGAAAGAACCCCACCAATACTAGGTAGGATATGCAAGGTGCAAAAGGGGTGAGATTTTGGAGAAATACCCACCCTCTTCCTAGTACCCCATGGGTGGAAAAAGAAGAAAATGAAGCATCCACTCAAAATTCAAACATAAGACTTTTCCACTACTCCAACAGTTTGGGTACCTAACAACGTATGCATAAGTGATATATTTCTAGCACGATACTCCCAAGGTGCTCTAGTATCTATCATCTACCGGATTAACCAAAGGATCTCCATTCAAGGAGAAGGATGAGGCAGCCATGTATTAATGAGCTAGGTAGAAATATCAAAATATCCAAAGGGTTAGATTAATTTTTAAGCATATACCACCTTCTAGACGATCGGTTCCATCCATAGGAATAGTGTACTAGAGTGACACTCACTAGATGTAAGGATCATATTCAAGCCCACCCCCATTAATGTCTAGATTTTGAAATATATGTAAATATATCTATAAATAGTGAAATACTGGTCATTCCTAAAGGTGACTCTTTAGCCATTATAATTCTTACATAATATTTTCCCTATGTAAATACAAATTCTACACTATTTGGTTTTTGGATTTATCCTCTTGTTCTTTACTTAATATGTGAATATTTATTTTTGTTCAATAATTTAAGTAGTCCCATGTTATTCTACTATCTGGACTCCATAGGTTTTGTTTGAGTGGCTCAGTAGTGTATGTTTACAAATATGGACTTGGGGTTTATTTCTACTAATGCTAGCTAGATAAGAGCACTCTAATTCTACATTCTAGATCTCATGCACCTGTTTGTTGGTTCTAAAATTTGTCACTCACCCGATGCTGATAGGAGTTGGAAATAAGGCACAGTTGGATGATCTATTAGGTTTAGGGTCTTGTTGACTCCCAAAAATATAACCACCTTTTGGGAGCCAAACTCACACCTTTTCTATGGGGTGCACAAGGTGGTGCACCCCGAATTAGCCCTGTGCACTCCACTCCAATGGAGTGCACTCAAAAGGCCATGCAACCCGAACCAAAGTTATGCACTCCATATCATGGAGCACAAAGTAACCTGACCGTGCACACAAGGTCATGCACCCATTTCTAGCTCATGCACCCCATTGGGGAATGGGGTGCACAATGTCCCTTAGGTACGCACAAGGTTGTGCACCCTACCAAAATTCCATGCACTCCACGGGGAGGTGGAGATCATAACAGCCCTTTGGGGTGCACAAGGTTGTGCACCCCATGTGCTCCAAAGGAATGGAGTGCACATAAGCCCATGAAGGGTGCACAACCTATGCACCCTGAAGAAGTTGTGCACTCCATTACAATGGAGTGCACAAGATTCCCATGGACAAACAAGGTTGCATGTCGATCCCTTCTTGTTTGTGCTCCACTATGGTGGAGCGCCCTATAGACACTAAGGGCATGCATTTCCATGTGCGACCTGAACCTCGATGTGCACTTCATTCTAATGGAGTGCACATGGTCCCTTGGAGCATACAAGTCATGTGCTCCTCCTCCAACCAATGTACTCCACTCTTGAAGCAGAGCACACAACCTCCACCAGGGTGCACAAGGTTGTGTGCCCCATCCTGAGTTAGTGTGACCCTCCCTTCAGGACACACGAGTGTCCAAGTCAGGTGCACAAGGTTGTGTGCCTACTTCTGGGTTGTGCACTTCACTATGATGGAGTGCACAAAGTCTTTAAGGGTGCACAACCTATGCACCCCATTGAGTCGAGTGTGCCCCACTCCCTTGGGATGCACAAAGGTCGAGTGGGTGCACAACCCTGTGCACCCACCTCGTAAGCCATGCAATTCACTCCCCAATGTATTGCACGTGTGATAATTTAAGTTTGGTGTACCTCACACAAGCACATACCTACCTGTGCCCTGCCCTCACCAATCTCAAACTGCCATGTTTCTAAACTATTGTTTGTACCCACAATTCACCCCATCAGTTCTTTGAAATGAGAAAGTGGCAATTGACGTGGCATGCCCAACCAATTCCAAAGCTCTTAAAAATTAAAAAGTGCATGCAACATCTACCAAATTTAATGCACATGTTTTAAAATTAAGGTAGCAGCCCTATTTTGCACCATCCGTGCATGTAGAATTATCCATCGATGAGGTCAAGCGTAGAGTGAAGGGCAAAGAATATAGAGGAAATTATAGTCCTAGGTAGAGGAAAAATCATAGCTAGAAGGAAAATTGTAGACTTGTTGTTCGAAAGATATGGCATCCACCAACTCTAAGGATCCAGAGACATCCATCATCCAAGAAAGAATCATTAGAATTACTGGGGCATGGCCCATGGCCAAGAAACCAAGGAGGGAGTAGAACCTTAAAGTGCTTGAGGATTTACTTGATACCAGTAGGGATATCATCTAGGAGCAGAAAAAATAGGTATATGGGGTCACAATTTATGTATTCAACCCTATAAAGGAAGATAACCAACATCACCCTATGCTCCTAAGAGACCTCTACACACGGGCCTACCGAGATAGCACCAAGCCATATCTTATGTGCAACAAATGGAGTAAAAAATTGGGTTGATTAACCTATGAAAAGGTGTACCATTCCTCTGACCTATTGGCATGGCTTGTAGTCTCTTACAACTCTAGAGCACACACCATTCATGATTTCAAAGACCAGGAAGTAGTCCAGGTATCGGCTGATAGAATTCGACAAGTCTTTGACCTAGCCATCACTTCCAGGATGGTTTATTTTGAGACATTGGCCCTCCAGGACAATTACATGATGAATACTACATTCCCTCAGAACCTATTTAAGAGAGGGAGGATGATACCAATAGATTTCCCCATTGAAAATTTCTTGCTCCGTCCCTGGGCACAAGACTACATCAACATCATCAATCTGGAATTGGGGGAGAAGGACTTGGAGACAATAACAAAGGAGGTGATGTTTTTAATCCTTCAATAAAAAAAAATGGATAAAACTCCTATTTATCATTGGGAGGACATTATCAGTGATAAAATAGATGAAGAACTATGACTATTGCAAGAGGCCATATTGGCCGAGAAGAGGGAGATGCCTCCCTTTTCTTATTACTCATTTTTCATTCATTTTTTTATAGCACAGTTGGACAAAGCCTTAGTGGCCTAGTTGGGGGGAGTGAATGCACCAACTATACAGGATCGGTTATTGTGCATCCAAGAGGGATGTTCCAGTTATACGACCTTCTTCTAAAAGGTCCTCACCATAGTGCACTTCTAGTTATGTGGGAACTTCCTAGGAAAAATTGGGATAGGAGTTAGGAATTTCTTGCACCAGGAGAAAGTAGGATACTACTTCTATGTGGAAGAATTTTCCTATATTAGGATATATGGATCAAAACTGCCCCTAAAAGCACTACCATTCCACTACCCAACTTCCATTGCCATCCTGGAGATTACATGGTAGATGGCTGAGGAGGTAAAAATCAAACATCTAGGGAAGAAAGGACTAATGAAGTGGTTGCCAATTCCCTGTACAATGGGCCATTACACCTATCTTGGCCACTTTGTCGTGTTGCAGGCTATCTATAATATGGACACATACTATTTTCTAGAGATCACATAGAGGGCCTACAACCCAGATAGCCACCAAATAATAGAAGTTACTAGCAAGCTAGCCCTTATAGAAGTTGCACATAGGGTGACGATTTCTAAGATGCAATGTAGAGGGCTTTTATGAGAAACCAGACCTTGGATTTTATATGGAGGATGCCTAAGGACAAGCAACCATACAGTAAATTGGAGGCTATTGGCGATTTATAACACCCAAATAAAATTGCACCAAAGCTTGCTAGTGGATAAGATGGTCCCACTGGTCCTAGTGTCCCCTCTAGAAGAATTCGAAGACCCACTCTTCAAATCGCTCAGCAAGACTCTCACCTCTTCAAGGTCATGATGAAGATAGTTGATGAGGCCCAACAATAGTAGGCCAAACTCCATTTTTCTTCTAATTCTCCCATTTTCACTTAAAAATGGAAGGAGTTAGCCATTGTCCCATCTCATTAGACTACCACATTATCAGCACTGAATCTAATAAGCCCACAGGAGCAAGTCCAATTGGCAGAAGGTCAACGCACTTTGTATTTTATCACCTTGGTAATCAATTAAGAAGAACATCAAGTGCACCCCAAGGTGATGAAAAAGATAACTCAAGTCAAGGGATTGTCTAATATCCTAAGAGGTTATGAAGTGCAAAGCCCCACACGATCCCCTACTCATAAGAAGTCTAGAACTGAGTCCTCGGGTCAAGGAGTAGAGAGTTTTACAATGGCAAGGATCACCGAAACCTACCAGTTTACAGCTGGTGAAGAGGATCAGATTCAATACATTTAAGAGAAAATATCTCCTAGCAAGGGGATAGTCAGGCATAGAGAGATAGCTAGGCAAGGGGACACTGACACACCTATTTTCACTTTTGAGATCTCTTTTCCACCTAGTATGAAGTAGACCACTATAGATGTAGCAAAGGTGTCATACGAGCATCTGTTGCACCTATCCAGATGATGAAGTCATAGATGGCAACTCAAACATAGGTGGCTGAAGCAGTGGAGAAAGAACTCAAATAATGTTAAGCCAAGGCTAAAAAAGTAGGGCCATTACAGCTCAAGGCCAAGCAACTTTAGGGACAAGTTGGTAAACTAAGGATGCTCGCTCCTTCTACTGTGCAGAATAGTGTCCAACTCAAGTCGGTGGATGAACTTAAATAGGAAATGAAGGACAATATCCAAGCAAATATGAGTTATTTGGAGTCCATTATCATAGATATATATGTTGTAAGATGTGTAGTAGGCCTCATCCAGAATAATCTACAAAAATGGAGCCAGAGAATATATGCAATCATGCCTATCTATAAAAGTTTTTAGGAGGACTATCTGCCTATTTCTGGGCTAACAACCACCCTATCATATGACTCTTTATGCTTATTTGGAGAAGAATACATTAAGGTCTCCCTATTCTTGAAAAATGAGCAAAATTGGCTCAAATGGGACCAAGAGGTGGCATATGCTGAGTATAAGGCCAACTATGAATTGGTCGACTGCAACCTCTCCATTAAGGACTTTGGGCAAGCCCCAGTCATTAAATATTTTGTTTTTCAAAGGATCCAAAATTTTGATTTAATATATGGCAACAAGCTATCTAAGTGCTTCATGAATTTGGTGGAGATGGTATACCACCTATGTGAATTTACCAATAATAATGTGTAGTGGGCCAAGGACTATATAATCGAGGCAACACAAGATTTAAACTTGCTGTTCTTCTCCCTGACCTTTCATGATGAGGCTTGGGATTTGATTGACCAAGAAATTCAAAATCACAAGGCAGGAGTGGTGTCCATCATTGTTGTGACACACACACTAGGAGGACCACAACCGCTAGTACAAGGTAGTACTAGTGGAGATGCACAGCTGTCACCTGTTTGAGAGGGAACGTAGGCGATGTGCCCATTTTTGAATGCATCCCAATTTTAGGTACAACAAAATTATTACAATAGAGTAGGTGGTTACAATAGTAAGGTGGCCTCACAATATAAAGGATAGAAGCGATGTAGCTAAACCTTTTTTATTGAACCCCTGAGAGAGAAAATCTAGGTATAGCTTTGTTTTTTGTTTGAGTCATATTTTATCCTTGTGTTTCTTGTCTGTATTACTCACCGTATTTCTTTCTACCATATCTAGGGATTACCAGGAAGTGTTTTTCATTGTGATCATTTCCTATAGAACGTGCTGAGTTGGAGACTCTTATGTCACTACAATCAGGATGGAGAGGAGTAGCCCCTTTGTTACATTATTTGAATGGGGGTTTATTGTAAATCATTGACATACAAGACCCAAGAACATTTTTGGGCCTGATTTATGTAATCTCATTATATTAATACAAAATCCAACTTGATTCCTAGTTTATCTTCTATGTTTTATGGTTTGTGTAATGCTCATTCATGTGTTCTTGCAATCAAAATCTATGGATGACGCTTTTTATCACTGTTTAATTGTTTTCTTACATTACGTTATTCAAATGAATTAAAACGAACTATTTCCCCCTTTCTTTCTCTGCTTTGGTCATAAAATATCAAACTGCTACGACTTTGTAATAGATAATACATTTGTCTAGGCTTGATGAGCACACCTATTACTAGGTTCAGTCACCCAAAATTATCAAAACAACTAAATAACATTTTCCTGGCATATTGGGCATGTGCATTGTGAAGCATTAGTCAGAGAACCCATTGTTTGGGGTTTCCTTACCCAACTTGATCGATTTAGAGTTGTTTAAGGTAGTTTATTCCTAGGTTAATAAGGTGGATCGGCCAGAATCCATAATGTTGGTTGTGATTTTAAGATTTTCCCATTATGTGACAGATATTTTAAGAGTAAGCAGAAAAACTCCACAACAGGTCTGTGTTCATACTAGGTGTCACACTTGCATAAGTATTGATGCATATCTGCTCATCCTTGTGAGTTTTGGCTATGGCCTTATTTTATTTTATTTCCTCCTATTTTTTATTTCTCTTATTTTGTGGTATAGAATAGCTGGAATCACTCATGAAGTAATCGACATACTTTAAAGATCATTCTTCCCTCTATCCTAACATGATGGTTGTTCTATGCTACTTGGCATTGATCTGTCATCCCTACCCTAAGCATGGTGCCAGATTGGTGACCAACACAAATCATAGATTCAAATCCTATCATGGTTATTTTAGGTTTTGTGAGGTGGCCTGCATCATCATCCTCTCACATACCTTGAGAGAAATATCCCATACTCACATATGTGTGAGCAAGGATTAGGGTTAACTAGGATTAGCTAACTTCTAGGTTAGGTCAGGGTTGAGTTGGATATTTAGAAAATATTATAACTAATTTGGGGTGCACACATGTGTGAATACATGCTTAGATCTAATTTGATTTTTAATCCTAATTAAACCTAATTTAATTATAAATTACAAATTAAATGAAATTCAATTACAAATTAGAATCCTAATTAGTCAAATCAGGACTTTTTTAGGGAATGGTCCCATGGGGGTCCATATTATGTATATGAAAGGGCTTAGTTATCCTTAGGAAGCTATTATGTGGCCTCCTAGTGAATGGAAGGAATTTTGGGTGCGTTATGTATATTTTTATAGTTTTTTATGCCTACGAACAACTATGATGGTCTACGATGGCCTATGATGGCTTACAATGGCTTACGAAGGTCTATGATGGTCTATAATGGCCTACGGTGGACTATGATTATATATGATGGCCTATGGTGGCCTAAAATGGCCTATGATGGCCTACGATGACCTATGCAATCCTAACAGTGTCTATGCAGGTCTACAAGTATTTAGGGATGAGTATGTGCAACTTTTAGGTATCTACATTTGTCTCTTTTTGTACTATGTTGTGTAAAACATAGTTTAGTGAACAAACATGATAGAAGAAGGTGGAGAGGTGTTAGGAAATGTTAATAAGGCATGGATAAATTAATAATGATGACACTTGATGATAAAATAGATAATTTGCCAATTTAGTACAATATGTTGCAATATCATACTGGTTGTTTGTGAGGACAACTTAAGACAGCTCTGCTTTTTGTGACCAATGCAAGATGGTCTAATTATGAATAGAAGAAATATGTATTAAAATTTTTGCTTCTAATTAATTGATGAGTGTATTATGACATGCAAATCCAACTACTAGAAAGGTATTTTTTAATTAGATGAATGTCAGTGTATCCTTTTCCAAGATTGGTTTTTGAGTGGTAATGAAAAATCAAGTGTAACATTTAGTATGTGATCGATGTCAATATACAGAATGAAATCAGGATGTGTCTAGTCATGTCAAGTGTTGTATTTTAGAGTGTGGTCAAGGCCACTATCATGAATAGCATCGAGATGTGTCTGCTGTGCATGGCTCTCGTGATTTATCAAATGTTTAATTTGGAATGGGATTTATCTTGAGATAATCTTTAGCAAAAATGTTTGTAGACAAATGTGATATTCGTGATTAGATATTTGATTGGTTAATCATATACAAAGTGGATTTGTATATGAATACCCCCTCAAACGAGGAATCAAAAATGATATAGATGATATGTGGAAATGTGATGATGAGTCGATTAATAGAATAAAATGGTGACAAAAGGTAGAAAAATAGGACAAACAATGGGAGGAAGGAAAGAAGAAGCTGCAGGGATGAAGAAAATGTTAAAATGATGTCATGAGGTTTGGTTTGCATGGTGACCTATGAAATGGAATGTATTTCACATGATGGCATACGAACTAGATTGTATTTTACATGGTAATGTATGAACTAGGCTAGAGTTTGCATGGTGACATGTGAACTAGTATTTTTGGCTATATAAGACTTTCTAGAGGCATGCAAAGCCTCATTTGTGTTGTGATAAGTTGCAAGGATAGGAGAGTGAGGAAGAGTGTGTGAAGCAAAGTTCTTGTGAGTTTTTGAGTTGGTGTCAATATGGCAAGAGGGTAGACAAGCACTAGCGGCCCACATGGGACCCCACCAATAAGTATCCAAAACTTAACTTGTTTTGATTTTGATTTGCGTGAATGTTTAAAAAATATGGAAATGTAAGTTTGAGTGTGGATATATGGTGTATGTTAATTTTGTTTGAAATGTGTGCACAAAGTATGAAAATGGCAAAATGGGTATCCAAATGT
The DNA here is from genome assembly GCA_028583015.1 of Wollemia nobilis. Classification (NCBI taxonomy): domain Eukaryota; kingdom Viridiplantae; phylum Streptophyta; class Pinopsida; order Araucariales; family Araucariaceae; genus Wollemia; species Wollemia nobilis. The sequence goes on from JAQPPZ010002593.1 coordinate 1,542,552, forward strand.
GTTGCCCATTTTTAGGTTTGACCAAGAAATTGATATGTTTGACTGTGTGGCCTATGGGATGATTGACCTTGATTTACGTGATGAAATGTGTATTGTTTTTTAAATGTGATTGAATATTCACTGTGAAAGGGGAAAATGGGCATCCAAAAATTTAACTATTTTTTATTTCATTATGTTTTTGCAAGTCACATGGATGTGTGTTTGTGAGACACGTGTTTGTGAATTTGACATTTGATGTGTTGCATTAATGGTGTATTATTTTCAAATTGTGTTTATATTTTTACCATAAATGAGAAAAATGGGTATCCAAAAACATGATTTGTTTGATGTTTTGGATTGTGTTGGTGCATTTTAGAATTACGTGCGAAGAGGTGTATGTAGATGAGTTTGCATGTTTTGTTGGTAATGAAATATGTACTATTTTTGAAATGTGATTGAATATTCACCATGAAAAGAAAAATGAGTATCCAAAAATGTGATTGGTTTGCTATCATGTGATGTGGTTGTGTGTTAGAAGTGTGTGCCTTGGATTGCATGTTTTTGGGGTCACATGTGGTTTTGTATGTCAAAAATAATGTTTTTGTGTATGGGGAGACAAATTTATCATAAAAGGGGTTAATGGGTGTCCAAAACTATCTTCCCTACTAAGTTTACATGGTAGCATGCAAACTAGACTTGAGTTCACGTGGCGGTATGCGGACTAGACTGGAGTTCGCATGGTGGCATGTGAACTATGCAAAAGTGTTTATTTTGTTGTTTTCATGCATGAGGTATGCTTTATGAATACTGGATGTAATGATTATTTAAATGAAATAATAAAAATGAATATGGATATATCTGAAACTAATCAAGATTTGTATGACTCAATCTTTTGGATGAAACAGGTGAAGAAGATTGAGCCATGACATCGTGTACTATTGTTGAGAGTTGTTTTGGGCAAAACGTGTGATGGTGCAGATGTAGAGTGGATGGGTAGGGTGTGGATGAAAGGGGTGTGGGATGTGTAGAGTATACATGCCAACATGAAATATATTTTTGTTTTGTGTGAGAGGTGGGATCTAGATAGGAATACCTTCCACTTTCCTATAGGTGAGATGACAATTATGATGGAAGACATATACAATATATACAAACTATCGATATCAAGCGTTCTAGTGAGAGTAGCAACAGATGGTGCATAGAAGAAGGTATTGCAGTGCACATTTAGTGCAAAGTGGGGAGAGGTAGACTATGGGAAGGGGGTGGATTATAAATATTATTGGTACAAGAATATGTTGTCTAATCACCATTGTGCAATGATTCTTATGATATCCAAATATACTCTACCAGATATGTTAGAATTAAAATTCTTCTGGAACATGATGTATGTAGTATGCGAGATGGTGAAGCATGAGGTGGTATTTGTATTGCACCTATGTTGTTAGTACAAGTATATAGAGAGTTGCACAATGTAGTGAGAGTGATGCAGATAGGTTTAATATGGAGCCCATTACTGCAGGTGTGTGCATGGGAGCATATAGTCATAGAGCGACTAGCATTGTTTCCATATGGTGCTCATGAGTTGATTGGTGAATTCTTACCCTATGTCTTGAGGTGGCGTAAAAATATGGAAGGGTGATGAAGAGGTCATATGAGGATTATTAATTATTTTGGAGAATATAGTTTGACACTTTGGAGCCTACACATAGCTAGTGGAGGATTTATAAGGGTGAAGTGGTGTGGGAGAAGGATGGGAAGTAGCTACGGGTGATCCACTAAGGGTGATGGATAATAGGTCAATACGTGTGGTATGCAGAGTTATTCCATTTTAGCAGAGTTCTATGTTAGTTTGGGTTACAATAGGGGATACCTAATCCATTTTTGTGATAGGGAGGAGATAGGGTGATCCAAGGAGGTGGTGTATAGTACCTCCATTGAATGATAGGAGGGATCCACCAATGGTGATTATAGATGTGGATGATGTAGGTACAACTCCTATGTATGATGCATGGTGGGCCACATAGATGTGGGAACCAAGAGATGGAATGATTGATGGTTGGATGTGGCCAGTGGCAGGACTGACCAAGGTAAGTCCCCAAATGCATTAACAACCTTTTGTAGGTCTAGAACATGTACAAAAGGATATATAAAGGTAGACTATTGATGGCACATGCACACAAATGTCCACCTTCATTGAGAAGCACTAAAAAACACCATCATATGCTTCTATATTTATGTATAAAACATAGAATAAATATCTCCATTGAAAGAGAAAGTTATTTTGTAATCCTCCTTCTAAATATGGAAGCATCTAATGGTGTTTTTAATGCTCATCAATTAATTTAGGATTATGTGTGTGTTTGCCACTAGTAGTCTACTTGTATGTATCCTTTTGTACCCATTTTGGGACTCCAAAAGGTTGTTAATGTGTTTGGGGACTTGCCTTGGTCAAACCCCATAGTTATGAAGACAAATAGACCAAAATATGAAGAAAAGCATAATGAAATTTAATGGAAATTATATAGAAATCACTTAAAACTAATGTATACCTGATGTGATGCTATAAATCTATTGTAAAGCTAGTTTGCATGGTGACCTATGAACTAGACCCTAGGTTCACATGTCGGGGGGTGAACTGGACTATTGTTGACTTTTGGTGAAGGTTTTTTTTGTTTGAATGGTCTCTAGATGTTGTTTTTTGTTGTTTGTCAGAAGTAAAATGGTAGAAGAATATTTTGGTATGATTTTAGTAGAGTCTAGGTATGTTGATTGAAGAAAGTGAGAGAGGTAAAATGAGCAAAAAGACCCTCTATTTATAGGAAAATCCAATATTAGGGGGGGTAGTTAGGTATACCAAAACCTAGACTCAAATCCTATCATGGTTAGGTTAGGGCTTGTGAGGTGACCTACATATTCATCCTCTCACATACCTTGAGATAAATATCCCATCCTCACACATGTGAGAAAGGATTAGGATTAACTAGGGTTAGCTAACTCCTAGGTTAGGTGAGGGTTGAGTTGGATATTTAGAAAATATCTTAACTAATTTGTGGTTCACACATGTGTGAGGATATGCTTAGAGCTAATTTGATTCTTAATTATAATTAAATCCAATTTAATGATAAGTGCAACTTAAGTGAAAGTCGATTGCAAATTAGAATCCTTATTAGTCAAATTAGGACTTTTGTAGGGAATGGTCCCATGGGGGTCTAAACTAGGTATAGGAAAGGGCTTAGTTAGCCTTAGAAAGCTAGTAGGTGGCCTCATAGTGAATGGAAGGCATTTTGGGTGCATTATGTATAGTTTTGTAGGTTTTTATGCCTATGAACAACTATGATGGTGTACAATGACCTACGATGGCGTACGATAGCTTACGATGGCCTATGATGGCCATCGATGGCCTATGATGGCCTACAATGGCCTAAAGTGACCTACAATAGCCTATGCAAGTCTACAAGTGTCTATGCAGTTCTATAAGCATCTAGGGATGAGCATGTGCAATTTTTAGGTATTTACATTTACCTTTTTTTGTACTATGTTGTGTAAAACATAGTTTAGTGTAAAAACATGATAGAAGAAGGTGGAGAGTTGTTAATAAAGGTGAATAGTGTGTGGATGAATGAATGTGGATGACACTTTATGATGAAATAGATAATTTACCAATTTAGTACAATATGTTGCAACATCGTACTGGTTGTTTGTGAGGGAAAATTAAGATTGCTTTGTTTTTTGTGACAAATGCAAGATGGTCCAATTATGAATAGAACAACTATCTACTTAAATTTTTGTTTTTGATTGTTTGATGAGTGTATGATCACATTTTTCAAATAATTTGAGTTGAGTGGAAAGGATAAATCAAGCATGACATTTAGTATATGGTCAACACTGATATACAAAATGAAATCAGGATGTGTCTAGTCATGTTAGGTGGTGTATTTCAGAGTGTGGTCAAGGAAACTATCATGAATAACATCAATATATGTCTATTGTTATCAATGGATATCGTGATTTAGTAAACGTTTGATTTGGTATGAGGTTTATATTGAGATAATATTTAGCAAAATTATTTGTAGATAAATGTGATATTCATGATTGGATGTTTGATTATTTGATTGTATGCAAAGTGTATTTGTATATGAATACCCCCTCAAATGAGGAATAAAAAATGAGACAAATGATATGTGGAAATATGATGATGAGTCGATTGATAGAAGAAAATAATGACAAAAGGTGGAAAATGGGATAAACGGTGCGAGGAAGGGAAGAAGTTGCAGGAATGAAGAAAATATGAAAATGATGTCATGGGGTCTGGTTCACATGGTCACCTACGAATTGGACTGGATTTCACATGGCAATATGCAAATTGGATTGTAGTTCACATGGTGACATGTGAATTGGACTGGAGTCCACATGGTGACATGCAAACTAGGGTTTTTGGGTATATAATACTTTCTAGAGGTATGTAAAGCCTCATTTGTGTTGTGAGAAGTTACAAGGAGAGGAGAGTGAGGAAGAGTGTGTGAAGTGAAATACTTGCTAGTTTTTGATTTGGTGTGAATATGGTGAGAGGGAAGACAAGCATTGGTGGCCAATGTGGCCCACCAATAAGTACCCAAAACTTAACTTGTTTTAATTTTGATTTATGTGAATATTTAAAAATGTATAACGTAAATTTGAGTGTGGATGTATGGTGCATGTTAATTTTATTTGAAATGCATGCAAAAAATGTGAAAATGGCCAAATGGGTATTCATATGTGTTACCCATTTTTAGGTTTGACCAAGAAATTGATATGTTTGACTATATGATTTGTGGGATGACTGACCTTAATTTGTCTGATAAAATGTGTATTGTTTTTAAAATGTGATTGAATATTCACCATGAAAGGGTAAAATGGGCATCCAAAAATGTGACTATTTTTTTATTTCTGAAGTAGGGAAAATAGGTGCACCTAATTAAGAGAAACAACATGTGTATCTATCCCATATTGCACATGAGCATCAAACGGAAGCATGCATATGAAAATGAAGCAATACCAAGCAATAAAGAATGAAATAAAATGAGTGTCTTCTTTATTAATTGGGTGGATCAGATCCAAGGTTACACATTAGTATCATTTAGGGATCAAAAGGTGATACAATTATTACAAATTTTGGGGTGCCCAAGGATCAATTCCTTCAAGGAATCAGGGTGCACATTCAGTGCTTTTCCTCATACCCACAATCGAGGTGGGCGGGCCAATGCCACCACTACTTGTATCTTCAATATCTGATGTCTGATAGTCCTTCCTAATTACTTCTAAGAACTTGCACCTACACAAAAGGAAGCCAAAGGAGTCAAATAGCAAGGGTGTATGGTGGAAATCATGCAATCCCCATAGGGGTAAAATAACGCATATATTAAAACTAAATCAAATCAACTTAGAATGACTTGCAAATTTGTGGAGATGTCAAATAGGATGTTTTCATAGGATATCACTAAAAATAGATCTAAAATTTCATCCGTAGACCCCTCTATTTTGTGTCACTCGCCTACAACCTATGAAAACCAAGACAAGAAAATCCTGAACCTAAACATATGCAAAACTCATGAAATTTAGAAAAAATGCATAAATATAAATTTCAAGACAATCCATATGGTTAGATTTTCAAATTGAGGCCCAGATCAACCTGCATACAACTGGGCTGCCCGGATGGACCCTACAGACTTGCAAAAACTTAAAAATGCTATAACTCAGTCAATTTAACTCCAAATTACATGAAATTTAAACCAAAGAATCATATGATAGTATAGAATAATATCATAAAAGAAAAGTAGTAAAATTGTGTAAGGATTTTTTCTTATTCTGGGAGGCGGTGGTGACTACAACTATTTGGGGGGAACCTTGGGAGGGGATACCCACCAATTTTGCCCATATTTTGCTACCAATATCTCTAGGGAATGGTCCTAAAAACTATAGGGGGATTTTTCATTGAATTTGGTGAATAAATACACCCAGATGGAAAATTTACGCTCAAAAGGCCCCCTTGAAGTCACCCGGTAACCTCCTTCACTAAGAGGAGATTTCGAGGGTAAGAAAGCTCAATACGTTGGGGATAAATCTCCATAGCACTCCATTGCATACCCTAGAACTCCTATCCTTGTTTTTGTATGGATATTGAATCCATTTTATAGCCCAAATGGGCTCATGTGCAAAAATGCATGCGAGGGCATGCATGGCAAGAGGTGCCACTTGTCAAACAGGAGGCATGCAATGGATGTGGAAGATAATATCCAATTTGGGCCTCCATTAAGAAGTGTGTCATAAGGATTCAGTGCCCTCTAAACCACATTCTCCATATGGCATGCTAAATGGTAGTTTCTAGGTACCAAATATCCCAGATTTGACTTTTTTTGGGTCAAACCTGCTCACCATCCCACCTTGGAATGATGGCTCACCACTGTCCCAGGGTGGGATGGTGGGAATCTACCACCATCCAAAGGTGGTATGGTGGTGAATTTTGGGCCAAAAACTCCAAACATTAGGCCAGTAGCCTCCAAAAACCTTTCTAGAGTGGCTAGAACCACTATGAGCCTCCTGAGGGCTGCCCAAGGGGCCATATGATGTTAATTTGATCCTTTTTTGTGGATGCTTAATCAGGTTTACCACATTTTAGTGTCTATAGATGCCCATTTTTGAGATGCATTATGTGCAGTACAACACTGAGAAAAAATAGATGACCAAAATGTTGAATTATTAAGGTTACTCGATAACCTAACCAGCTTTAGATGCCCCAATCATGGAGAGGGCGTGTGTTCTTGAATATTTATTTTTGACTCGTTAAATGAGCATGCCTATGCTTGAACATTTTCTGTCATGAATGAACAGGGCCCATGAATTCATGATGCTAGTAATTTCAAGCATTATGATGTGATATTGTGTGCTTGTTTGCTACCCCAAGCAGGAGCATGATTGTCTTTATCAAAGATTCGTTGAACGAATGCAATTCGCATAATTGAGTGTGTGCTTGCTAATTTATACTGAGTATGACTACCCCCTCAAGAGAAGAGTCTATGAGGGAATTACCAATGAGAAAATTGATGAGTCGCTTGACCCAATTGACTTGTGTTATGCTTACCTTTAGTTTTGTCCCTTGAAAAATAGGGCAATTGGAAGAGGATTTTGGTGACTTTGTTGAGTTTTACTGGAGGAAAGGAGCTGAAAACCACATGCCTGAGGGGTGGTCAAGCCAAAATTTCCTTCTTAGGGCATGAAATAACAACTTTTTCATCCCTCCTAGGATCCTCATGGTTGCATTTTGATCTATGTGAAATTTGGACCTAATTTGAGCTATTTTGGTGCAGTTTTGGACATGTTTTGGGTCATTTTGGGTTGTTTGGCCGATTTTTGCTACCACCATCTTAGGGTGGGATGAGGGCATGTTCTAGAACCATACCAAGGTGGCACAGTTGGCCAAATGTGTGCTCATACCACCCTAGGATGGTGGTGACCCCTACATCTTTATATAAACCTAAAATATGAAGGTTAGGCTCCTTTGTGCATGCTTTCTTTGGTAGTTTGATAGGTGAGGAGTAGGAGAGTGATTCTGAGAATCAAAGCACTATAAAAATCATCCCATAGTCACCATGATTCAATGGGTAGACTCAGCCAATGGAGGAGCCGATGCGAGACAGGTATGCCAAGTCTCTCTTATTGCATTTTCCTAGTTTTAGGAGTTGATTTTTTTGCTTTTATGGTATCTTTTTGACTTGGAAGCATATCACACTAGATTGTAGGTAATTAAACCTATTTTATGAGATATATACCAAATTTTGTGTTTTATCCATGTTTTTGTGCAATTAAATTGCATTTTATAGGTTCAATTTTGAATTATTTTTGCTATTTTTGATGGCCTGAAAGGCCTTTTTTGAGCCTAATTTTTTGGAGTCATCCCTAGGTGGGATGGCTAGTGTGGGATTGTCATAGGCCATACCTTTATGGGCTGTACATAGGTTTTGGGGCCATTCCTGGGGGGAATAGCCACAAACTAGCCTCAAAGAGGGGTCATTTTGAGTCTTTTCTTTTGAATGTTTTTGGGGCCATGCGAGGCCATTTTGGTGTTGCATTATTGAGTTGCTTATACCTTCAAGGTGGTTAGGAGTAAATATCGAGTACAAAATCTCTTTGATTCCACAAGGGATGCCTTGACCACAGAGGACTAGGAATGGTTGGATGCCATCGACCTTAATCAGGTGACCCAGTTAGAGGCTATTATAGGAGACTATGCATATCTGACTGCCTTGATTTATCTGTGGGATCCATGCACCAATACCTTCCACGTACCCACTGGGGATATGACGGTGATGTTAGAGGAAAAATATTAGATTCTTTGAATTCTGATAGAAGGGCAGCCGATCCGCACCACACCATGATACCAAAGACAGGCAGTGCTCGAGAGGTACTTCAATTATGATCTAGATATGGTAGAGCTGGACCACTTGAAGGGGGGTATGCTAGTAGGATTTTGGGATGAGGAAAAGATATTGGGGGTGAGGCATACAATACTTATGATGCTCATCTCCAATATGTTGCTATTTTATTCTTCTAGAGTGAGGTTCCCATGGAACCTGGTGGAGATAGTGTTTGCGTTGGTGAGGTGTACTGTGGCGAAGCCACTAGTGATGGCATGGGTTACTACACTATTGGAACAACTCTACGATGAGTTGTACGAGATCCACTACCATTTTTGAAAGGGTGTGGGGTGTAGCTTTTTGTTGCAATACTGGGTATGGCAGCACATAGTTATGGGGTGACCACATGGGCTACCATGGATGACTCGGGCACATCTAGAAGACAAGGAGATAGGATATGGCATCCTATGGTAGAGGGCTCAAGAGAGGGTACATATTCAATGATTCATAGGCAATATGGGTCACTATGTAGATATTTTCTCATGAATTGAGGTAGGCCAGGTGATGTGTTGTCATTATACACATCATTAATTCTCAATGAATTTGTCAATCCAGGGCTGTGTACAAGGCTATCTACGGAAGAAGGGGCAAACAGGGCTATAACTTAGGTCAATCTAGAGCAACAAGTTTTATTGGTGAAACCGATTGTGTGGGGGGTTTTAGGACATTCCTATCTCTAAATTGCATGAATTAAACCTTAATCTAAGTTGCAGAATTGGAAACTAATCATTAACTGTAGAAATGAAGTCCTAATTACAATTGCAGAATGAGACCTAATTATGTTGCAGAAATAACGAGTTGCATAATTGAAAGTCTGATTCTAATTGCAGAAGGAAAATCTAATTACTTTTGCAGTAATGAAAATCTAATTCTAACATGGAAATGAAAACTGTCAAGGCTCTGTAATAGAAGGTTGTCAATCTTTTGTGCAGGGGTTGACAGCAAAACATAAAATGCAGGAAATTACAGAAAACAGTAAATTCTAGAAATGAAAGTCTACAATAAATTGAAAGCTTTGCTGAAAGTGGGGATTACAACCAAATCATTAATCACAAAACATAAAATAAACTAAGATTGCAAATATCATTAGTTGTTTACAAAGGAATGAAAGGACAAGTTCTACAACTCATTCTTGCTGTAGCAAAATCAGAATAAAAACCTGCTTGTTAGTCCTCCTCCTAGGTCTGGAAGTGGCCAGCCTCTTTGTCCCGAAGAAGGTATGAGTCTCTCTCTCTTTAGATCTTAATCACACTCATTTACAAGCAATATGAAATAGAAACAATATACTTTTATTGATTCAGAAACATGATTACAATAATGTGCTTTAAAATCATTACAGGATCTGTAATGAGTCACTTTCTGATTATCACCTATTATTCCTGATTTCTCTATCTTCTATTCCCCTTACTCTCTACTACTTTCTTTCTTCTACCTTCTACCTAGCTCAACCTGAATGGGAGCCCTATTTATAGATGTCCTAAGATTTACTAACAAGCCTGAAAAGATCTAATCCTATTATGCTTTGCAACAATTCCTGGTTTTTATCCTAGAAGAAGATCATATTTTGATCTTTCCATAAATGGTGGCTTTGGTCGGCAAGGACGGCAAAGTCAGATCTGAGATATTTCCCTTTATCCTTTTCAATCTTTATTTCCCTTTTTCCAGCGTCAGAATTCGGTCAATAAGTCAAAAAGCACATTCTGTTTTCATTCCGAAGATAAGTGGCTCATTCCGAAGATACTGCAATTCTCATTCCGAAGATCCGCTCATTTCGAAGATACTACAGTTCTCATTCCAAAGATCCGCTCATTTTGAAGACACTACAGTTCTCATTCCGAAGATCCGCTCATTCCGAAGACACTATAGTTCTCATTCCGAAGATCCGCTCATTTCGAAGACACTGTGTTTTCTCATTTCGAAGATATCTGTTCATTTCGAAGAGACTTCGAAATGAACAAATGTGGGCTCCTTAAATGATTTCCTCTACATTTCTCATGTGGGTTACTTCTCAGGGTCAGATCCCAATGGTCTTCATCTCTTTCCACATGTGAATTCCATGCCTTGCCATTCATTGGCAGCTGGCTGGAATTTACATGGGAAAACCCAGTTTTTGTTGCATAGTAACAATTTTCTTGAACTGTTGCTAGATTTAGGTAAAATGAATGCTTGAGACATATCAAAACATGATTAGTGAAGTGTTGCTATTAATCTAAGCATATCTCATTTTAGCAAGTCATAACAAAACAACATAAAACTTATACAAAAAGTTGTAAAAATCAGAATATAGTACTTCAAATACATTCATCATGCAAATAGTTAATACACAACATATTGAATCAACTTAACTAGCATATTAGATTAAACATAAGAGTTTATAGGCAATTTTAGTGTTCAAAACATGTTATGATTGAGGCATTTCCAGGCCTCATCATTTCCCCCCAACTTATATTGATGCATGTCCTCATGCATTCCGTTGGGCTATGGAATCACATATGTCCATGGTCAAATTCCATGACCTGTAGAACAACTTCTTGCCTATATAAAATCCCCTATTCTTTTGAAGGTCCCTGAGCCATTCTTCAAATTGTTCATCAGGTTGGGCATCATCTTCAAAGTAGAATGGGACTGGAGTGATGATGGTTGGAGGCCTAAATCTGAGACCTATCCAATTATGTTGCATGAGTTCAATCAACTGTATTACTCCTTCTGCCCTTCTTCTGGACCATTCTAAGTTGATGGGGGAAATGGGTTCTCTTTTCTACAAAGACATGGAAAGTTCAGCCCATCTATTTCTACAGACTGATAATGTTGGCACAAAGTTGTCATTACAAAAATTATGGAATCTGTTCACACAGTCCCTCAAGTTTGTCAAGTACATTCGCTTCACATCATCCCTGTTCATCATGGTGAAGTGTTGTCTTGTGATAATGGGGTGATTTGGCTGAATTGCTCTGACTAACAATTCAGCTCTTGTTTCAATCTCCTTATTCTGCCTCTTTTCTTGGTCCCAATAAAACTGATTCTGCAAGGTGGACATGAATGCCCTCAATTGAACATCTCCAATGTAGATCTGTGGATGAAACTCTACTTCTTCTGGAATAAAGAAACTGTGTAAAAATAGTTCACACAGGAGATTTTTCTGCTCAAAAGGGTTGTCAAAGTATGCTTCCAGGAAATCTGCAGTGGTGTCCAATTTATATGAAAGATTTGAACTAATCCTCATGACCTGCCATCTGAGGTATTTCTCCTTCAGAATAAGACTGTAGAATCTGGCTGGTCGTCTGAATTGGACTAAAAATTCAGCAATTTGACATAAATCAGACACCTTTTCTTTCAATGCCTGAATTTCTGTTTCCTTGGCTTCTAGTCTGTTTTGCTTCTAATTTGAACTTTTCAGTTTTAGTGGCAAGCTTCTCATACCTAATCATCCACCTAGCTATGTCTTGCATTGTTTTGTTCTAAGAAAAAGTATTTGGTGGTCTGACTACAAGTGGAATTCTAGGTAGCAGATCTATCTGAACCCCTTTTTCTGCCACTTCCACTGGTTGTTCATCTATCAATAACTCTACTTGCACCCCCTTATGTGCTATTTCTATTGGGTTGTCATCAGATAGTAATTCTACTTGCACCCCCTTATCTGCTACTTCTACTGATGGTGTAACAGTTTGAAATACAAGGACATCAATAGGAGTACTTACTTGATCTATTTCATGCTGCTGCTTGGACTGTTCCTGTGCTGGTGACTCATCTCCAATGTTTTCTGCTATGCTTTTTGCCAATTTGAAGCATCTTCAGAATGAAAGGGTGCTTCTGAATGAGAAGGCACATCTTCAGAATGAAAAGGTGCTTCTTCAGAATGATCTCCTATGTCTGCCTCAGTAGAGTCATCTGCCCTAGATAAATCCACAAGCAGTTGAGCCAAATCATCTTCATCATTGGATACAATTGGCTATTTTTCAGACTGTGATAGCTTCTCTCTCAGTTCTGCCACTTCCTGCTGTAACTCTGCAATTTTTCTTTCTTGCATCTCAATGATGTTTTCTTTCTCTAAAATCCATCTAGTCTGTGTCTTGACAACACTCCTTGCTGCTCTCAACTGCTCTATGATATCTTCCTCCTCTATTTTTGCTTTAGAATCAGATGCAGACAAGTCAGCTACAGTAGGCTGCTCAATAACTGGTTCTTCCTCTGCAACATCTATTTGCTCCTATTCAGTAGGCTCTATGAAATTGTCTATAATTGCATCTACTATTTCTATGGCTTGTTGAACTGTAGCCACCTCCATATTATCCTGCCTAACCTCTTCCTCAATTATCTATTCAAGGAATTCTGGGAAGTTTTCAAAGGCTGGTTGTATCTCTGTGACATCTAGACTACTTTGTCCATCTTCTTGTTCTATGACCTGGTCCATCATTTCCCTCAAGTGGAGTCTTGTAGACCTCCGAGTTCCAGATGCAAACTTCTTCTTTTTGCTCTATTTTTTGGTGACAATAGGGGTTATGGGGTTAGTTTCAGATGCCTCTATTTCCCTTGTTGTTTCTTCCCCTATTGGGCTAGGTGCTTCATTTCTTTGTTCTAACAAATTAGTTGCAACTTCAAAAAAATGAACCTTTTTCTATTTTTTTTCCCTAAATTTTTCCTGCAGATTCTCACGTGCATGTTTATTAGCATCAAAAATTGGTGGCATACGGTTGGTCACGTCCTCCGTGATTCTAGTATTTTCCAATGGGTGCAAAAACAAACCATATTGGACACGTGTTCCTTTATCGTATGCGTCAAAAGAATTTTCACTTGATTGTATTTCTTTCCTTCTCTGGATGCCACGTGGAGATATTACATTGAATGTTCTTTTCGAAGATTATAATTTATTACAAAAGCAAAACTTCATTTTGAAGATTATAACTTCATTCCGAAGATGAGTCTTCATTTCGAAGACAAATCCTGCTTCATTTTGAAGATAAATCCTACTTCATTCCGAAGATAAGCTTCATTTCGAAGACAAAGCTTCATTCCGAAGATAAGGCTTCATTCCAAAGACAAAGCTTCATTTCGAAGACAAAGCTTCATTCCGAAGACAAATTGTCATTCCGAAGATGAAGTGCAACAATATGTTGTCATTCTGAAGACAATTTCAATCCGAAGACAACACAACAATTAGTCTTGAAGAAGATAGCAGGCACTATTTTTGGCATTCTTGTTCCGAAGATTAGGCAAAAATCAATATTCCCATTCTCAAAACATGTTTTAAGTATGCCAACTCTTATGGATATCTTTTATGCTAATGGTTAATTGTTATATACTATATACCAATCATTTACAATGAAGAAATGTAAGAAATATATACCTGATTAAAACAAGTTAATGCAAGTTTTTGAAATATGACTGCTTCTGTTGATGTTCTGCTGAGAATTTCTGCAACATTTCAAAACAAGTGCGGTTGGTGAATTTGTACAATGATGGTTCAGAAATTTTCAAGGTTATGCATGCCAGAAAACTGGTTTTCATGCATACCAACCCAGTAGTGCCTTGAAAAAGGTTTTCATTGCTGAGTTATTCATTTTTCTCTCTTTTTTTTTTTTTTTTCTTTTACCTCTCCTTTTCTCTCTTTTTTTTTTCTTTTTTTCTTGATTCTGACTATGCCCATGAAGGAATTTCATGATTTCCCTGAAATCATGCCCATGAAGGAATTCATAATCAGAATTTATTCATCTTTTTGTTTTCTATTTTTTTCTGATTTTTTTTGTATTTTTCTATTTTTTCTTGAAATCCATGATCATGCTGATTGTTTTGAAGTGGAAGAGGAAATTTCTTCCACCTGTTGTGTATCCAAACTATCAAGTTGTTGCAAGAATTCCTCTTTAGTCAGAGGTGTATGGTACACCCTGAGGCGATGTCCATTCACTACCAACTTTCTCTATGACCCATCAATAGGAGATAAACGGACTGCTCCATTGTCAAATACCTCCTCAATCCGGTAAGGTCCAAGCCATCTAGTTCTCAGCTTTCCAGGGAAGTCTTCATAGCGAGAATCAAACAGTAAAGCCCAATCTCCTTGTTGAAGTTTCCTCTCCTGAATGTGACTGTCATGCCACAATTTTCTTTGCTCCTGAATTACTTCAGTTTGGTGTAGAGCATCCAACCTAAGTTCATCCAATGCATTCAGCTATAGAATCCTATCTGTCTGTGCTTGTGATAATTCAATTCCAATTTCCAATGCTGTGCGCAGTGTTAGTAGCTCAAATTCAATAGGTAAGAGGGGCTTTTTACCAAAGACTAGTTCATAAGGTGTGAATCCAGTAGTGGATTTCCAAGTAGTATTGTAAGCCCATACTGCTTCAAGTAATTTATCTAGCCAATTCTTCCTATGAAAAGCTACTATTTTTGTTAAAATTCATTCTAGTTCCCTGTTTGTTACCTCAACCTGGCCATTTGCTTGTGGGTGATAAGGTGATGATTTTCTATGTTTGATTTCATATAATTCTGTAAATACCTCAATGACTTTGGATGCAAATTGGGGTCCTTGGTCTGTGGTGATAGACCGAGGAGCTCCAAATCTCTAAAAAATTTGAGTATACAAGAAATCAACGACCTTCTCTTCACGAGCATGTTTGAAAGCACGCACCTCTACCCACTTTGTCAAGTAATCAGTGCATACTAGAATATGCACCTTTCCTTGAGAAGGTGGATCAATAGGTCCTACAAAATCAAGCCCCCACCTCTCAAATGGCTCTAAAACCAATTGAGGCTGTAGTGGCATTTCATTTGTATGAGTGGGTTTCCCCATTCTTTGGCATGCATCACAATGCCTGATGTACTTTTTCACATCCTTGTGAAGAGATGGCCAATAATATCCTGTCCCTAAGACTTTTCTAATTGTGATTTTTACAGAGTAGTGTCCACCTGAGGGTTCATCATGACAAGCCCTAAGGATATCATACACCTCATCCTTTCGGATGCACCTACGTAACACATGGTCAGGACTGCACTTAAAGAGTATACCCTTGATCCATTCAAAAGAAGAACTCTGTTTGATCAATTGTTTCTTCTGTTTTGAAGTGAAATGTGGAGGAACTTTCCCTGTGACCAAGTAATTGGCTATATCTGCAAACCAAGGTGATTGGACTGATATAGCAAATAATTTTTCATCAGGAAAGGTGTCTTCAACTAATTCCCCTTCATCTGTGTTTCGTAAGTCTGGACAAGAAATCTGCTACAACATTAGCTTTTCCTGGTTTGTTGATTATAGTGATATCAAATTCTTGTAGCAACAGTAACCAACGAATAATTCTTGCACTTACCATAGGCTTATTCATCAAATATTTAATGGTTGTGTGATCTGTGTGAATAAATATTTGATAACCTCGTGATGTAATGCCTAAATTTGTTGATGGCATAAATTACCGCTAAGAATTATTTTTCGATTGTGGTATAATTTTTCTCAGCTTCTATCAAATTCTTGCTAATGTAGTAGATGGCATAGTGTTCACCATTGTCAATTTGTCCTAATGCTGCTCCAATTGCAGTATTGGAAGCATCAATCTATATGTGAAATGGTAATGTCCAATTAGGGCCTCTTAACACAGGTGGAGTTACTAATTTTTCTTTCAGAGCTTCAAATGATTCCTGACATCTTGCAGTCCAGGAAAATTTAGAATCTTTAGTCAATAGGGCAAACATGGGATTGGCTATTGTGCTAAAGTTGGGAATAAACCTACGGTAAAAACCAATATGTCCTAGGAAGCTTCTGACATTAGTCTGAGTTTTAGGAGGAAGAAGATTCTTGATAATTTCCACCTTCTTTGGATCAACTTGGATTCCCTGAGGAGAGATGTGATGACCAAGAACTATTCCTTCCTTCATCATCATAAAACATTTTTTTGGATTCAAGGATAACTGGTATGTTTCACAATGACCTAAAACTTTGTCAAGGTTTTCCAATGTAAAGTCAAAATTCTGTCCGCATACTGTGAAATCATCCATGTATATCTCAACACTGTTGGTAGTTAGATCAGAAAAGATTGCTAAAACTGCTCGTTGAAACGTTGCTGGGGCATTACACAAACCAAAAGGTAAAACCCTATAGGCAAATGTTCCCCATGGATAGGTAAAGGTTGTTTTCTCTTGATCTTCAGGTGCAATCTGAATTTGATTATATCCACTAAATCCATCAAGAAAACAAAAGTATCTTTTTCCAGCAAGGGTATCTAACACCTGATCTATGAAAGGTAATGGAAAATGATCTTTGTATGTCACCTTATTCAGCTCTCTGTAGTCTACACATATTCTCATTTTTCCATTTTTCTTAGGAACTATAACCAATGGAGAGACCCACTGGCTATCAAAAATTGGGTAAATGAATCCTACCTCTAGAAGTTTTTCAATTTCTTCCTTTACAATATCCCTTAGGGCAGGATTCAGTCTTCTCTGGAGTTGTCTTACTGGCTTGACTTCTTCAGTATAAATTCTGTGGGTACATATATCAGGGTGAACTCCTGACATATCTTTATAGTTCCAAGCAAAAGCATGAACATGCTTCCGCAAGACAACTATCAATTTGTCTTCCTCTTCCCTAGTAAGCCAGTTGTAAATGTTTAAAAATTTTCCTGGGTGGACTTCTATTTGTTTTGTATTTGGAAGGACTGAACTCACTTCTTCATACCTGGTGATTAGGGAGTTAAGAGGACACTTCTGAGATGGGAGAAAGTAAGAAATTTCTGTTTCATTATTTTTTGATGGAAGCATATCCTGTATGGAACAATGAGAAGGAAAAATCAAGTGATGGTGCCACCCATGTGGTAGTGAAACAGAGTTTTCCTGTGATAGTACAGATGGTTCACCTTCAGAATTTTGGTTCTCCTCATTCCTTAACAATTGTTGGATATTTATTGCTTCTTCTTCTAACCCTTGTTCATGCAGAACATTCATTAGGATAGTTTCATTTTCTGAGTTTTTTGTGTCATGGAGGTCTTCTGTGTGTTCCCTTACTACCAAGGTGGCTAGTGTGGAAATAACCTCCTCTGATTCTTCATCTGAATCAGGAAACCATAACTGACCTAAGAAATTGCTGGAGGGTCTTGCAGGAGGATACAGAGATATCTGTTTTAGATCAATACCATTTGAAATAGTCATTTTTCCAGATCTGCAGTCTATGAAGGCTGCTGCAATTGCAAGCCAAGGTCTTCCCAAAATGATGGGATATCCATGTGTTGAATTTCTTGGTTGTAAAACCAAAAAATCTGCAGGGAATTCCCAAGATGAAACTTCTATAGGAACATCTTCAATGATACCTTCGAGTTTTGCAACTGACCTATCGACCATTTCTAAAACTGTAAATGTGGGGCTGAGATGTTTGAGCTGTAATTGTTTCATTATATCCTTGGTCATGACATTTATTGCAGCTCCTAGATCTACTAAGACATTTGATATTGGTACTGAACCTATAGTAACTATGATAACTGGACTTCCTGGGTCACTATACTTTGGAGGTAATAGTTTCCTAGATAAGAGATCAGCTATCTTTCCTTCAATCTGAACAGTCTTGGGAAATGCCTTCTTTTTCCTTCCTGCTCTTCTAATGCACAAATCTCGGATAGTACTTTTAATCACTGGTATATCCTTAATGGCTTGCAATAAGGGCAATGATATAGTTAACTTTTTAAGTTCCTTGACCAGGTCTGATTCAGAATTTTTTGTTGTGGTATTGAATCTTTCAGGATATGGAATTATCCTTGATGAAGGTAATTGTTTTGTCTGTGGTTCTATTTTTTCTTCTTCTTTCTCTATTGTTGGTTCCACTATAATTGGTTCCAAGGGTTCTTGTTCTTCATTTTCTTTGCTTTTATTGGAAATGGGTTCAGGTACAATTTTTCCTGAACGAAGTTGGATGTTACTACAATCAATAACATTGATTTCAATATTTTCTTCGACTTGACCACATAGACAAGGGATGCCTGTCTCATGTTGTTTGGATTAGTGACTAATTGAGCTAGAAGTTGAGGTTGTTTCACCTATTGTGTTTGTTGTGGTTGGTTCTGTTTTTCTTGAAAGTTTTGAGTAGGTGCAAGCAGCAAATGCTAATTTTGACCTTGATTTCTTTGTTTGCCTTGGATAGGACTGGTATTGTTGATTCCACTGTGGTTGATTTTGCATCCAATGTGGATTAGTCTGATTCTGATTCCAGGGTGGATTGTTTTGATTCCATGATGGATTGTTTTGACTCCATGATGGATTGTTTTGACTCCATGATGGGTTGTTTTGATTCTGATTCCAGGCTGAATTACTCCAATTTGTTTGTGGCCATTCTTGGGAATTTGTCCATTGAGGATAATTCCAAGGACGTTGGGGTGGTTCTGATTGTCCCCAAGGCATAGTACCAGGATTATGCCCCCAATTTGTAGGAAAACGAGGGGGATTTTGGTATTGAGAGAAATTTCCCCCTTATTTTGGTCCAATATAGTTGAGTTCCTCAGTCTGATTTTCTAACACAGTTTTGAGTTGTGGTAGCAGGTGGCATTGATCAGTTGAATGCCTTTTTGAACAGATACTACAAATGGCTGAGATAGATGTTTTATTCAAAGGACATTCCTACAAAGCATGTTTATTTCTACATCTTGGGCAATAAATTGCCAAAGGTTCTATGTTTTTTGCTTTTGCAGACATTTCCCCCAAAGTTGTGTTTAATTGCACTAGAATATCAGTTTTAAAATTTGCAAGTTCCTCTATTAGTTCCTTCACATCAGTGCCATTTGTATTTTTTTTCTTTCTTCCTTGCTTATTGCGAGAGTAATTCCTACAGAGATCCATAATTTCCTCATTACTGAGAGTATTTACATCTCCTCTTCCCATCAAATCCAATACATCTCTGGATTCATCTTGCAATCCTCTCAAAAATATGGTTTTGTATAACTCTGGTTCTACAAGTCCACATCTCCTTTGAACAAAGGAGAACCTATCAAGATAGTCTTCTAATGTTTCATCATCTTCCTGTTTAATCCTGAATAACTCATCTTTCCTATTCCTTACACGGCAATACTCCTGATATTTGTCTAAAAACATAGTTTCCATTTGATCCCAAGTTCGGATGGAATTTGGCTCTAAACTCATGAACCAACGTAATGGCTGAGTCCTTGAGTGTTGAGGGAAAAACCTTAAGTTTTTTGATTGTCATTTACATAATCATAGGTTTGACATACTACCTTGAATTCAAATAAAAACTGATCAGGATCTTCAGATACAACACCTCGAGAAGGTTGGAAGTACTAAAGGTGAAATAGTCTTCATGGGAGAGTTTTGTGTTGGATTCAAACGGATAGGATATTCAAATGTTCTGGAAGGTTGAGGAATATCCTGGTCATCTCCTTCATCATGGACATAGCCATGTTGGCCATTGCCTCCCTCTCGCCATAGTTTCTGGTTTCTTAGTTAAACTTATCCAAATTTCTCTCTCAAGAGGTCCAAGACCCTCTGTTGATAATGAGTCTGATGATTCTTCTTTCTCAGGATGTTCTAGTGATGGTGAAACTGGTGATTTTCCTTTCTCAGAATGTTCTAATGATGGTGAGACTGGTGATTTTTCTTTCAATATTTTTGGTAATTCAAACACAGGTGATTCACCCCTTAGGCATGAAGATCTCCTTAATGGAACAAGCCAGGGATCCTTTTGGGTAATTCTACCTTTTTCATCCCTAGACTTACTCATTCATGTTCACTCTAAATGACATAAATTATATGTCAATAGTTGTTATTTTAACCAATTGTTCTATTCAGATTTTATCCTGAATCTTCACAGTTTAGTCTAACTAACAGCTATTGGACTGTTGTTACCTTCTAGCAACATGTATCCTTGGCAACGATGCCAAAATGATGCGTTGTCATTATACACATCATTAATTCTCAATGAATTTGTCAATCCAGGGCTATGTACAAGGCTATCTGCGGAAGAAGGGGCAAACAGGGCTATAACTTAGGTCAATCTAGAGCAACAGGTTTTATTGGTGAAACCGATTGTGTGGGGGGTTTTAGGACATTCCTATCTCTAAATTGCATGAATTAAACCTTAATCTAAGTTGCAGAATTGGAAACTAATCATTAACTATAGAAATGAAGTCCTAATTACAATTGCAGAATGAGACCTAATTATGTTGCAGAAATAACAGTTGCAAAATTGAAAGTCTGATTCTAATTGCAGAATGAAAATCTAATTCTAATATGGAAATGAAAACTGTCAAGGCTCTGTAATAGAAGGTTGTCAATCTTCTATGTAGGGGTTGACAACAAAACATAAAATGCAAGAAATTACAGAAAATAATAAATTCTAGAAATGAAAGTCTGCAATAAATTGAAAGCTTTTCTGAAAGTGGGGATTACAACCAAATCATTAATCACAAAATATAAAATAAACTAAGATTGCAAATATCATTAGTTGTTTACAAAGGAATGAAAGGACAAGTTCTACAACTCATTTTGCTGTAGCAAAATCAGAATAAAAACCTACTGTTAGTCCTCCTCCTAGGTCTGGAAGTGGCCAACCTCTTTGTCCGGAAGAAGGTATGAGTCTCTCTCTCTTTAGATCTTAATCACACTCATTTACAAGCAATATGAAATAGAAACAATATACTTTTATTGATTCAGAAACATGATTACAATAATGCTGCTGAAAACTATTACAGATCGTATATGAGTCATTTTTTGATTATCACCTATTACTGATTTCTCTATCTTCTATTCCCCTTACTCTCTACTACTTTCTTTCTTCTACCTCCTACCCATATAGCTCAACCTGAACGGGAGCCCTATTTATAGATGTCCTAAGATTTACTAACAAGCTGAAAAGATCTAATCCTATTATGTTGCAGCAATTCCTGGTTTTTATCCTAGAAGAAGATCATATTTTGATCTTTCCATAAATGGTGACTTTGGTCGGCAAGGATGGCAAAGTCAGATCTGAGATATTTCCCTTTATCCTTTTCAATCTTTATTTCCCTTTTTCCAACGTCAGAATTCGGTCAATAAGTCAAAAAGCACATTCTATTTTCATTCCGAAGATAAGTGGCTCATTTCGAAGATACTGCAATTCTCATTCCGAAGATCCGCTCATTCCAAAGATACTACAGTTCTCATTCCAAGATCCGATCATTCCAAAGACACTACAGTTCTCATTCTAAAGATCCGCTCATTTCGAAGACACTACAGTTCTCATTTCGAAGATCCGCTCATTTCGAAGACACTGTGTTTTCTCATTTCGAAGATATCTGTTCATTCCGAAGAGACTTCGAAATGAACAAATGTGGGCTCCTTAAATGATTTCCTCTGCATTTCTCATGTGGGTTACTTCTCAGGATCAGATCCCAATGGTCTTCATCTCTTTCCACATGTGAATTCCATGCCTTGCCATTCATTGGCAGCTGGCTGGAATTTACATGGGAAAACCCAGTTTTTGTCGCACGATAATAGTTTTCTTGAATTGTTGCCAGATTTAGGTAAAATGAATGCTTGAGACATATCAAAACATGATTAGTGAAGTGCTGCTATTAATCTAAGCATATCTCATTTTAGCAAGTCATAACAAAACAACATAAAACTTATACAAAAAGCTGTAAAAATCAGAATATAGTACTTCAAATACATTCATCATGCAAATAGTTAATACACAACATATTGAATCAACTTAACTAGCATATTAGATTAAACATAAGAGTTTATAGGCAATTTTAGTGTTCAAAACATGTTATGATTGAGGCATTTCCAGGCCTCATCACCAGGTGTTCTAGAGACCATATAGGGATTGCCTAGAGTGTGCAAATGCTACTATACAGCTCCGTAGGGTGCGGTGAGGCAGATGGCTGGTTGGACGATATGGCACAGAGTGGGAGTACTTCCCTTGTGCTCGGGTGATGTGACAATTTGGGCTATGATAGGGGGTGCCTAGTGAGCTAGTACCTTATTGGCATCATAGGTATGATAGGACATTGGCATGGCCAGTGGTAGAGGTAGTGGCACGAGATACAGATCCTATAGTAGACATTCCAGATGTGGATGATGTCGGGACTACAACGGAGTATAACGCTTTGTGGGTGATATAAAAGTGGTATGGATAGGGGCCACTAGGGAGAGGTGTAGTTAGGGAGACACATTAAGAGGTTTTTGGTAAGAGGTTTTTGGTGAGGACCAGGGTGAGGCAGGTGATTTGTAGGGACACATGGCAAGGGAGCATGCAAATATATGGACTTGGGAGATCGAGGGGACTTGGGGGATGATTATGTTGGGGGTGAGGAGGTGCAGGAACCACCGATGGCACCAAGGAAAATAGAGGTAGAGCTACAATATGAGCTTATCAAGGTGATGTAGGAGGGAGATCTCCTACAGACATAGGTGCATGATGTACAGGCCAAGCTAGCAGCACAGTGAGCTGAGGTATAGGTGGCTCAGGCCGAGATAGCATCTCTTTGGGCCCAATTGTGATCTCAAAGCCCTACATAGGAGGATTACAATAGTGGGGAGTTGACTAGGCTATAGGTAGAGGTGAAATGACTCTATTCTATTGTGGAGACTTACCAGGCACGGTGTTGATGGGGGTAGGCTTATGCAGATGAGCTAGATACTGAGGTAGTGTGCCTTGGTGGGCATCTACGGGATGATGTAGCTTTCAGTGGGGCGTACCACAGTCACCATAGTAGGACAAGGTAGTCTTCCTCTAGGCTAGAGACACTAGGGTCTATGTGAAGAGCTGATAGGGAAGGTGGTAGCAGGTATGGTAGTTCACAGAGGACTCTAATTGCCGATGGGAGTGTGAGTCTTAGTACCGGTCCTACGTGACCATGGTAGTGGCTTGCATGACTCTTTTTATGTTTTTGTTTTGGATGCTTTAGCATGTGAAGTCTGAGGACTCACTTTATTGTAACCTATGGGCAACATGATGTATCTTTTTATCCCATACATACACACACACACACACACACACACACACACACACACACATATATATATATATATATATATATATATATATATATATATATATATGAGCTTTTTTATGTGGTTTACCATCATGTGTTTATTGTTTTATGAAATGTATGCAAATGTATGCAATTTATTTTATGCAATGATGATGAATGCCTACGTATGCATATTTTATGATTTGATTTGATTTTGTACATGCATGGGTGTATAGTGAGATGGATGATTTATTGATTTAGTGGATAAAATGTGTAGACTATATGCCATATTATTCTAGCACCATAGATGATGTATTTTGCACCAACTCATATGTAAATGTTAACATGAGACTTATATAATGGATTTGTGAATAATTTAACTGAAATGAATGAGGTGAAGTGATATGAATGATATGTTGTTTAGGGAATGCCCATTAGGTTTTCATAAGACTCAAAAACTCTAGTAAAATCATCAAAAGTTGTATACTAACCATGCAGGACTTTTTGACAAGGTATGAATCTGCTAGGACGGCCAAGGTACTTCATATCCTTGTGTGTGCAAGTGAGTTCATTCCTGTGAGATGCATAAGGATACCGCCAGTGCCAAACATGCTCTCAACCAAATCTATACTAAGGATCACCAAATGAATGCCACCATTGTAGGTTTTGTACTAAGTATGAATAGACCACTAGGCAATATAGGTTACCAAAGCTAGCTCATCCACATGCAAACATTGGTCTACACATATGCCCTAAATCTAATATGGCAGACATATCATCATGTAGGAGGCTACCACCATTGACAGATAGGCTATCCACAAAAACCATAATGAGGATCACCTAATGGTTTTCCAAATGCTGAGAGTTCTAGGGATTCAAGTTTGACTCCCTACTTTGTTCAAATTGTATTGGGATACTTGCTCTCATATGAAGTGATAAGAATCACTATTTATTCTTCTCTTTTTAGTGATAATAATCACAATTTATTTATTTTTTCTTTTTCTCTTGAGCAAGGGATTTAAATTTTGAGCGATGGGGATCACTGTTTCTTGTGCTTTTTGACATGTGCACTTTTTTATTTTTGTATTTTTGTATTTGGAATTTTTTCTTTGTGGGGGTTTGCAAATTTAGACTGTTGCAAACATGTGAAAATGTGGGATTTTGATGGCAAAAATGGGGGAAAACCACTTATTTTTGTGGGGAGAATTGGGTAGGGGAGAACTTTTCCTTTTTTTGACTCTCAGCATTCTTGAACCATTCACACAGGGGGTGAGCAGGATAACCTTTTCACTTAAGGTAACCTAGACCACTTCATGGATTTCATCTGTCTTTATGCAAAACTTGGATTGTTAATGTTTAACTGTGTTTGGGATATGATGTACACAAGGCATAATCTAAGAAAGATTCTACCTCCTAAAAATCATGCTAACATTCTACAAAATTTGAGTAGATGTTGGATATGACCGAGTGATCGAAAACTCTACTGATATTTTAAAACAAATGGCTAAGTGAAGGGAATAGACACGACTATGGAAATGTGAAAAATGTGAGTGAAAATGATAATTGCGATATTGAACTATGAGTACTTTCACAACATTGATTTTGAGTGGTAAGTAGTGTACCATCATGGTGCTAGACATGTATGAGCAAATCTAAAATCTAAAGTGCTAATGATGAATATGCCTAAATGCAAGCGACAATAAAATGCAATGGGATGCAATGTGGTGTGATGCAATATTTTAGAAATTTTGAAATTTTTATGATTTTGAATTTTTGATTGATATGTATACACATGTGATCAACAGGCTTATTTGGGGTCCATTGGGGCATTTGCATGGGACCAAAGGGCTTATGGATGCATTTTGGGCTTTTAGATTTGACCTAGACGATCGTAGATATTCCAGGAGCATTTTTATTTGACCTAGATTGTGAGAACCCGCTAGGAGCCTTTTGGGTGACCTAGATAGGTGGCGACACTTAAAAAGTGTCTACGACTACCTAGGGGAAGTTGGCTATGACCAAAGGGCTTATGGATGCCTTTGGGGATCTTAGGGTTGATCTAGATGATCGTAGATAGTTTAGGAGTGTTTTTATTTGACCTAGATGGTGAGAACTCGCTAGGAGCCTTTTGGGTGACCTAGATGGGCGACAACACTTAAAAAGTGTCTATGACTACCTAGGGGCATTTGGCTATGACCAAAGGGCTTATGGATGCCTTTGGGGATTTTAGGGTTGACCTAGATGATCGTAGATATTCTAGGAGCATTTTTATTTGACCTAGATGGTGAGAACCTGCTAGGAGCCTTTTGGGTGACCTAGATGGGTGGCGACACTTAAAAAGTGTCTACAACTGCCTAAGGGTAATTGGCTATGAAAAAATGGCTTATGGATACCTTTTGGGCTTTTAGGGTTGGCCTAGATGATCAGTGATACTCTAGGAGTATTTTTATTTGACCTAGATGGTGAAACCTGCTAGGAGCCTTTTGGGTGACCTAGACAGGCGACGACACTTAAAAAGTGTCTACGACTGCCTAGGGGTATTTGGCTATGACCAAAGGGCTTATATATGCCTTTGGGGCTTTTAGGGTTGATCTATACGATCGTAGATAGTCTAGGAGTATTTTTATTTTACCTAGATGGTGAAAACCTGCTAGGAGCCTTTTGGGTGACCTAGATAGGCGGTGGTACTTAAAAAGTGTCTATGACTGCCTAGGGGTATTTGGATATGAAAAAATGGCTTATGTATGCCTTTGGGGATTTTAGGGTTGACCTAGATGATCATAGATAGTCCAGGAGCATTTTTATTTGACCTAGATAGTGAAAACTTGCTAGGAGCCTTTTGGGTGATCTAGACGGGCAACGACACTTAAAAAGTGTCTACGATTTCCTAGGGGCATTTTGTTGTGACCAAAGGGATTATGGATGCCTTTGGGTCTTTTAGGGTTGACCTAGATGATCGTAGATAATCCAGGAGCATTTTTATTTGACCTAGATGGTGAAAACCCACTAGGAGCCTTTTAGGTGACCTAGAAAGGTGACGACACTTAAAAAGTGTCTACAACTACCTAGGGGCATTTGGTTGTGACCAAAGGGCTTATGGATGCCTTTGGGGATTTTAGGGTTAACCTAGATGATCGTAGATAGTCCAGGAGCATTTTTATTTGACCTAGATGGTGAAAACCTGCTAGGAACCTTTTGGGTGACCTAGATGGGCGACGACACTTAAAATGTATCTACAAATACCTAAGGATATTTGGCTATGACCAAAGGGCTTATGGATGCCTTTGGGGATTTTAGGGTTGACCTAGATGATCGTAGATAGTCCAGGAGCATTTTTATTTGACCTAGACGGTGAGAACCCGCTAGGAGCCTTTTGGGTGACCTAGATGGGCGGTGACACTTAAAAAATGTCTACAATTTCTTAGGGACATTTTGCTATGACCAAAGGGCTTATGGATGCCTTTGGGGCTTTTAGGGTTGACCTAGATGATCTTAGATAGTCCAAGAGTGTTTTTATTTGACCTAGATGATGAAAACCGCTAGGAGCCTTTTGGGTGACCTAGATGGGTGGTGGCACTTAAAAAGTGTCTATAACTACCTAGGGGAGTTTGGTTGTGACCAAAGAGATTATGGATGCCTTTGGGGATTTTAGGGTTGACCTATATGATTGTAGATAGTCTAGGAGCATTTTTATTTGACCTATATGGTGAGAACCCACTAGGAGCCTTTTGGGTGCTCTCTAAGCTTGAAATGGCTACAAGTGAAGGATGTTTAAGGGTTCAGGATCCTCGACACCTTCAAGTGAAGCTAGGAAATAAGTTCCAAGCCCTATATGACTAGTTATGACAAAGGGGCCTAACCAATTTGCCATAAATTTGTCTCGCAGGTGGGGAAAAAAGCTAAAATTTTGTTGGTTCTCTTTTAGGACAAGATCACCAACCTGAAAGTCTCAAAGATGGACTTTCATATTGTAGGCTCTTTTGAGCCGCTCTTGATACATATGTAGATTCTCAAGCACATTAATGTGATGCTCATCCAACAACATAAGATGATATAGGTGATCTTGTCATGCAGTATCATAATCAATAAACTCCTGCATGGATATGCGCAGTGATGGGATTTCTAGCTCTAGAGGCATGACTGCCTCAGCTCCATACACTAGTGAGAATGGAGTTGCCCGAGTGGGCATCCGAATGCTAGTGCGGTAAGCCCAAAGGGCAAGCAACATTTGCGTGTGCCAATCGGTATGATTCTTTCTGACTATTTTCTTTAATATGGCAATTAATGTTTTGTTTGATGCTTCTACTTGCCCATTTGCTTGTGGATAATAAGGTGTCAAAAAGTTGTGCTGGATATTATACTTTGTTGTCAAAGCATGCACATATTTATTCTTGAATTATGTCCCATTATCCGAAATGATCTTGGATGGAATACCAAAATGACAAATGATGTTATGCAATATGAACTCCGTTATGCGAGGTCCTGTTGTAGTGGTAAGGGGGATTGCTTCCACCCACTTTGTAAAATACTTGGTAGCCATGATGATAAATGTGTGATGGCCCAAGGATGCAGGGGAGATTTTACCAATTAAATCCAACCCCCATTGCAAAAATGGCCAAGCCAATTGGATCGGTTGTAAGTCCTGAGAAGGTACATGTGTCAAGTTAGCATGGTGTTGACATTTCATGCACTTCCTCACATATGCGCAACAATCTCACTCTAAAGTTGGCCAATAATAGCCCATGCGAAGAATGCGCTTTGCAATGGCCATGCCATTGAAATGGCCACCACAATTACCATCGTGTGCTTGGGCCATTTCCCAAGTCGATTCTTGATATTCTAAGAAACAAAAGAGGATTCCTTCATAGCTCTAACGGTATAGGATATCTCCTAACAAGATATACTTTGCTGCCTTCCATTTAAATGTCCTTTTGGCAGCATGTGATAATCCAGGAGGGAGGTTAACAAGCTTTAGGTACTCTCTAATTTGTGTGGACCAGTCTTGCTATGTGGAAGCCTCGATTGCATGAATTTCCTATCCCTCATGAAGTTCATCCCGAGAAAATGTTGATTGGGATAGAACTTGTAAGAATAGCATTGTGCTACTATCAAAAGGGGTTTCAAGAAACAAATTCCCCCAAGCGACACGATTCAAACACTCGTGAATGCATGAGAATCTCTATTTATGAGGTTCTATTTGAATCAAGTGGACTTCTGGCATGGCTTGAGTGCTCTCACACTCAACCACTGGTTGCGATAGCATATTGAATTGAATGGTTGTCATCTCCCCTATGGGGTCTTACGGAATCAAGGATCCTAAAGAGGGCATTGTATCCATAAAATGATTAGACGATCTAGGGAGTGCCTCAATGTCATACCATTCAAAATTTTCCAAGTATTTGTCCATAAGGGCTTTGTAGGCTTACAAAATTGGGCACTTGCATTAGAAGATTCTATTTACCTAGTTAACAATGAGCAAGGAGTCACCGAAAATGTTGAGCTTGGTTATTTTCATGGTGATAGTCGTTTTAAGCCCTATGAGAAAAGTTTCATACTCAAAATTATTTTTGGTGTAGGAGAAATCAAGTTTAAATGACAGGGGCATGGGAGCCCCATGTGGTGTCAAAAACATGATTCCTATGCCACCCCCTTGCTCGCATTTGGAGCCATCAAAGAAAAGGGTCATATTCGCCTATGACTCAGGCTCATCAGAATCAGGTGTTTATGATATTTGGAAGGCTCCATCATCGAGAAGCTCCATGCTAAGAGGTTGATCCTCCTAGAGAGGAGCCTCTGCAAGTTGATAAACAATGACCTAACCTTTGATTAACTTTTATCCTATGAATTCTAGGTCAAATTCTGTCAACAACATGATCCATTTCACCATGTGACTACTATGATAAGTATGACTCATCATGTATCGCAATGGATTCTCTTTAGATATAACATACGTAGTGTGGCTAAGCATATAGTGTCGTAGCTTCTTGGTAGCAAAAACCACTACTAGACATAACTTTTCAATGTATGCATACTTGATCTCATAGATCACCAAGGTACGACTGAGATAGTATGTGGCTTATTCCTTGTGTAGTTCTTTATTTTGGGCTAACATGACACCCAATGCATCCTCAATAGTTGAGATATATAATCGAAACAACACCCCTAGTCTAGGTGGAGCTAACATTGGTGACGAATCTAGGTATTATTTAATTGTGTCAAAGGCATCCTGACACTCATCATCCCAATGGAATGTGACCCCCTTGTGCAAAATTTTGTTCATGGGTCGACACTTGTCCGATAATTATGCTATGAAGTGTTTGATGGATGCAATCCTCCCCTGCAAGCTATGAAGCTTCTTGATGGTAGTCGGGGTAGGCATTTCAAGGATTTCCTTGACCTTGTTAGGGTCCACTTCTATACCTCATTTGGAAACTATAAATCCCAAGAGCTTCCCAGATGTGATGCCAAAGACACACTTATTGGGGTTCAGTATCACATTATGTTCAACAAGGCATTCGAGAACTTTGCACAATACATCTAGGTGCTCATGATGTAATAAATATTTATCTAGTAAGTCATCCATGTAATCTTCCAAAATTTTATGCATGAAGTCATGGAAGATATATGTCATGGCACGCTGGTAGGTGGCACTGGCATTCTTAAGGCCAAATGGCATGAACTTGTAATAAAATGTTCCCCAAGGCATTGTGAACGCCATTTTTAGATGGTCTTAAAAGTTGATATGAATCTGATTATACCTAGAGAAACCATCCATATGGGAGAGCATTTTTTATCCTACGATGGCATCTACTAGGGCATCTATGCTTGGCAAAGGGAAATCATCCTCAGGACTTGCTTTGTTCAGGTATCAAAAATAGATGCAAATGTGAATCCTCCTATCAGGCTTCTTGATGGGGGCCATGTTGGACAATCATGGTGGATAGTCTACAAAAATGAAAAACTTGGCATTCAATAGTTTCTATAGCTCATATTTGACCATCAAGGCCATTATTGGGTGCATATTTCTCAACTTTTTCTTGATAGGCTTGACTTTGGGGTCAAGCGTTAGATTATGGGTGACTAGATTTGGATCAAGTCCTGACATGTCTTTGTAGGACCATGTAAAATCTGCCTTCTTATTGCTGAGAAGGGCTATATAATTGGCTTGCTCTTAGAGGGATAGGCTTTCCCCTAGATAGATACATTGTGGGTTTTTAGGATCTGAGCCGATATCTTTGTCAACCATAGGCTTGATTGACATATGAGACCCCTTCTCCAACTGATGGGGAGTAGGGATCAAATGGATGTTGTCAGCTAGATTTAAATCCTCGATGGAAAATTTAGGTCCCTCCTTAGCATGGAAGACATCATGAGTTGGGCCAACAAAAAAGTGAAACAACCCACCGCAAGCCCAATACTCAGAGGGTGATGGGGGTAAATCAGCACGATCCCATTCAATAGCATCTAGATCTAGATGGCATGGCTTGGAAGTATCGGATGGGTTGTGAAGTGGTGTGGTCAAATAAATGGAGATCATATTGATGGAATGTGTCTACTCTCTAAGACCATGTGCATGTGACTATATATTGATATCATATCTTACCCCTAGATGTTGTTCTAGGGGAATGGGGAACTTTGAATCCTATTTGGGAACAGACTATAGGACGGGATCATTAGGCTCAAGGAGCTCCATGTGTGTGGGTGGGTTAGGGAATACCTCATGGTGAATCTAGCCTAAATTTATAGGTTGTACCCTTAAGCACAGGCAAACATGAAACTTACGATAGACTTCATCTATGTCGATGGGCTCGTGATGATGACGCAAGTAATGAGGACCAAGGTACGCCCTCTCTGTTTCATCCTCATAGTCACTGTCCTATATGGGAATCTCATTGCTACCCCTTATGATTGGATGATCTGGTAGGTGTGGTCCCATATATGCTAGTTCCTCATAATAATCATCATGGATGAGTATTTCTTCACTCTCATCTCGTAGTGCCTCAGGATCACGAGGACCCAACTACTCAAGTAAATTAACTACTACCTCCCTAGGAGGTCTAGCTTCCTGTGGGTGAACCAACTCTTTAGGAGGAAGGAGATGCTGCCAAACATGATCATAGAAAGGTAATAAATGTATGAGGTCTTCCTATTGGTCATTAATGGGGACAATTTGTGAATGATCACTATTCAACTCAAAAGGGTCATATGGTGCTACCTCATAACCCGAATCATCCTCTGAGGTCCATTCATATGAGGTGCCTTGATATGACTCATCACAAACATGGGGACAACTTCACGAACCTTCCCATCTCTCAAAATGTGGGGGAATATCACTGGGGATCACGGGGTTCCCATCTAGCCATGGAAAGTAATCCCCCAAGGAGTAGACTATATTGGGATTGGCATAAGGGTATTAGGCCAACCCACCCTCGTAGCCTATATTCAAGCGATTTAGGCTATCTATGAGGACACCTAGAGGCAAGGAATTATTGCTTCCCACTCCTGAATTATCATAGGGAATTTGATATTGTGGTTGACAAGGGATTCTGGTGCCTTTCTCATATAGGCCTAACCCATAACCATGCCAGTTCCATAGGTCAAGGTACTTCAGGGTGAAGTTAGGGTTAGACAAGTAGTTAATATCTTCTCCAAAAGGTTCTTCATATTTCTCCTACTATTGGTAAGGTTCAAAGCCATATTCAAGGCCCCCATAGATAAAATTCATTTGATTAGGGGGAATACCAAGAGGTACAATAGTTCCTATGGGAATACGAGGTCTACCCATGTCTTGCATCAGATCTAAAGCAAGATTAGTGGTAACATTCCTAACCATGTATTCTCCCAATCTGATAGAAGCCATATGTACTATAACCTAGGGCTACGAATAGAAGAGGGATGAGAGTGATACTTGATCCGACTCATTGTTTTCCTCGTGTGGTGTCTCTTCATAATCCAGGCTAAGTATCTCCTCTATAGAGATAGTGGATATGATAAGTTGGTCCTCCTCAATGGGCTACTTCTTTGGGTTCCTAGGAAAAGGATCCACTGGTGTATTAGGCATCTGGGGTGGAGCTGACAATGAGAAGTGCATGGTATGCCATAGCGGTGGGGTCGAACCTTGACTAGATTTATTTGGCTGAAAATCCATATGTATCAATGGCAAGGTCAACTTGGGTAATTGATGCACCATGTTGTAGTACTTGAAGGGCTCTAGGTCCATTGGGATGATATGAAATTGCCCTTCATGAGTGTACTTGAGGCACTGGTGAGCGATGGAAGGAACACACTTCATATCCCTGATCCATGGTCTTCCTAACAAAATGTTGTATGCCATCTCACCCTCCAGGATGTGGCACATTATCGAGATGATCTTTTCTCCTACTTGAATAGGTAGGACGATTGTACCAACCATTGAGCATATGGCATCATTGAATGCTCGAAGGGTGTAGGTATATGTGACAATATGAGATGTTGGGAGCTTTAGGAGCTTTAGAGCTGTTGTAGTTATGATGTTGCTCAAATACCTAGTATCTATCAACACTCTCTTGTATGGTTTTCCATTCACATGTATGACAATGTGTAAAGGGGGATCCACCATATCATGTGGAACTGGTTTAAGTTCAACTTCTCAAAAAGTAATCACTGGTTTCGTGCATTGTCACACATGCTCCATAAAGTTGTTTAAGGAGTTAGAATCCTGGGGCTAAAGCTCAATTGCCTTAAGGATCTCCATCAAGGCTTCTCTATGAGGTTGTGATTGTTGGATGAGCTCATATATGGAGAGCCAGGAAGATGTTGTTCTTAAGCTGTGAGTGAGCTTACTCTTAGTGGTGACTATAGGCCTAGGTGGGAAGCTCAATCTGGGAGGCAGTATAGGCTAAGATGTCGAAGGGACATCACTCTGAGCCATAGGTGGTGTGGATGGATTTGGATACCACCTATTTATTGTCACAATACTGACCATACCAACATATCCTTGCTTAGGAGAGGCATGGTGAACCTCATTCACCTGGGGCACTAGTTTGGCCTGCTTTGTGTGGGTAGGCAAGGGGTCCTTGAAGACCTCCATCTGTTGGTTTTTTGGTGTGATAGGGTTATCTACCTAGAGGGAATTCCTATAAATTATTTCTTGGACCAAGTGTTTGAATTTATAGCACATTTGTACATCATACCCGTTTTGCATATGAAACTTGCAATATAGGTCTTCTCTGTATCCTTTGGGCTTAGGTGCATTAGGGTCGATAGGTCGACTGTCAGGTACATGTATCGCATTGGCCACCAAGAGGTGATCAAAAACTAAGTCCATAGACTCTGTAATGGGCATGAATTGTCACTTGGGGTGATGATGTTGATTTTTCCCTTGAACATTCTGGTTATCCTTGGCATAGTTTCCAAGGGTGGCCTAATAATTAGGATTTTGAGGTGGCACGATTGGCATTGGCCCCAGACACTAATGGCAACCTAATTTACTACTACTAACTTAGGTTACGCTGGGGTGTTCTTAGCATTATTGTTCCATTCCTTCTTGTGAGGCTTCACAATATCACCCTCTTAAATATTGATTTCTTCAATGATCCTAACCTATGCTAAGGCATATTCAAGAGTGGGGTATTGTTGCAACTACAACACCAAGGAGATTGGATTCAAGTAAATTTTGAAGAACATATGAGTCTACTCTGACATGGGGAGAAGATAAGGTAGTTTGGAGAGCAAGGTTCACCATCTATTACCATAGTTTGTTATTGACTCATCATCATACTGTTTCAACCTAGCTACATTGGCCAACGTTGCCTTACTCTTGGTATTGAAGGCAAAGCATTCTATGAATGCATCCACAATTTGGTCCAAATTATGGATGCTATGCTTAGGGAGTTGGTAAAACCACTCGAAGGTGAGGCTGATGAGGGTAGTCACAAATGTCCTCAAAAGTAGAGCATCATCATCATGAATTCCAAAGCATTGACCTAGGAACCTAGTGACATGTTCTTGTGCATCCTATTCTCCCTTAAAGGTGGCCAACTAAGGTAACTTAAATTGCTCTAGATAGGGAGGTGCAGGTACTAATAGATGGATGGCTTGAATATG
The DNA here is from genome assembly GCA_028583015.1 of Wollemia nobilis. Classification (NCBI taxonomy): domain Eukaryota; kingdom Viridiplantae; phylum Streptophyta; class Pinopsida; order Araucariales; family Araucariaceae; genus Wollemia; species Wollemia nobilis. The sequence continues at coordinate 1,576,999 of JAQPPZ010002593.1, forward strand.
TAATTTATGCATAGTGGACTTTTGAGATCCTTACCAAGAGGTCTTGTTCCCTACTGACTCCAGGTGTTCTAGCAATGCTTTATAAGGGCCTAAGGATTTGATCTTCTCATCCTTGTTCACATCTTGTGATGGATGTCTAGTATCCTCAAACCTAGGGCGAGGTGGTGGTAAGTTGCTTCCCCTACCTTGATAAGGCATCTCAACATACTCTACTTCTAGCTCATGCTCAGTATAGGCCCTGTAAGGCATTTCTCTAACTGGTCTATAAATGGGGGTATCTACCTATAGTGGGTGCCCTATGTTTGGCCTGGGAGGCTGATGAGGCCTAAAAATACCTCAATCATAACATGTTTTAAACACTGAAATTGCCTACAGACTCTTATGTTTAATCTAATATGCTAGTTAAGTTAATTCAAAATGTTGTGTATTAACTATTTGCATGATAAATGTATTTAAAATACTATATTCTAATTTTTACAGCTTTTTGCATAAGTTTTATGTTGTTTTGTTATGACTTGCTAAATGAGATATGCTTAGATTGATAGCAGCATTTCACTAATCATGTTTTGATATGTCTCACGCATTTTTTTTACCTAAATCTGGCAACAGTGCAAGTAAACTATTATTGTGCAGCAAAAACTGGCTTTTCCCATGTAAATTCCAGCCAGCTGCCAATGAATGGCAAGGCATGGAATTCACATGTGGAAAGAAATGAAGACCATTGGAATCTGATCCTGAGAAGTAACCCACATGAGAAATACAAAAGAAATCATTTAAGGAGCCCACATTTGTTCATTTCGAAGTCTCTTCGGAATGAACAGATATCTTCAGAATGAGAAAACACAGTGTCTTCAAAATGAGTGGATCTTCGAAATGAGAACTGCAGTATCTTCGGAATGAGTGGATCTTCGGAATGAGAATTGCAGTATCTTTGGAATGAGCCACTTATCTTCGGAATGAAAACAAAATGTACTTTTTGACTTATTGACCGAATTATGACGCTGGAAAAAGGGAAATAAAGATTGAAAAGGGTAAGGGAAAATATCTCAGATCTGACTTTGCCATCCTTGCCGACCAAAGCCAACATTTATGGAAAGATCAAGTTTGATCTTCTTCTAGGATAAAACCAGGAATGGTTTGCAGCATAATATGATTAGATATTTTAAGATATTCTCAATTGTTAGTAGATCTTAGGACATCTATAAATATGGCTCTCGTTCAGGTTGAGCTAGAGAGAGGAGAGTAGGAAGGAGATAGAGAAAGCAAAAAGTAGAGAAATATAGGAGAAAATAGGTAATAATTAGAGAAGTGACTGTTACAGTCCTATAACAGGTTTTCAATAGAATTATTGTAATCATGTTCTTGAATCAATAAAGTGTACTATTTCTATTTCATATTGCTTGTAAATGAGTGTGAGTAAGATCTAGAGAGAGAGAGAGACTCATACCTTCTTCTGGACAAGGAGGCTGGCCACTTCTAGACCTAGGAGGAGGACTAACAGTAGGTTTTTATTCTGATTTTGTTGCAGTAGAATGAGTTGTAGAACTTGTCATTTCATTCCTTTGTAAACAACTAATGATATTTGCAATCTTAGATTATTTTATGTTTTGTGATTAATGATTTGGTTGTAATCTCCACTTTCAGCAAAGCTTTCAATTTATTACAGATTCATTTCCAGAATTTACTATTTTTTGTAATTTCTTGCATTTTATGTTTTGCTGTCAACCCCTGCACAGAATATTGATAACCTTCTGTTACAGAGCCTTGATAGGGTTTCATTTCCATGCTATAAGTAGGTTTCCATTGCTGCAAAAGTAAATAGATTTCCTTTCTACAATTATAATCAGACTTTTAATTTTGCAACTGTTATTTCTGCAACATAATTAGGTCTCATTCTGCAATTGTAATTAGGACTTCATTTCTGTAGTTAATGATTAGTTTCCATTTTTTCAACTTATATTAAGGTTTAATTCATGTAATTTAGAGATAGAAATGTCCTAAATACCCCACACAATTGGTTTCACCAATAAGACCTGTTGCTCTAGATTGACCTAAGTTATAACCTTGTTCACCCCTTCTTTCGCAAATAGCCTTGTACACTACCCTGGATTGATAAATTCATTGAGAATTAATGATGTGTATAATGACTACGCATCATTTTGGCACTATTGCTAGGGAATTGTGTTGCTAGAAGGTAACAATAGTCCAATAGCTGTTAGTTAGACTGAACTATGAAGATTCAGGATAAAATCTGAATAGAATAGTTGGTTAAAATAACAACTATTGACCTATAATTTATGTCATTTTAGAGTAAACATGAATGAGTAAGTCTAGGGATGAAAAAGGTAGAATTACCCAAAAGGATCCCTGGATTGTTTCATTAAGGAGATCTTCATTCCTAAGGGGTAAATCACCTGTGTTTGAATTACCAAAAATATTGAAAGAAAAATCACCAGTCTCACCATCATTAGAACATTCTAAGAAAGGAAAATCACCAGTCTCACCATAATTAGAACATCCTAAGAAAGAAGAATCATCAGACTCATCAACAATAGAGGGTCTTGGACCTCTTGAGAGAGAAATTTGGATAGGTTTAACTAAGGAACATGAAACTATGGTAGAAGTAGGCAATCTAGATAGAGATGGCCAACATGGCTATGTCCATAATGAAGGAGATGATCAGGATATGCTCCAACCTTCCAGAACATTTGAATATCCTATCCGTTTGAATCCAACACAAAACTCTCCCATGAAAACTATTTCACCTTCAGTACTTCCAACCTTTCGAGGTGTTGTATCTGAATATCTTGATCAATTTTTGTTTGAATTCAAGGTAGTGTGTCAAACCTATGATTATGTAAATGACAATAAAAAACTTAAGGTTTTTCCCTCAACACTCAAGGACTCAGCATTACGCTGGTTCATGAGCTTAGAGCCAAATTCCATCTAAACTTGGGATCAAATGGAAACTATTTTTTTAGACAAATATCAGGAGTATTACCATGTAAGGAACAGGAAATATGAGTTATTCAGGATTAAACAGGAAGATGATGAAACATTAGAAGACTATCTTGATAGGTTCTCCTTTGTTCAAAGGAGATGTGGACTTGTAGAACCAGAGTTATGCAAAACCATATTTTTGATAGGATTACAAGATGAATCCAGAGATGTATTGGATTTGATGGGAAAAGGGGATGTAAATAATCTCAATAATGAGGAAATTATGGATATTTATAGGAATTACTCTCGCAATAAGCAGGGAAGAAGAAAAAAGATTACAAATGGCACTTATGTGAAGGAATTAATAGAGGAACTTACAAATTTCAAAATTGATATTTTAGTGCAATTAAACACTACTTTGGGGGAAATGTCTGCAAAATAAAAAACCACAGAACCTTTGGCAATTTATTGCCCAAGATGTAGAAATAAACATGCTTTGCAAGAATTTCCTTTGAAGAAAACATCCATCTCAGCCATTTGTAGTATCTGTTCAAAGAAGCATCCAACTGATAAATAACACCTGCTACCACAACTCAAAACTATGTTAGAAAATTAGACTGAGGAACTCAACTATGTTGGACAAAAACAAGGAGGAAATTTCTCTCAAAACCAAAATCCCCCTCGTTTTCCTACAAATTGGGGGCATAATCCCTAGACTATGCCTTGGGGACAATCAGAACCACCCCAACGTCCTTGGAATTATCCTCAATGGACAAATTCCTAAGAATGGCCACAAAAAAATTGGAGTAACCCAGCCTGGAATCAGAATCAGAATAACCCATCATGGAATCAAAACAACCCAGCCTAGAATTAGAATCAGAATAAACCATCATGGAATCAAAACAACCCATCCTAGAATCAAAATTAGACTAATCCACATTGGATGTAAAATCAACCACAATGGTGTCAGCACTACCAGTCCTATCCAAGGTAGTAAAGAAATCAAGGTCAAAATCAACATTTGCTGTGTGCACCTAATTAAAATTTTCAAGAAAAATAGAACCAATCACAACAAATACAATAGGTGAAACAACCTCAACTTCCAGCTCAATCAGTCACTAATCCAAATAGCATGAGATAGGCATCCCCTGTCTATGTGGCTGAAGCTGAGGAAAATATTGAAATAAATGTTATTGATTGTAGTAACATCCAACTTCGTTTAGGAAAAGTTGTACCTAAACCTGTTTCAAATAAAAGCAAGGAAAATGAAGAGCAAGAACCTTTGGAACCAGTTAGATTTGAATCAACAATAGATAAAGAAGAAGAACAAACAGAACCACAGGCAGAACAATTACCTTCATCAAGGATAATTCCATATCCTGAAAGATTCAATACCACAGCAAAAAATTCTGAGTCAGACTTGGTCAAGGAACTTAAAAATTTAACTATATCATTGCCCTTATTGCAAGACATTAAGGATATACTAGTGATTAAAAGTACTGTCCGAGATTTGTGCATTAGAAGATCAGGAAGAAAAAATAAAGCATTTCCCAAGACCGTTCAGGTTGAAGGAAATATAGCTGATCTCTTGTCTGGAAAACTAGTACCTCCAAAGTATAGTGACCTAGGAAGTCCAGTTATCATAGTTACCATAGGTTCAGTACCAATATCAAATGTCTTATTAGATCTAGGAGCTGCAATAAATGTCATGACTAAGGATATAATGAAATAATTACAGCTCAAACATCTCAACCCCACATTTACAGTTTTAGAAATGGTTGATAGGTCAGTTGCAAAACCTGAAGGTATCATTGAAGATGTTCCTATAGAAGTTTCTTCTTGGGAATTCCCTACAGATTTTTTGGTTTTACGACCAAGAAATTCAGCACATGGATATCCCATCATTTTGGGAAGACCTTGGTTTGCAACTGCAGCAGCCTTCATAGAATGCAGATCTGGAAAGATGAATATTTCAAATGGTATTGATCTAAAATAGATCTCTCTATATCCTCCTGCAAAACCCTCCAGACAATTTTTTAGGTCGAGTTATGGTTTCCTGATTCAGATGAAGAATCAGAGGAGGTTATTTCCACACTAGCTACCTTGGTAGTAAGGGAACACACAGAAGACCTCCATGATACAAAAAATTTAGAAAATGAAACTATCCTAATGAATGTTCTACATGAACAAGGGTTAGAAGAAGAAGCATTAAATATCCATCAATTTTTAAGGAATGAGGAGAACAAAAATTTTGAAGGTGAACCATCTGTACTATCACAGGAAAACTCTATTTCACTACCACGTGGGTGGAACCATCACCTGATTTTTCCTTCTCACTATTCCATATAGGATATGCTTCCATTAGGAAGTAATGAAACATAAACTTCTTATTTCATCCCATCTCAGTAGTGTCCTCTTAACTCCCTAATCACCAGGTATGAATAAGTGAATTAAATCCTTCCAAATACAAAACAAATAGAAGTCCAGCCATGTAAATTACTGAACATTAACAACTGGCTTACTAGAGAAGAGGAAGACAAATTGATAGTTGTCTTGCAGAAGCATGTTTATGGTTTTTCTTGGGATTACAAAGATATGTCATGAGTTCACCCTGATATATGCACCCACAGAATTTATACTGAAGAAGTCAAGCCAGTAAGACAACCCTAGAGAAGACTAAATCTTGCCCTAAGAGATATTGTAAAATAAGAAATTGAAAAACTTTTGGAGGTAGGATTCATTTACCCAATTTCTGATAGCCAGTGGGTCTCTCCATTGGTTATAGTTCCTAAGAAAAATGGAAAAATGAGAGTATGTGTAGACTATAGAGAGCTAAATAAAGTGACATACAAAGATCATTTTCCATTACCTTTCATAGATCAGGTGTTAGATACCCTTGCTGAAAAAAAATACTTTTGTTTTCTTGATGGATTTAGTGGATATAATCAAATTCAGGTTGCACCTGAAGATCAAGAGAAAACAACCTTTACCTATCCATGGGGAACATTTGCCTATAGGGTTTTACTTTTTGGTTTGTGTAATACCCCAACAACATTTTAGCGAGCAATTTTAGCAATTTTTTCTGATCTGACTACCAACAGTGTTGAGATATACATGGATGATTTCATAGTATGCGGACAGACTTTTGATTTTACATTAGAAAACCTTGACAAAGTTTTAGCTCATTGTGAAACATACCAGTTATCCTTGAATCCAAAAAAATATTTTATGATGATGGAGGAAGGAATAGTTCTTGGTCATCACATCTCTCCTCAAGGAATCTAGGTTGATCCAAAGAAGGTGGAAATTATCAAAAATCTTCTTCCTCCTAAAACTCAGACTAATGTCAAAAGCTTCCTAGGACACATTGGTTTTTATCGCAAGTTTATTCCCAGCTTTAGCACAATAGCCAATCCCATGTTTGCCCTATTGACTAAAGATTCTGAATTTTCCTGGACTACAAGGTGTCAGGAATCATTTGAAGCTCTAAAAGAGAAATTAGCAACTCCACCTATGTTAAGAGGACCTAATTGCACATTACCATTTCACATACAGACTGATGCCTCCAATACAACAATTGGAGTAGCATTGGGATAAATTGACAATGGTGAACACTATGCCATTTACTACATTAGCAAGAATTTGACAGGAGCTGAGAAAAATTATATCATAACAGAGAAAGAATTCTTGGCAGTAATTTATGCCATCAACAAATTCAGGCATTACATCACAAAGTTATCAAATATTTATTCACACAGATCACACAACCATTAAGTATTTGATGAATAAGCCTATGGTAAGTGCAAGAATTATTTGTTGGTTACTGTTTCTGTAAGAATTTGATATCACTATAATCAACAAACCAAGAAAAGCTAATGTTGTAGTAGATTTCTTGTCTAGATTATAGAACACAGATGAAGGAGCATTAGTTGAAGACACCTTTCCTGATGAAAATTTATTTTCTATATCAGTACAATCACCTTGGTTTGCAGATATAGCCAATTACTTGGTCATAGGGAAAGTTCCTCCACATTTCACTTCAAAACAAAAAAAATAATTGATCGAACATAGTTCTTCTTTTGAATGGATTAAGGGTATACTTTTTAAGTGCAGTCCTGACCATGTTTTATGTAAGTGCATCCGAAAGGATGAGGTGTATGATATCCTTAGGGCTTGTCATGATGAACCCTTAGGTGGACACTACTCTATAAAAAGCACAATTAGGAAAATATTAGGGACAAGATATTATTGGCCATCTCTTCACAAGGATGTGAAAAAGTACATCAAGAATTGTGATGCATGCCAAAGAATGGGGAAACCCACTCATACAAATGAAATGCCACTGCAGCCTCAATTGGTTTTAGAGCCATTTGAGAGGTGGGGGCTTGATTTTTTAAGACCTATTGATCCACATTCTTAAGGAAAGGTGCATATTTTAGTATGCACTGATTACTTGACAAAGTGGGTAGAGGTGCGTGCTTTCAAATATGCTCATGAAGATAATGTCGTTGATTTCTTGTATACTCAAAATTTTCAGAGATTTGGAGCTCCCCAGTCTATCACCGCATACCAAGGACCCCAATTTGCATCTAAATTCATTGAGGCATTTACAGAATTATATGAAATCAAACATAGAAAATCATCACCTTATCACCCACAAGCAAATGGCCAGGTTGAGGTAACAAACAGGGAACTAGAATGAATATTAACAAAAATAGTAGCTTTTCATAGGAGAAACTAGCTAGATAAATTACCTGAAGTAGTGTGGGCTTACAATACTACTTGGAAATCCACTACTGGATTCACACCTTATGAACTAGTCTTTGGTAAAAATCCCCTCTTACTTATTGAATTTGAGCTACTAACACTACGCACAACATTGGAAATTGGAATTGAATTGTCACAGACACAGACAGACAGGATTTTGTAGCTGAATGCATTGGATGAACTTAGGTTGGATACTCTACACCTTACTAAAGTAATTCAGGAGCAGAAGAAATTGTGGCATGACAGTCACATTCAGCAAAGGAAACTTCAACAAGGATATTGGGCTTTACTATTTGATTCTCGCTATGAGGACTTCCCTAGAAATCTGAGAACTAGATGGCTTGGACCTTACCATATTGAAGAGGTATTTGACAATGGAGAAGCTCGTTTATCTCCTATTGATGGGTCACAAAGAAAGTTGGTAGTGAATGGACATCGCCTCAGGGTGTACCATACACCTCTGACTAAAAAGGAATTCTTGCAGTAGATTGATAGTTTGGATACACAACAAGTGGAATAAATTTCCTCTTCCACTTCAAAACAATCAGCATGATCATGGATTTCAAGAAAAATACAAAAAAAATAAAAAAAAAGAGAAAATGAGAGGTAAAATAAAAAATTAAAAATTAAAAAAAAAAAGAAAAAAAGAGAGAAAAATGAATAACTCAGTAGTAAAAACCTTTTCTAAAGGCACTACTGGGTTGGTATGCATGAAAACCAATTTTCTAGCATGCATAACCTTGAAAATTTTTGAATCATCATTGTACAAATTCACCAACTGCACTTGTTTTGAAATATTGTAGAAAATCTCAGCAGAACATCAAAAGAAGCAGTCATCTTTCAAAAACTTGCATTAACTTGTTTTAATCAGGTATATATTTCTTATATTTTTTTCATTGTAAATGATTGGTATATAGTATATAACAATTAACCATTAGAATAAAAGGTATCCATAAGAGTTTGCATACTTAAAACATGTTTTGAGAATGAGAATATTGATTTCTGCCTGATATTCGGAACAAGAATGCCAAAAATAGTGCCTGCTATCTTCTTCAGACTAATTTTTGTATTGTCTTCGGATTGAAATTGTCTTCGGAATGACAGCATAATGAATGTTGCACTTTGTATTCAGAATGAAGCTTTGTCTTCGGAATGACGATTTGTCTTCGAAATGAAGCTGTCTTCGGAATGACTATTTGCCTTCACAATGAAGCATAATCTTTGAAATGAAGCTTCATCTTTGGGATGAAGCGTTGTCTTCAGAATGAAGCAAGATTTATCTTTAGAATACAACAAGAATTGTCTTCGAAATGAAGTTCTGTCTTCAGAATGATTTGCCTTCGCAATACAGCCTGATCTTCAGAAAGAGGATTTGTCTTCGGAATGAGGATTTATCTTTAGAAAGAGGATTTGTCTTCGAAATGAGGATTTATCTTCGGAATGAGGATTTGACATCGCAAAGAAGCATGATATTCGGAATGAAGACTTGTCTTCGAAATGAAATAATAATCTTCGAAATGAAGACTTGTCTTCGGAATGAAGTCATAATATTTGGAATGAGATTTTGTTTTTGCAATAGATCATAATCTTTGAAAAGAGCATTCAATATAATATCTCCACGTGGCATCCAAGGAAGAAAAGAAATACGATCAAGTAAAAATTCTTTTGACAACATACGATAAATGAACACGTGTCAGTTAGGATGTGGTTTGTTTTTGCACCCATTTGGAAAATACTAGAATCATGGGAGACGTGACCAACAGTATGCCAACATTTTTTTTGTTGCTAATAAACATGCACGTGACAGTCCACAGGAAAAATAGAAAAACTAAAAATGAGTAAGGTGGATCTGACGACAAGGACATCTGCACAACCATTGATGGACATGTGTTCGAAGAAAAAATAGAAACATGTACCACTGTTATTTTTGAAGACATATTTGCTAGCACAAAGTGATTACGAGGTACAGTTCTAGAATTACGGTTTATTTTGAAGAACAAAAATAGGGTAATTGAAAACTTGGAACCAAACCCTGCAAACACCAAAAACTAGAGATCCAACAAAAGAATAGCAGCAGAAGTAAGTATTTTGTAACATACCAAGATAGGAAAATGGGGCAAAAAATGAGAATGGAACCAACGGATACCACCCACCTTCGGAAAAATATAGAAGTGCTACAGATTTTTGAAGATGGAGGGCTTATGTCGTTTTTGGATAAGTTTAATGGGTCCTCTGAAGATTTTGTCGGCATGTTTGCCCACACATTCAGAAACAACTGGGCACACATTAACAACATGACCATTGAGGTAACCCCTAAAGTTTTGAGTCAAATTACTGAGCTGCCATTAGAAGGTCTTTCAATTTCTAGGTCTAGCAAAAACACATTGGTAAATATAATTAATCAATTTCTGGAAGAAAATGATAAGGAGCCAAAATATTTAACACACAATAACACATGCAAGGGGGTAAAAAGGGCCAGCCTGTAGGAACCCTAGGATGAAATGGCCACATGGGTAATTAAATTTTTAACATGTGAAGGGCAGTATGTACTATTGTCAGGGCATCATATAAAAATTTTAAACCATCTCATACATGGTAGGCAAAAACAAGACGTTAGGGTAAATCTTCCCCTGTATCTACACCAGGAATTGAAAAACATGGCAAAAAGATATTAGGAAGGAAAAGGGAGCCTTTGCCACCATGGTCTCATCAAACTAGTTTGCCAGCACCATTTTAGATGAAACCCTAGGAGCTTTGATAGGTTTTAATCTACCTTAAATGATGTAATTTTTGGAGATGAGGATGAGGAGGAAGACACAGATGCTACTAATACTATTGTAGAAGAAAAAATAGCTACTGCAGAGGCTATTGCAGAAGTTGTTATAGAAATAGAAACTATTGCAGAGGATGTTGCAAAGAAAGAAACACACCCAGTAGTATCAACAGAACACCTTGCTCCAAAACCTTCAACTTCACAAGCCAAGAAGCAAAAGAAAAGAGGGTCTGGAATTGGCAGTAGAACAAAAAAATAGAAGAAGATCTATTTTTTTGAAGTTGCAACTAATTTGTTAAAATAGATAAGTGAAGCACCTAGCCCAACAGGGGAAGAAACAACAAAGGAAACATAAGCATCTGAAACTGACCCCACAACCCCTGCTGTCACCAAAAAACAAAGCAAAAAGAAGAAGTTTGCATCTGGAACTAGGAGGTCTAAAATACTCCACTTAAGGGAAATGACAAAATAGGTCATATAACAAGAAGGTGGCCAAAGCAGTCCAGATGTCACAGAAATACAACCAGCCCCTAAAAACTTTCTAGAATTACCTGAAAAGATAGTTGAGGAAGAGGTTGGACATGATAGCTTGGAGGTAGCTATAGTTCAACAAGCCACATAAATGGTATATGCAATTATAGACAGTTTCATAGAGCCTCCTGAATAGGAGCAGAAAGATGTTGCAGAGGAAGAGACAATTGTTGAGCAGCCTACTGTAGCTGACTTGTCTGCATCTGATTCTGAAGTAGAAACAGATGAGGAAGACATCATAGAGCAGCTGAGAGCAGCAATAAGTGTTTTCCAAACACAAACTAGATGGATTGAAGAGAGAGAAAACATCATTGAGATGTAGAAAAGAAAAATTGCAAAGTAACAGCAAGAAGTGGCAGAATTGAGAGAAAAGTTGTCATAGTCTGAAAAACAGCCAATTGTATCCATTGATGAAGATGATTTGGCTCAACTGCTTGTGGATTTATCTAGGGCAGATGACTCTATTGAGGCAAACATAGGTGCTCATTCTAAAGAAGCACCCTTTCATTCTGAATATGTTCCTTCTCATTCAGAAGCACCCTTTCATTCTGAAGATGCTTCAGAATTGGCAAAAAGCATAGCAAAAAATATTGGAGATGAGTCACCAGCATAGGAACAGTCCAAGCAGCAGCATGAAACTGATCAAGTAAGTACTTCTATTGATATCCCTGTATTTCAAACTATTACACCATCAACATAAGTAGCAGATAAGGGGGTGCAAGTGGAATTATTATCTGATGACAACCTAATAGAAATAGCAGATAAGGGGGTACAGGTAGAATTATTGACAGATGATCAACCATTAGAAGTGGCAAAAAAAAGGGTTCAGGTAGATCTGCTACCTAGAGTTCCACCTATAGTCAGACCACCTAATACTGTCCTTAGAACAATACAATGCATACATAGCCAGTTGGGCGATTAGATATGAGAAGCTTGCCACTAAGACTAAAAAATTCAAATTGGAAGGAAAACAACTAGAGGCCAAGGAAACAGAGATTCGAGCATTGAAAGAAAAAGTGTCTGATTTATGTCAAATTGCTGAATTTTTAGTCCAATTCAGATGGCCAGCCAAATTTTACAGTCTTATTCTGAAGTAGAAATACCTCAGATGATAGGTCATGAGGATTAGCTCAGGTCTTCCATATAAATTGGACACCACTACAGATTTCCTGGAAGCATACTTTGACAGCCCTATTAAGCAAAAAAATCTCCTGTGTGAACTGTTTTTACACAGCTTATTTATTCCATAAGAAGTAGAATTTCATCCTCAAATCTACATTGGAGATGTTCAATTGAGGGCATTCATGTCCACCTTGCAGAATCAGTTTTATTGGGACCAGGAGAAAAGGCAAAATAAAGATATTGAAACAAGAGCTGAATTGTTAGTCAGAGCAATTCAGCCAAATCACCCCATTATCAAAATACATTACTTCACCATGATGAAAAGGGATGATGTGAAGAGAATGTACTTGACAAACTTGAGGGACTGTGTGAAAAAATTCTAAAACTTATGTAATGACAATTTTGTGCCAGCATTATCAGTCTGTAGAAACAAATAGGTTGAACTCTCCATGTCTTTACAAAAAAGAGAACCCATCTCCCCCATCAACTTAGAATGGTCCAGAAGAAGATCAGAAGGAGTAATACAGTTTATTGAAATCATGCAACATAATTGGATAGGTCTCAGATTTAGGTCTCCAACCATCATCACTCCGAGCTCCATTCAACTTTGAAGAAGATGCCCAACCTCGATGAACAGGTTTGAAGAATGGCTCGAGAACCTTCAAGAGAACAGGGGGTATTATATATGCAAGAAGTTGTTCTACAGGTCATGGAATTTGACCATGGACATATGTGATTCCATAGCCCAATAGAATGCATGAGGACATGCATCAATATAAGTTGGGGGGAAAATGATAAGGCCTAGAAATGCCTTAATCATAACATGTTTTGAATGCTGAAATTGTCTACAAACTCTTATGTTTAATCTAATATGCTAGTTAAGTTAATTCAAAATGTTGTGTATTAACTATTTGCATGATAAATATATTTGAAATACTATATTCTGATTTTTACAACTTTTTGCATAAGTTTTATGTTGTTTTGTTATGACTTGCTAAACGAGATATGCTTAGATTGATAGTAGAATTTCATTAATCATGTTTTGATATGTCTCAAGCATTTGTTTTACCTAAATCTGGCAATAGTGCAAGTAAACTATTACTGTGCAACAAAAATTGGCTTTTCCCATGTAAATTCTAGCCAGCTGCCAATGAAGGGCAAGGCATGGAATTCACATGTGGAAAGAAATGAAGACCATTGGAATCTAATCTTGAGAAGTAACCCACATGAGAAATGCAGAAGAAATAATTTAAGGAGCCCACATTTGTTCATTTCGAAGTCTCTTCGGAATGAACAGATATCTTTGAAATGAGAAAACATAGTGTCTTCGGAATGAGCGGATCTTCGGAATGAGAACTGTAGTATCTTCAAAATGAGCGGATCTTCGAAATGAGAATTGCAGTATCTTCAGAATGAGCCACTTATATTTGAAATGAAAACAAACTGTACTTTTTGACTTATTAACCAAATTTTGACGCTGGAAAAAGGGAAATAAAGATTGAAAAGGGTAAGGGAAAATATCTCAGATCTGACTTTGTTGTCCTTGCCGACCAAAGCCAAAATTTATGGAAAGATCAAGTTTGATCTTCTTCTAAGATAAAACCAGGAATTGTTGTAGCATAATATGATTAGATATTTTAAGATATTCTCAATTGTCAGTAGATCTTAGGACATCTATAAATATGGCTCCCGTTCAGGTTGAGCTAGAGAGACGAGAGTAGGAAGGAGCTAGAGAAATCAAAAAGTAGAGAAATATAGGAGAAAATAGGCAATAATTAGAGAAGTGATTGTTACAGTCCTGTAACAGGTTTTCAGCATAATTATTGTAATCATGTTCTTGAATAAATAAAGTGTACTATTTCTATTTCATATTGCTTGTAAATGAGTGCGAGTAAGATCTAGAGAGAGAGAGACTCATACCCTCTTTTGGACAAGGAGGTTGGCCACTTCTAGACTTAGGAGGAGGACTAACAGCAGGTTTTTATTCTGATTTTGCTACAGCAGAATGAGTTGTAGAACTTGTCGTTTCATTCCTTTGTAAACAACTAATGATATTTGCAATCTTAGCTTATTTTATGTTTTGTGATTAATGATTTGGTTGTAATATCCACTTTCAGCAAAGCTTTCAATTTATTGCAGACTGTCATTTCCAGAATTTACTATTTTCTATAATTTCTTGCATTTTATGTTTTGTTGTCAACCCCTGTACAGAAGATTGACAACCTTCTGTTACAGAGCCTTGACAGGGTTTCATTTCCATGCTATAAGTAGGTTTCCATTGCTACAAAAGTAAATAGATTTCCTTTCTGTAATTATAATCAGAATTTTAATTCTGCAACTGTTATTTTTGCAACATAATTAGGTCTCATTCTGCAATTATAATTAGGACTTCATTTATGTATTTAATGATTAGTTTCCATTTTTGCAACTTAGATTAAGGTTTAATTCATGAAATTTAGAGATAGGAATGTCCTAAATCCCCCACATAATTGGTTTCACCAATAAGACCTGTTGCTCTAGATTGACTTAAGTTATAACCCTATTCACCCCTTCTTCTGCAGATAGCCTTGTATACAACCCTGGATTGACAAATTCATTGAGAATTAATGATGTGTATAATGACTACGCATCAGAGGCATCTCCCAATATGGCCTAGGAGGTTGTAGAGGCAACATCTGATAAGGTCTCAGGGACCTCTCTCGAATAAGCATGGGTTTCCTTGGGTGGAATTCCTACCTATGTGTATTAGGGGTAGGGACCCTCTCTCTCAAAGTCTTTTGGAATAGCTCGTTGGTCTATCATTTGATCCTTTATCCCACAAGCAGTCTAGTTGCTCTTTATCCCACCAAAGTTACTTGAACTGAGCTTGGCATTCTTTATATCTGACAATCGCTTGCCTAATTTGATCCGTATTACAAGGCCTAGGGGCCTAGGAGTCTCACCTTAGGGTCAACCTTGTCCAAGGTACTCTATGTTCTCCATAGGGCACTTGCCTCTCTTGAGGTTCATCGCATTGACTTAAGGCTTGTGCTGGAACATGTGTTCATTATACTCAGCTGGAACAGAGGCACATCAGACATGCATAGAATATTGTTTCTGAGGAAAACCTGGGATATCCTCATGTATTCCCTCTTGAACAAGGAAAGGTAGGGCATAATTGGCTTGCCTTGATCGATAAGTGTCATTCCCATCGGGCTGAATGAGCTATTGTATCCTATCAAAGCAGCACGGAGGTAGATTCATGTCGACTTGCTTTGGCCAGTGTGTGAAGTCATACTCCTATCTATGCTTAGGCATGTCAACCCTAATGGGTACGCAGATATGTGGCACCAATCTATCTATTAGCACCTCAGCACACAGTTGTCTTTCACCAAGGAAGGCCTATGAAATATCTACATATCGAGAACACTCTCCCAAGTAATGCTCATCATACCTCGAGGTGTCCTGGAGAGGATCCCTTCAGAGATGAGGCTCATGCCCTACTTTCTTGGGGCAAGGTGGAGTGGAGGCTTTCCAGGGAGGTATAACCAAGTCCCTAGGGCTATATCGGAGATGATTCATGTCTCCTAATCCACTCTCCATAGCTTTCGCCCATGTTTGGGCTTGGCTACGGGTGTGCACCATCGCGCTCCTCTATTAGTACCTCGAGTGATTATCTTCCTTACAAATTTTTAATGAAACAACATACAAGAAGGAAACACGCAATAAGACAAATGATTATCTCTTTTAAGTTTTAAGTGTGAATCCCTAAACTATTTTGTGTGTTTTAGATGTGTTGTTTTGCAAATAATGACCTCGTGTCACGTGTTTGAAATATTGTTGGACTGTAATATCATGTTCAATTGGATTTCACCTATATACTCGTAGCTCGACAACCTGGATATGAAATCTAGGTTGTGTTATCTCACCTATAATGTGTGGTGATGAGGTCCACATATGACCAAGGAGCACAGGTCCTACCAGTTCCTCACCCAGTTCACCCGCAGTCTGTGATACACCTCCCTGAAGGGTGATGTGTGCTATAACCCATGGGCTATGATGGATCTTGGAACCAACATTGGCAAGATATATTGGGTTCAAGAATTTGATTCAAGTGTATTGATATGAAACCCACCATCACTTGTGCTCTACTAGTGGATGGTAATGAAGTCCACCTCACTAGCGTTTATATGAATCGTGGTGTGTGTGGTTCTTTATTATCCAAGAAAGTAAGCAAAGAAGCAATCAATGACCATTCAATAAATGCATGCAAATAAGTGTGTTTTAATTTAAGAAAATTAGGATAAAGAACCTACGAATGTGACTTATGAATGCAAGTCCTAAATGCTAGCTTACCCATTGGGTAAGCCACAAGCAATCAAGCCACAAAGATGCATTGCTACTTCAAATTTCTTTTGATTTTTCTTCTTCCTTTTGCTATGTGATGTTATAAGAAAATAAAAAATGCAAATTTTAACCTTTCTATGCAAGCAAGTGAAGCAAGAAAACTAATTTTTGATAGTCTCTGAAAATGTAGCAGAAAAACAGAGGTTTTAGGCACTTACTTTGTCCATTTTGAGCTCTCCAAATTCTGAATTTTTGGGCAAAAATCTCTCTGTTTCACCACTGCTCTAGGGTGGGATGATTAGAAGCATCGCAAAAATTCTAGGGTGGGACATTGAATCCACCATCCTAGGGTGTGCCAGATAAAGGCTCTACCATCGTTCCAGGGTGGGGAGAGGAGCACCTGCAACACAAAAAGGACAAAAAATGCAAAATTAAGGTCAGATTTTCACCCAAATCATAAGGGACAAGGGTCACATCATGATCACCACTGAAGTAGGGAAAATCAGTGCACCTAATTAATATAAAAAATATGTGTATCTATCCCATTTTGCACATGAGCATCAAACGGAAGCATGCATATGAAAATGAAGCAATACCAAGAAATAAAGAATGAAATAAAATGAGTGTCTTATTTATTAATTGGGTGGATCAGATACAAGGTTACACAAAATTCCCCTTGAGGGCTCAAAATGTGATACAATTTTTACAAATTTTGGGGTGCCCAAGGATCAATTCCTTCAAGGAATCAGGGTGTGCATCCAGTGATTTTCCTCATACCCACAATCGACGTGGGTGGGCCAATGCCACCACTGCTTGTATATTCAATATCTGATATCTAATATTCCTTCCCAATTCCTTCTAAGAACCTGAACCTACACAAATGGAAGCCAAAGGGGTCAAATAGCAAGGGTGTATGGTGGAAAACATGCAATCCCCACAGGGGTAAAATAACGTATATATTAAAATTAAATCAAATCAACTTATAATGACTTGAAAATTTGTGGAGATGTCAAATAGGATGTTTTGAGAGGATATCACTAAAAAATTTCTGAAATTACATTCGTAGAACCCTCTATTTTGCATCGCTCGCCTACAACTTGCGAAAACCAAGACAAGAAAATCCTGAACCTAAACATATCCAAAATTTGTGAAATTTAGATAGAATGCATAAATAGACATTTCAATACAACCCATATGGTTATATTTTCAAATTGAGGCCCATATCCACCTGCATACAACTGGGGTGCCCGGATGGGCCCTACGGACCTGCAAAAACTTAAAAATGCTAGAGCTAGGTCAATTTAACTCCAAATTGCATGAAATTTAAACCACAGAATAATATGAGGGTCTAGAATAATATAATTAAAAAACATTAATAAAATTGTGCAAGGATTTGTCCTCATCTTGGGGGAGGCGGTGGTGACTACAACTAATTGGGGGTACCATGGGAGGGGATACCCACCAATTCTACCCACATTTACTACCAATATCTCTAGGGAATGATCCTAAAAACTAAAGGGGGTATTGTCAAATTTAGTGAATAAATTCACTTGGATGGAAAATTTATGCTCAAAAGGCCCTCTTGAAGTCATCCAATAACCTCCTTCGTTAAGAGGATATTTTAAGGCCAAGAAAGCTCAATAAGTTGGGGAGAATTCTTGGAAGAACTCCGTTGAATATCCTAGAACTCCTCTCCTTATTTTTGTGTGGATATTGAATCCATTTTATAGCCCAAATGGGCTCATTTGCAAAAAAGCATGCGAAGGCATGCATGGCAGGAGGTGCCACTTGTCAAACGGGAGGCATGCAATGGATGTGGAAAATAATCTCCAATTTGGGCCTCCATTAAGAAGTGTGGCATAAGGATTCAGTGCCCTTTGACCTGCATGTTCCATATGGCATGCTAAATGGTAGTTTTTGGGTGCCAAATATCCCATATTTGACTTTTTCTGGGTCAAACCTCCTCATCGTCCCACCTTGGCATGATGGATCACCACCATCCCAGGGTGGGATGGTGGGAATCTACCACCGTCCTAGGGTGGGACGATGGTGAATTTTGGGTCAAAACCTCCCAAAATTGGTCCAGTAGCCTCCAAAAACCTTTTTGGAGTGGCTAGAATCACTGTGAGCCTCCTAAGGGCTGCCCAAGGGGCCATATGATGTCAATTTGATCCTTGTTTGTGGATGCTTAATTGGGTTTACCAAATTTTAGTGTCTACAATTTCATTATGTTTTGGTGAGTCACATGGATGTGTTTTTGTGAGATGCATGTTTACGAAGTTGACCTTTGTTGTGTGGCATGAACGGTGTACTATTTTCATATTGTGTTTGCATTTTTACTATAAAAGGGAAAAATGGGCATCCAAAAATATGATTTGTTTGGTGTTTTGGATTGTGTTGGTGTTTTTTGGAATTACATGCCATGAGGTATTTGTGGATGAGTTTACATGTTTTGTTGGTCATGAAATATGTACTATTTTTGAAATATGAATGAATATTCACCATGAAAAGGAAAAATGGGTATCCAAAAATGTGATTGTTTTGTTGTCGTGTGATGTGATTGTGTGTGTTAGAATTGCATGCCTTGGATATGTGTTTTTGGGGTTGCATGTGGTTTTGTATCTAAAAAAATATTTTAGTATATGGGGAGAAAAATTTATAATTAAATGGGCTAATGGGTGCCCAAAAATATCTTTCATACTAATTTTGTATGGCGGCATGCAAACTAGACCTGATTTCGCATGGTGGCATGCAAACTAGACTAGATTTTGCATGGTGGCATGCAAACTAGGTAAAAAGTGTTTATTTTTATTGTGGTGCATGAGGTATGCTTTATGAATATTGTATGTAATTATTATTTGAATGAAATAAGGAAAATTAATATGGATGCATGTAAAACTGATCAATATTTATGTGATATTTTTGGATGAAACAGGTGAAGAAGATTGAGCCATGACATCGTGTACGATCATTGAGAGATGTCCTAGGCAAAGCATGTGATGTTGTGGATGTAAAGTGAATTGGAAGGGTGTGGATGAAGAGGGTGTGGGATGTGTGGAGTATACATGCCAATTGGACATATATTTTGACATTGTGTGAGAGGTGAGATCTAGACAAGAATACCTTCCACTTTCCTTTAGCTGAGATGATGATTACACTGGAAGACATATACAATATATACAAAATATTGATAGCATGCATTCTAGTGAGGGTAGTAGTGGACCATACGTAGAAGGAGGTATTACAATGCACATTTTGTGTGAAGTGGGGAGAGGTAGACTATGGGAAGCAGGTGGATTAAAAATATTATTGGTATAAGAAGATGTTGTCTAATCGCCATTGTGCAATGATGCTTATGATATCCACATATGCTCTGCCAGATACATTCAAAAAAAAATTCTCCTGGAATATGATGGATGTAGTATGCGAGATGGTGTAGCATGAGGTGGTATTTACATGGGAACCTACACTATTGGCATAGGTATATAGATATTTGCATGATGTAGTGAGAGCAACGCAGATGGGTTTGAGCTAGAGCCCATTATTTTTGGTGTGGGCATGGGAGCATATGGTTGTAGAGTGAACAACACTATTTCCATATGGTTCCCATGAGTTTATGGGGGAATTTATATCCTATGCCTTGATTTGGCATATAGATATGGAGGGGAGGATGAAAAGGCCACATGAGGGTGATTATTTATTTTGGACGATATAGTTTGGCACTTTGGAGCCTAAGCATGTTTAATGGAGGTCCTGTAAGGATGGGGTGGTGTGGGAGAAGGATGAGGAGTAGTTGGAGGTGATATATCGAGGACGGTGGATAGTAGGTCAATAATTATAGTAAGAAAATATCTAAATTATTTTTGGTTATGATAGAGGATACCTGATCCACCTATTATGATAGGGAGGAGATAGGGTGATCTAGGGAGATGACCTATACTACCTCCACCGAATGATAGGAGGGATCCACCAATGATAATTCTATATGTAGATTATGTAGGTATGACTCCTATGTATGATGCATGGTGGGCCATGCAGAGGTGGAAACCAAGAGTTGGAGTGATTGATGGTTGGGTGTGGATAGTGGCAGGATTACCTATAATAAGGGGATAGGTACCAAGGGGAGTTGGACTTGAGCTAGATGTAGGATCAAAGGAAGAGGTAGAGGAGTCTCTTTTATGGCAAAGGTGACATCAAGGTGATGGATTCAATATTTATATTGGTAGATAACCAGAGCGATAAGATAGCAACAAGGGCTAGTCCTTAGATGGTACAGTACCCTTAGAGGAGGAGGGAGGTGGTATGGTGATCAATGCATTCATAGGATCTCCTTAAGGAGAGATAGTGATCATGGATGAGGATGATGTTAGAGATATTTCATACATACCATTCAACATGTAGGAGAGGATGGATGTAGAGGAGGTTTTAGTAACATTGAGAGAGGGTATGAGAGCTAGAGGGAAGATTACATGAGAACAAGATTGATTGGGCTCTAGATTTGGGGAGGTGGAGAGAGGAGTGATGGGAGTTGGAGGGGCACTATGAGGAGTTATAAGGATAGTGTGAGGTGGAGGAGGCAAGACATGCTAATATTGTGAAGGATTTAAACCATTGAGTTGGAGAGACTATAGCTATTGAGGTGAGGTTAAGGACAAAGATTACCATAGTACTAGGGAGTGTGCAATAGGTTTAAGCTAAGAGGGATGCAGAGTGAGCTTCCCATGAGGTAGAGGTGGTAGATTTGCATGCTAAGATAGAGAGGTAGTGGTAGGCTAATCATGCTAGGACAACAACCAAGAAAACCATGATAGAGATGGCTTCTTTATGGATGGAGTTAGATCATTTTTAGCAAGCAAACAAGGAGATGTCAAGGTTGTACATAGAGGAAGGGTCGATGAGGATGTAGTGTGAGGTTATCTTGATTTTTTTGGGCATGAAATTCTAGACTAAAGTGGGTTGCAATCGATATTGAGGTCATAATCATGGATACAAATGCATTCATAGTAGATTCAATGGAGGACTTCATAAATAGTACCAAGGGAGCTGAGTTTGGTTGCACCATTGGTGTCTCAGGTAGTAGGAGCTACCCCAAGTTTGGATAGTATGATAGTACCTATGGTGACTCATATGGTGGAGGCTACTCCAGAGTCGAATGGAACAGTGAAGGCACGTAGGATGGAGATAGTGATGATAGTCTAGGAGGGGAGTGGCAAGACTTATAGCAATCGATAGGACTGAGATGTATGATGGATGGCCTTTATTGTTACAGCCTACAAGTATTTTTTATCATAATATATACACATATTTTGTTATATATTTGGATACATGGTGTATGATTTTATTTGAATGTATGTGTAATTTCTCATTATGTGTATGCATTAATATAATATTGATAGGTAAATGTATGATGGATGGATATATATGCATGTGGTAGAATGTAGGATGAATGAAGATATATGCATGTGGTAGAATGTAGGATGAATGAATATATATGCATGTGGTAGAATATAGGAGAATCATATCACTGTAGTGTAGATGTGATGTGGAATGATGTAATGTAAGTGAATAAATATAATATAAATGTAATGATGCATGTATGTGTATGTTGAAATGCATAGAGGAAGCACTTGTATTATAGTAGAATCGGTGGCAATATGATCCATTCATTTATCTCATAGATGTAGGATGATATAGGTATTATGCAATGATCTTAGTTATCATAGTCATAGCAATCAAACCTCATGAGGATTTGAGAAAGGTTTGATGATAACTCATATTAAACCTGACTAGATCAAAGTCTATCAAGGACCTATGTGTGCGATGAGTGATTTTCATTTATCCATTTTGAGGGAGGTAGGAATAACCCATTGAAAACATAGCATGGTGGTAGGTATTGCATGGTGAAATGGGAAGAGACTTGTGATGTATATCTGATGTAATATGTCATTGTGAATGTGGTGCAGTTGATGATGGTGAACCTTCAAAATAGAAGATACAAAATATCATAAAAATAACATATAAATTAAATGTGTTTTTGTTGTCTAACAAAAATGACAATGTGTGGGATTGGTATAATGTGGGATTCATGGTAATAGCTACAATCATGGGTATGAAAGTATGTGTAGTTACTAGTGATGTGTGATTGGAATAATCAAGTATTTAATGTATGAATACGCAGAATATTAATTGGTTTGAGCTCAGCAAGGCCTTCGAGGTTGGCCAACTGATAGGATTCAGAACCGAATTTGTGTGTGATAATGTATAGACCCAACCAATTGGGGGTGAATTTATCCTGTTGTTGGTGGGGTTTATCGGTGATATGTTGGTTATTCTTGAGAACCAAGTCACTAATTTGGAATTCATGCTAATGTACCTTACTATTATAGGTATTGTAAAGATGATATTGATAGACACATGTGTTCTCTATGGCATGGATGCAATGCTCATTCAATAGTGTCAGTTGGTCTAGTCTGGCTTGATGAGTAGTGTCATTGTCAATGAAATATTACATGGATATGAATAAAGAAGGAATTTTGAGTTTGAGAGGAATTATGGCTTCAGTGCCATAAACCAACAAAAAATAGGTTGCCCTAGTGGGAGTATAGACATTCGTGTGGTAGGTCCATAAGGCTAAGGGTATTCAATTATACCAATAACAATGAGATTCTATGATAGTTTTTTTAAGGATAGTGTAAATATTTTTGTTAATAGCTTCAACTTGACCATTACCCTATGGGTAGTATGGGGTAGAGAAGCTATGGTGAATGTTGAATTTTGTGTATAAGGCATGGAAATTTTATTTTTGAATGGGGTGCCATTATCAAAAATGATTTGTGAGGGAATCACAAAATGACAAATGATATGATTAGTGATGAAGACCATAATATTGGATCCTATAGTTTAAATAATTGGGATGGCTTTGACCCACTTTGTAAAGTATTCAGTGGCTATGGTAATAAAATTTTCATTGCTTGAAGAGATAGGAAATATTTGTCCAATAAGATCCAGGCCCCATTATGAGAAAGGACATATGGATTGGATGGGTTGTAGCACTTGTGAAGGTAAGTGTGTGAGGTTGGTGTGTTGCTAACATTTAATGCATCATTTAACATACTCACAATAGTCATGTTCCATATTTATCCAATAATATACCATGCATTGAATGCACTTAGTGATGGCCATGCCACTAAAGTGGCCACCACAGGTTCCATCATGGGTCTCTTGAATGACTAATTGGGATTCATGTAGTTCTAGTCAATGTAAAAGGATACCATCATGGTTGTGGTGGTATAGGATGTCCCCTAGTAGTGTGTAACAAATTGCTCTTTATTTGAATGCTTTTCAATGAGAATATGGTAAATCACAAGAGAGAAAATATAATTTTATGTAATACTTAATTTGAGAAAACCAAGGATCATGTGGTTCATTGTGAATGATATGGATACCATCATCATCAGTAGGAGGTGAAGATCAGATAACATATTGTGTTAAAGTATGAATAGACACGTGTGTTGTGTCAAAAAGAGGGTTTTTTTGTATTAATGACCCCAAGGAATCCATTGTGTTAGAAATTGTTTGATGAGTAGGGAGTGACTTTGATTTCATACCACTCAAGTTGAGAAAGGGGTTTTTGTGCTATTTGTTTGTATTGTTGGAGAACTAGACATTGACATTGCCAAATATCCTGGACTTGATTGAAAATAAGAAGAGAATTACCAATGATTTGTAGGTGTCAAATGTGCATGAAAAGTACTTTTTTCAATATAATAATGAGAGATTCATACTTAGTATTATTTTTGGTGCAAGGAAAACCCAATTTAAAGGATAAGGGGAGAGGTTCCTCATTAGGTGTAAAGAAGACAATCCCAACACTCCAAACATGGGTACAATGGCACTTTTGGTTCCACATACTCTTCGGATTCCATGATGTGAAATATGGAGTCACCAAGAAGTTGAATAAGGAGTGGGTGATTTTTAGGAAATGGGGCCTTAGTTAATTGGTCAGTGATGGCCTATCCCTTGATGGATTTTTGCAAAATTAATTTGAGATCAAATTCAGTAAGAAGCATAATCTATTTAGTAGTATGAGAGTTATGATAACTCTTGTTCATCATGTAGAGTAATGGATTATCACAGGTGATGACAAATATGGTGTAATTAAGCATGTAGTGGTGTAGCTTTTGAGTGGTAAATACTACAACTAAGCATAGTTTCTCCATATAGGCATATCGGGTTTTGTAACTGACCAGAGTATGACTAATGTAGTATATGGTTTTCTAATGATTGAGTGTGTTCTTTTGAGCTAACAATGTACCTAATGCAAAATCCATAGTGGATTAGATAGAACTATATTTGTGGACGTTGTGGAGACAAAATTGGTGATGATGTGAGATATGCTTTGACGGAGTCAAAGGCTTGCTAGAAATTTGCATCCCATTTTAAGGTGATCCCTTTTTGTAAAAGGTGGTTAAATGGATTGCATTTATTGGATAACTGGGTAGTAAAATGATGAATGTATTGAATTTTTACCTGTAGACTACACAATTACTTGATATTTATGGGTGGAGTCATCTCAATGATGGCTTTAAATTTGTTGGGGTCAACTTAAATGCCTCATTGAGAGATAATGAAATCAAAATTATTACCTGAAGTGACACCAAAGACACACTTCTTTGGGTTAAGGCATACATTGTGTTCAAGGAGGTGGTCAAATATTTTATGAAGATCATCAAGATGTTGGGAGCATTATTTGGATTTAGCAATGAGGTCATCAACATAGTCATTCATAATCTTGTGCATGTAATCATGGAAAATGTAAGTCATGGCATGCTGGTAAGTTGCCCTAGAATTTTTTACATGACCTTGTAGAAAAATTTCCCCCCATGGGATTCTAAAAAATGTTTTGTGTTGATCGACAGGATTGATATTAATTTGGTTGTAATGAAAAAATCCATCCATGAGGGAGATCATTTCATGGATAGCAATGGAATCAACTAGTGAGTCAATTTTCATGAGGGGTAAGTTGTCCTTGGGACAAGCTTTGTTCAAATTCCTAAAATCAGTGCAAATACGAACTTCACTAGAAGTTTTTGGTATGGCGACCATATTGGAGATCCATTCTGAGTAATCAATGGGTTGTATGAATTGTACATTGAGGAGTTTTTAGAACTCACACTTTACTAGTAGAGCCATTGTGGGTTGCATGCAAAATAATTTTTGTTTGATGGATTTGGCATAACTATAAAGGGTGATATTCTTAACCACTAAGTATGGTTCGAGTTTAGGCATGTCCATGTAGGACCAAGTAAAGACTATGACGTATTTTCTAAGGAAAGTGGTGAACACAACATGCTCCAGAGGCTAGTAGAAAGTTTGAAATTATGGGGATTGATCAGATTATCACCAATATCAATATTTATGGTATCCTCCACAAGCATGTGGGAACCATCTTGTAATTATCCTTGGATTGGAATAAGGTGGAGGTCATCGATAGCCTTTGGTACGTCAAATTCATCATCCATATAAACATTAGTGTGACTAACCCAAGATATGTGGGGTGGAGTGGACGATGAAGGTGTGTTTATAGTATGCATGATGGGAGGTGATATCAAGAAGTCTTGTGATATAGGTGTTGAAGAGATATGAGTGAAATCAATGAAGTTTGGGCTCGGTATATTATTGTGATCTAAGGGTGATGTGTATTAGAGTGGTAAGAATAGGTCCATATAAACCATGTTAACAGAGATAGTGGATAGATTTTGGGATGACGAGTCTGAATATGAAGAATTAGAGGTAATTGAGTGATGTAAAATATTTAGTAGAGGACGGATAACCATAGGTGGGGAACAATATCAAGTTGTAGCATGTTACATTTATCATCGATTGGGTAATGGTTTGAATGAATCTGTAGGTAAAAATAGATATGATGAAGGTGTGGGTATGATGAAGGTGTGGGTATGATGCATGTGGGTGCAATATATAGTGGTGAACTTATCGATGATATCATTAGTGAAGAATTTAGACATAGTGTCAAAAGACAACGCCTCTTAAAAAAAGATGTATGGAATATTAACAGTGGAAGGAGAAGGTGGACTCTCTTTGAGTATGTTAGTATAAGATTCATATTCTATAATTCATATATATTGGTGAAAGATGGATATTTAATTAAATATCATATTCAAGTGAATGAATGATCATAGGGTGATAACCCAAACTAGATTTATTTTTTGGTAATTGAATAGAAGGATTGATGGGCATGTGCAAACCCTTCTTGTAATGTTCTAATACAAATCCACACAAATGGAAATATTGAAGGTAGTGTAATGTGAAGTGAGGGTTTGAAATGTTCTCTAAGTTGACAAAAAAACTAGATTATGACGGTAGAGGCATAGTTTCTAGGAGGGAGAAGTCAACACTTACATAAATGAAATCCATATGATTATTTGGTGGACTGAGTGGTATGATGGTACCAACGGTTAATACTAAGGTACAAGAGTGATTTAAATCATAGGTATATTGGATCATCAAGGTCCAAACATGAGAATCATGAATATTATAGTCACCAGGACAATAATTTGTCATGAAAATTGATACTCAAGGTGTCATATGTGTTCAAAAATAAGGTGGTGAATCAAAATCAGAGGAATATGATGCCAATTGGGAATCATGAATGATAGCAAGAGAAGATTAAAATAATTGGGCATCTAAGGAGAAGGCTCACTGTTCCCAATCATGGCATTTGGTCATAGTATAAGGGATGGGATGATTCACATGTGGGAATTGCATGGTGGGGTGAGGATGCGTAGGTGTTGGACTATGAGAATATGTAAAAGATAATGGTCATGTATGGAAAGGAGGCAAGGGTGTTTGAGGAGTGGGAATGATGGGAGGTTATATAGAAGAATAAGGATGATATGGAGTAGTATGCCATAAATATGGTGGTAAAAAAGGCATAGATACAAGAGGTATATCTTCATAAGAGGATGGTTGAGAAGGAGGGGGCCATGAATATGGTGGTGAGAAAGGTACATAAGTAAGATGATGTTATATAATAGAGGTTTATGGTAGGTTGGAGGTATATGGAGGGGAATATGTGTGTGTCCCTAATGATCGATGTGATGATGAGGTCAGTGTGGGAGTAGAAGTAGAAGTTTACATAAGATGATGAGAAGAATCTGAGTAGAGGATGATGAGGGTCCTGGTGGGAGGTCTACAATGTTGTAGAGTTTAAATGGGTTCCCATCTATAGGAACACAATGAACCAATCCATCATGTATGTACATGAAACAATGATGCAAGGTAGATGAAACACATTGCATATCTCTAATCCATGGGTATCCTAGCAAGACATTGTATTGCATCTTATCTTGAATGCTGTAGAATAAAATTGGAATAGTTATCATACCTACACAAATAGGAAGAACAATGGAATCTATTGTGAGTCTCATGGAACCATAGAAAGCATGAAGGTCAAGTTATGGAGTGGTAAAGTGAGAAGGTGGATTGTGAAGATGATGTAGGGCATAAATAGATATGATAGTAATGGATGAACTGATATCAATGATGACACACTTATAGGTGATGTCATTGATGGTCACCTGGATGTGAAGAGGGGGATCATCTTACTCACTTATGAGCTTGGTAATATCATGGTCATGGAAGCTAATATATGGCTGAAGGTAGCATGCGATTTTCCCTATGAAATTCACAAATGCATTTGTGTCATGGTTTTCAAGGTCAATGGATCGGTGGATGTCATTTAATACCTCATGATGGGGTTGAGATTGCTATAAAAGGTCAAATATGGATAATCTAGCTGAGGAGTTACAGAGTTGATGTGTAAGGCTACCATCAATAATGATGATATTTTGTGGTAAGGATGGTGAAGTATGTGGTGCTATAGGGGATTGTGGAGAGGTGAATTGTGTTGGAGGTGATACAAAAGGCACATCCTGGCATGGTGGATAATGTTAAGTATGAGTGGTGAGATTAATTATTCCAACCACACTACATGAAGGAGGGTTACGATGGATGATGTTAACTTATCTGCGTTGAGCTTGCTGATTAGATTGTGTTGCTTGGGGATTGGATCCCCTATGTGGGCTTTTGTGGCGTGAAGATTTAGCATCTTAACTTCCTCTTGTAAGAGTTGAATCTTGGGTGATAGAGGTGTAAGGGATTGCATGGATGTGGTTGTAGACTGAGAATGGGGAGGATATTGCATTTTTTTTCTTCCCAATGTGGAGGAGGAGTGTATTACAACTGTTCTTTGGGATATGACTATTGAAATATAAGATGCAGAAGCTAGTGGGATACTCTACTATAGAGCAGACTTCTATTGGGGATAATAATATTGAGGTTGTTGGATCTGTGTCTACTGCATAGGGGTCTACTGTAATGGTTACGTTGTGGGGACGACAACAAAGAAGGAGGGATCATAAATAATGTAGGCATAGTAGACTATAAGGGGAAGTTATGTGTGGATAATTGATGAAGGTGGAATATGGGATGATGTTCCAAAGGAAGGTACCTAGGGGAGAGCTGATGAGTGTTGGACATAGAATGTCAATTAGGTAGAATAGCATGGGGGGTTGGCAAGGTAAGAGGTGTAATGTGAATTATGGGTAGAAAGAGGGATGTAAGGTGGATCTTGGAATGGAGACAATGGAGGAATTTGAAAGGTAGAGTTAGATTAAGGTGGAGGTGGAGCAAAAATTACCATACCATATATCCTAGAAGAAGGGAATATAGGTGGAGGTAATGATGAGGAAGGGGTGTAGTTTTAAAATGTGGAAGCCTAGGAAAAAGGCATGGTGAATGTGGCTACAAAGGTTTGTGAATATGGAATTTGTGGATGTTGTTGAGGAAAAAATTGTTGTGATTGAAAAGTAAGTTGTGATGTGCTATCAAAATATGAAAATTGTGATTATTGGGAAGGCGTTTGTTGAGATGCTTGAGACACGTACTGTATCGCTCCATATTTTTTGCATCCTTACCTTCAGGCTATAGGATCCACGCCTGGAAGGAGGATGTGAAAAGGATGGGATAATACCTCGGACTGAGAGGCCCTTTGAAGGTCCCGCCTCTCGAGGGAAGGGTATAAGGTTGAATTTTCGACGGATGGTGGGTTCACCAGGAAACTTTTGAATGGCAGTTTCCACGCCTAGGTTGACAGTGAGTTTGATGTGTTCGTTTTTATACTCGATCATTCAACTCCTAGGTTTGGCCAAGATGAATCTAAACTATTCTATATGCCAATGCTACTTTAAATAAATACATAAAACAGGAATAAATGCTAATAAAAGAGAATATGCTAGCTAGAAATTTTCATACCTGATTTCGGATGTTTGATGAAGATTTTGAATCTTGTAGCAATTGAAATTGTCTCAATTCATACATAATCGTCTGATATTAAATAGGATCATCTCAAATCATAGAAGGCCGTCTAAGATCAGACAGAATCATTTGAAATTTGACGAATTCGTCAGAAACCTTCAATCACAGAAATAGATACAAAATACCCAAGATGCAACTACAGAAGCGAAGGGAAATGACAAAAATAACTATAAATTTGTCTAAATGATAGATCCAAACAGTAATTAAAGAGGAAAAACATTAAATTCACAATTTATTTTAATTTTATCATGCATTTATACTAGATGAGGTGAACTCCAAGATGCATAAGTATAATAATTAAAGAGAATGCAGAAATACAACAAAAAATTACAAAAAAGCTACGGAAATGCAAACTGTGGGTTCTGATTTCCCCCAATCTGGACTACAGTTAGGATCACCTCCAATCGTACGAGATCATCTGTGCTCCTCAAAAAAATCATCCATAATCATTCGAGATCATCTGCGATGATCCGATCTATCTTCGACTGAAAAATAGTAGAGTTCCTGCAAGAAAATGCGAAATACCGAATACAGACAGTAGTGCGAGGGAATAAGGAACTAAATCTGTAGGGAAATCTGTCAACTAAGGGTTTTAGGGGGTTCAGGGGGATAAACTAGAAAAATCATAGTTTATATAGGATTAGGAAGAGGTTAGGAGGTTAGGGATCATCCCAATATGGGATATCTCCAACAAGGAAATCTCCAACTGTGTAGATGTGTTTCTGCCCAAGTTGGAGAGGCTGTTGAAATAGAAGCTAATTATGAAAATTCAGTTTTGGGATGAAATTGTCTGGACGTTCTATTCCAGATGAATTCGTCAGATTAGGGACGATTTCATCTAATCTACGACGATATCGTCCAACGGTCAAAACAAATCCTAAAAATGGCATGGAAAACGGGGAAAGCGGGTAACAGGCGGTTTAACGGGCAGTTTGGGGTTGAAATTCAAATTTTTATCTTTTATATTTTTACTAAGGTTTAACCGTGCCAATTTTAGGATGCTACATTTTGCCCCCTATTTAGTGAATTTTTCGAAGAAAATGCGTTAAAGACGAGTTTTTCCCATTTTACGAGAAAGAAAAAATATACTCAATTTTTTAGATGACGATTCTTGGTCGAATCGTACGAATGCTGACTATGGTTCCCCCTCCGTGTTTTTACCCAAATCGAACGTTTGAGGTAAAAACGCGGAAAAGCAAAATTAAAATGTTGATTTTTAAATAAAATTAAAAAAAACTAGGGTAAAACCCTAATTCATTTTTACTGTTCATTTTTACTGTTCCAGAGCTCTGCAGAGAGAAAAATGGTGGAGACAACGCACAGAGCGACAGAGGTCCGGTGCGGGCTACAGGTAAGGATCTAATCCTAGTAGATTAGGTTGGAATTAACTTTGTACAATTTTTTTTTTTAAATTTTGATTATTTGGGGCATCGCGGCCGTTTTTAGGCCGTCGACGACGTCGGGATGAAATCATCCCTATTTCACCAAAATCATCTCTAAATCGTCGATTTCGTCTGAGGGCAAAATTAGCAAGCTAGGGGCGATCTCGTTCAACAAGGGGCGATCCCCAAGTTATGAAATCGAAGATGATTTTGTCCTAACAAAGGACAATTTTTCCCAATTTGGGACGATATCATCCAATGGTGGATGATAGCATCTTTAACTTGATTTTAAAATGTGTTTAATTTTGTTTTAATGATTGATTTATTAATAAATTTTGTTGTTTTATTGTTTTTTTTGCAGAAAGGGTTATTAAAGATCCGAGAATGGAAATACGATAGACTAAGAGATGACATAACCGCGCTCGACCAGGCAGAGTGTGACTGACTAGCACAGGTAGGTCTACAACATGTGGCAGAAATGCCACAAGTATCAACTGACATGGGACTACTAACAGCCCTAGCAGAGAGATGGTATCTGGGGTCGTCCTGCTTCTGGTTACCGACAGGGGAGATGGCTCCCACTCTATAGGACGTATGGAGGATCATGAGGATCCCCATATAGGGACGGCTGATGATGCCTACGGCCAATTAGGGCTAGGCAATGATGAGACTAACTGGAGACCCGAGTTTCACCCTGGAGAAGGGCAAAGTGAACATCGAGTCTCTACGGTAGATGCCTAGGGCATCTAAGTTGACTCAAGTTTTGGTAGGAGTGGTCGGTGGCTTACTGCTGTGCCACTAGAGCAGGTGCAGACTATTGTGGATGCTCTCAGACATAGTCTATGACATGAGATACCACGGGTACAGATTTGCATGGGGCAGATTTGTACTTTACCACTTGTATAGGATCCTATATGGGGTCGTATACAAGGGAGGTCGATGTCTGGTCTTGACATCGCTACTACAGGTTTGGTGCTGGGAGCACATTGCAGTGTGGAGACCGGTAGGGCTCCCATTGATAGGGGTTGACCGAGAGAGGCCTCGGGTTTTCTATTGGTGGCTACAGAGGGGGTCATAGTGGTGGATAGATCTGTCAATGTCACGAAGGTTGCTGGATGACATCATCCTAGACCAGATCACCTAAAGGCCATGGTGAGAGCACCCTGGATGGGCAGAGGATGGGCAGGAGCTAGCTCGCATCAGGCGAGTCTACTGGTTGAGGATGGAGCAGGGAGAGGTAGAGCTCCACCGTTATGATCGAGTACTACGGTAGTTTGGTCTACAGTAGGGGATCCCTTCTCTCAGGGATTATGAGTACTCTCAAACTATTTGAGATAGTACTACGCTGAGTGAGGCTACAAATATGTAGTGATTCTGGAGTCAAGACGCAGACGATGCCCCCATCCAGCCAGTGGATGGTGACGACATCGGGG
The DNA here is from genome assembly GCA_028583015.1 of Wollemia nobilis. NCBI lineage: Eukaryota > Viridiplantae > Streptophyta > Pinopsida > Araucariales > Araucariaceae > Wollemia > Wollemia nobilis. The sequence continues at coordinate 1,609,668 of JAQPPZ010002593.1, forward strand.
TTGCAGACGACTACGATGCCTAGTATGCAGGCATCCGCCCTCCTCGGATGATGAGGGCATAGGGTCCAGTGCACACCGTGGTGCACCGGATGGGGAGGCGATGACAGGTTGCTATTGAGGCAGCGCGGGGTCACGGGAAGAGAGAGAAGTGACGATATTCGTAGGAGGGACGCCAGAGGATGGGTCAGGCTCCGTAGAGACCACAGCAACCAGGGAGGAGGCAGGAGGGACGCCAGAGGATGGGTCAGGCTCCGTAGGGACCACAGCAACCAGTGACGATTACAGAAAAATTTTTAAATTATTTCAAAGACAAATGTAGATTTATAAGGGATCCTCGTGTGCAAATGTGAGTTCATTACCGATCTTGATTGATCATAATGATACAAAATCTCTCAAATACAAATGTGTGTGTGATTGTATTGTTATTTCACCAATTTTGAGCAAGATAATTTGATACAAATAATTTTCCTTAACCAAATAAATGTTCGTTGACCATGATTTATATGCATGTAACCGTACCAGACTATTATGTAAGTCAGGTTATCAAGAGCTAGCTAATCCATAATCTAACATAGTTCCATACAAAATAAGGTCGCTAATGTGACAGACATATCACCACGCTAGGAATTACCCAAGGCCAAGTGGGTTGGGCACAAACCACCTATTATGGGGCTTACCTCACAGTTTTCGAATAATTGAGAATTCCAGGGATTCAAGCTCATTCACCCTTCTTTTCTTTTCAAGGGGTAGGGAAAGGATTTTATTGCATTTTGCTTTTGCGTTTCTCTTGTGCTTCTCTCTCTCTTTTTTTTTTTTGTACTTTTGTATTTTTGCTTGATATTTGAGATAATGTTGAAATATAGTTGTGATGGTACAAAATAACTTTTTTCTTTTTCTTTTTTTCTTAAACTTTTATTTTCTTCCTATGCTAGGGATACTTGCTCGGATTAGCTGTAGAGCAAGGGATTTTTATTCTGGGTAGGGGTGAGCTTGTCCTTTTGTCAATTCTCAAAGATTCTAGACCATGTGCATGATAGGATAGCAGGGGAAACTTTTTGCTCAAGAAACCACTTCTACTATGTAGCATCACATCGAATTTGCAATGAAATAATTTTAATGTGAAAAGATATACTTGGTTTAAGTAAATAACAAGATCAGTTCTCTATGCTCAAAATTTTATTTAATGCCAATGTGGACTTTGATATAAGAGAGATTAATAATCATACCAAATAAAATCAAGATATTTATTCATGTGAGTGTGAAGGTGTGGGATTCCAAATAAATGCTAATTTATCCAAAATAACTGAAAATATAACTGCAATACTGCACAATTTGACAGGTACAAAAATAAAATATGATTTTGAAGATTTTGATGATTTTGATGATTTTGATGTTTTTGATGTTTTTGATTTTAAGTTATGAATTGAAAGAAATACAAGGTGATTGTTTTTGAAACATTTTATATAAGTGACTAAAAGGAAATAATATGCAAAACAAATATATACAATGATGAAATGACCAAATTTTATGCATAGTAGCATTTGAGATGCATAATGTTCATAGGTTCTTTAAGTTCTTTACCATCTAAGATAGATAATTTGTATGCTCCTGATCCAAATTTAGCAGTGATGACATATGGTCCAAGCCAGTTGGGCTTAAATTTACCTTTATGGTTTTTAGTTGCATTAGTATTTTTTTTATTTTCTTTTAAGACAAGGTTGCCGATATCAAAGGATCGATGATGAAATTTCTTGAGATATGCTCTTTTAAGCTTGTTTTGGTAGGCACGAAGATGCTCCAAAGCATTGATGCACTTTTCATCTAGAATTTCTAGCTAACTAAATCTGTCAGCACGATATTCATCCCCTACTTCAGTATCTTGAAGTAATAGAGCTAAAGAAGGAACTTCTAATTCAAATGGAAAAACGGCTTCAGCACCATAAACCAAAACAAAAGGTGAAGTTCCAGTGGGATTTTGAACACTAGTTCGTTAGGCCCACAAAGTAGGATATAATTGAATGTGCCAATCTCGACCGGATTTATTGACCAATTTTTTGAGAATTTTGATTAAGGTTTTATTAGATGCTTCTGCTTGGCCATTACCCTGAGGATAATAGGGAGTGGACCAACGATGTTGAATTTTATATTTTTGACATAATTTTTTAACATATTTATTTTTGAAACAAGTTCCATTATCTGAAATGAGATTGGCAGGAATTCCAAACCTACAAATAATTTGGTTAAAAATAAATTTGGAAACTTGTGTTCCAGTGCAAGAAGCTAATGGCATAGCCTCAACCCACTTCGTGAAATACTCAGTGGCAGTTATGATGAATTTGTGTCCATCGGATGACACAGGGTTAATTTTTCCAATGATGTCTAAGCCTCATTTTGAAAAGGGCCAAGGAGATGAAATAGCTTGCAATTCTTGTGCAGGCGCATGGACAAGGTCGGCATGTTTCTGGTACTTGTCGCAATGTTGCACAAAATTATGTGCATCACTTTCCATGGTAGGCCAAAAATATCCTATCCGAAGGAGTTTCTTAGCAATGGCACTACCACTAAAACGTCCCCCACAAGATCCATTATGGGCTTCATTCAAAGCGGATCTAGATTCTTCTAGATTCAAACATCTCAGTAAGATGCCTTCAAAAGATATTCTATACAAGGTATTACCAATAATCACGAAGCGACTTGCTTGTCTACATAATAACCTATGTTGGTTGCTAGTACAACCATCAGGGAAGGTTCCTTTCTGCAAAAAATTAAATATATCAGTGTACCACGGTTCAGGAGTTGTTTCGTTGATGAGAAATACATCCAAAGGTTCTAAGCATGATTTTCTTGAAGCGGTTTCCTGGATTCGATGAATAATGATGGTAGCATATTCATTAGCATATTCATCATCTAACTCCAAGGGTAAAAGAGATGCAGTTGTAGCCATAGCGTCAGTCGCACAATTGCTAGTTCGAGGAATAGATTCCAAAGTAACTTGATCAAACAAGGATAACAATTGCAAAACATATGTTTTATATGGGCGTAATTTATCATATCTGGTTTGATAAACATCATTGATTTGATTTATGACAAGTTTAGAGTCATCAAAAACCGATAAATTTTTAATTTTCAGTGCCAAGGCAGCTCGTAATCCAAGGATAAGAGCTTCATATTTAGCAGTGTTATTGGTACAAGCAAATGTTAATTTAAAGGACAAAGATATAAGATGTTTCTATGGAGATATTAACCCACACCAACACCACTCATGCATCGGGCTCTATCAAAGTATAGGGACCATTGCTCTAAATGGTCTACCTCTAGTTTAAGGCATTCATCAGGAAACTCAATGATGAGGGGATGAGTAGATTCTAAGGGTGTGACAACTAATTGATCTGCCATGATTTGACCTTTAACAGACTTTTGTCCTATAAATGTGAGTTCAAAATTTCTTAGCGCCAGAACCCACTTTGTTGTGTGACCAGATAAATACGGTAGACTCATAAGATATCACAAAGGGTCGAATTTGGCAATAACATACATTTTTTGACTGAGCATATAATGTCATAGTTTCTGTGTAGAAAATACGACTGCTAGACATAGCTTTTCTAATATGGTATAGCGAGTTTCATAACTGATTAAGGTTCTGCTGATGTAATAATTAGCATGTTCTTTGTTCTCATCGTCAAGATGAGCTAACATAGCTCCTAAGGTAGAATCGAAAGTAGAAATGTACAAGATAAAAGGACGATCAGATCTAGGTGGGGAAAGCACTGGTGGTTTAAGGAGATATTGCTTAAGGAGTCAAAACACTTCCTGGAATTCTTCATCCCTATGAAAAGAGACATCTTTCTTAAGAAGCTTAAGAAAGGGTCCAGTTTTGTCCGCCAACTTATCGATGAAGCGGAGAATAGCTTGAAGCTTACCTTGTAAACTTCGTAATTCCGATATATTGGTGGGTGCGGGCATATCTATGATAGCCACGATCTTGAGAGGGTCAATTTCAATGCCACATAAAGAGACCATAACCCCTAATAATTTATCGGACTTAACTTCGAATATGTATTTGGCTGGATTTAGTCGGATAAGATATTCCCTTAACCGATCAAATACTTTCCTCAAGTCATTTAAATGATCATCTTCTTTGATAGAATGAGCTATAATATCATCTACATAATCATGTAGAATATCATGCATCATATCATGAAAGATATAAGTCATAGCTCGTTGATAGGTTGCACCTGCATTCTTTAAACCAAATGGCGTCACTTTCCAACAAAAGGTTCCCCAAGGGGTAATAAAGGTTGTTTTAGCCTGGTCTTCAGGAGCTATCCTGATTTGATTATAACCAAAAAATCCATCCATTAGGGATATCATTCCACTTCCAACAGTAAATTCAATGATCTGATCCATTTTGGGAAGAGGAAAATCATCTTTAGGGCATGTAGCATTAATATATTTGAAGTCTGTGCAAACCCTAACTTTAGTGGCTTCTTTCTTAGTTACTGGAACTACATTTGAGATCCATTCAGCATAATCAATGGCTTGTATAAAAATAACTTTCAACAGTTTTTCTAGTTCTCCTTTGACTAGTAAGGCCACTTTAGGATGCATTTTTCTAAGTTTCTGTTTAATAGGTTTAGAATCCGTATGGACTACTAGATGATGCATAACTACAGAAGGGTTCAAACCTGGCATGTCTTCATATGTCCAAGCAAAGACATCTTCATAGTCTTTAAGAAATGAAATGTATTTATCTTGTTTTTCTTGACTTAATTCTGATCCAATATTGATTATGTGAGGGTTATGTTCGGTTCCAATGTTAATTTTTATAACGTTTTCAACTTCCATATGTAAATATCTCTCAAAATTAGGTGGGGCAGGTGAAACACCTAATTATTGTAATTCTTCCAAGGTTAACTTGGATAATTCATCTTGAGGAGTCATAGCTTCAAGCTGGGCTATACTCGGTATAGAGCCATCAAAATAAAATTCATTATATAACAATTCCTCAATGGAAACATCATGAAAGATATCTCCCTCCAACTCGTCGTCGGATTCGGAAATCATTTTAGGGTAAGCTATGGATAGCATATTGCAGGTAAAGGAATTATTCTTTGCATGCAAAGAATCTTGTTTATCGAGATAATCTTGGTAACATTCAAGATGGTCATCATCCTCAAATGGGAAGGGCTGACCTTTACTAGAAAATAGGCCCACACCACAACGGGCAGGCCGTGGTTCTACCTTGAAATTTTCTTTCATACCATTTTGGAAAGGTCCCAAACCTCTCCCTTTATATCCCAGCTTAAGCATTATAGGCTTAGCTTTAAGATACTCATTAGCAAAATAGCATCTAGCATATCCAGCACAATGTGTCTTGATGTTTCTAGGTATTCTTCCCTAATCATATCCCTTATAAATAAAAGTGCAACTCCCGACTTGGTAGATACTTCCCATAGGTTGTGGGAGGCCCAAGGTACGAGGAGAGGGTGGCAATTTATTTAAAATAAGGGAATCTTGCATAGCAGTGTTTGTTTTTTCTGATATAATAATTTTCTATAAATAGGGTAAGAGCTCATCACTAAGAGCATAGGAGGTAGAAGGAACATTTCCTACATCGTCGAATGTGGAAAGGATGTCTGTAGTGGATGTAGATGTTATAGGGATATTGATGGGTGAGTCTATAGGTATGGAAGATATAGGAGTAAAATAGGAAGCATCGGTTGTAATTTTGGGATCTTTTCGAGGTCTTGGTGTGGTTTGTTTAGAAGATGGTTGAGCTATATGTATAGGTGTAGTTGAAAGAGTAGATGATGTTATGGGTGTGTGTTTCACACGTTTGGGTGGATGATGAGAATTAGGATGTGTGGATGACAGGGCAGGGTAAAATTGAACTCCAATAGGTTCTGCCAAAGAACACATATCAAAGGGTCTAGGATCACCATGAATGGTAACCAACTAGTTTTTAAATTCGAATTTAACACACTGATGTAAATTGGATGGAACCGCTCGCATCGCGTTGATCCAAGGACGACCCAAAAGTATATTGTACGATGTGGGGCAATGTACAATAAACACGGTGGTACCTAGGGTTCTAGGACCAACTTGCAAGGGTATAGTAATGACTCTTACATTTCTTGTGTCTCGTCATTGAAGGCTTTTATAATCATATCAGTTCTTTTCATTTCATCACTTCTAAACCCAAATCGTTGGTAGAAGTCAAAAGTGCATATGTTTAAAGATGAACCATTATCAATCAAGACTCGTTTAATGACTACATCTCCAATTAGGGCAGTAATATATAAGGGGTTATCCTTATGTAAACTATGTTGTGGGATATCTCTATCCCGGAAGTCAATACAATCGACTTCTCGAGTTATGATAGCATTGGACATAGCTTCAGGTTGAATATTTTGTGGTACCATCATTTGGCTTAATGTGAGCATTAATTCATCCCTATGGGTGGGAGAATATCTTAACAGGTCCAAAGGGAAATTCTAGCTGTAGTATTGGATAATTGTTCATTAATATTATAAGGAGGCTTAGGTTGAACATTAGGCACATAATTCCCTTTATTGGGATTTTTCAAAACAAATGGAGTTGATCCATCATTCTGAGTTTGATCCTGTTGAGAGTTTTGAGCTTGTTTTCTAGTAACGACGTCGATGGTTCCTACAATATTATTTTACGGGTGATGAATAGGTCTTGCTCTAGCATTTATGGCTTGTTCATTAGAAAGTAATTGATGAGAAAATGGTCTAGTAGTGACTCTTTGAGGAAATGGTTCTTCTGGAACCATAGAACTTGTGATAGGTTGAATAGGATCTGATTCATCTTCAGAACTATTCGATTGATTTGAGGTGATTTCCATGTCACTTTCAGTCTCATATTCGGTGTCACTTAGATCAAGTGTATGAATATTATGTAGAGGTATAGTCGTAACTATGGATAAAGTTGTGTCAAAGATTTGAGGATCCTAAACAGGTAATTGTCCACTAATAGTCCCCACATATTGGGTAGGAGGGGGAACATTATGATGCTCAATTTGATTAGCCACATTTTTACCATGCTTTGGTAAAGGATGTTGAAATATGTCTAATGATTGATTGGCATTCTGATTCTGATTTTGGGGAATGTTCTTTTGAGCATTATTAGAAGGATTTTGTTTAGGTTGAAAGGCTTGCACCTCCATCTCATTGTTATCAATCAGGTCTTGTATTTTATGTTTTAATATTTTACAAGAGTTTGTAGCATGTCCAGGTCCTCTATGGAAATCACAATGTAAATCAGCTCTGTATTTGGGTATGGTTGGATCAGGTTCTCGGATAGTTGGTAATTGGATCAATCCTCATGCTAGTAATTATGGGAGAATGGTTGATAAAGGTTGATTTAACCTAGTAAATTCTCGGGGTGGTTTATCAGGAGGTTTCAATATAAACTTCTATGTTGTTTTCGCAATATTAACATTGGCAATGTTTTTGCTATCAGTGACTCCGTCACCCACAACTTGTTTATTTTTATATTGATTTTTGGATGTTTTCTCATCATCTTTCCTTTTGAGCTGACCTCTTCTAATGAGAGCATCTTCCACTCTTCGAGCTAAATCTATCTCTTGATCGAAGGTGGTCAAGGTAGCAGTTGATAATTCATAGGATAGTTGTTCTTGTAAGTTATTGATAAAAATATCCAACATTTCTCGGTAAGGTAACACAAAGTGTAACTTTCCTATCAACTGCCTCCATCGATCTAAGAAGTCAGCAAAACATTCATCTTTGTCTTGTTTTAGGTTGTACAAATATTTAATGGTTACATGCCTTTCAATATAGGCACTAAATTGATGCACAAAAGACTCAGCGGTCTCTTCGAAATTCCTCAAAGAATGAGTGGGTAGTTGGTAATACCACTCTAATGCCATCCCCCCTAAACTTTTCGAGAACATTTTTAGTAATAACAAGTCATCATGTGATATGTCATGACATGCTATCCTAAAAATATGAATATGCTCTATGGGATCTTCAGTTCCTTTATATATAGGTAGGACAGGCATAGGAAAGTGTTTGGGATATGGTTTTCCTACAACTATAGGGTCTAGAAGTTGACTACACATCTCTCGATAATTGTACGAGGGACGGTAGGGATCTATTTGGTCCATGCGAGAGACTAACTATTTCACCATAGTTTCTAGATTACCAGTTTGTCCACCATATTGGTTTGGTGGTACATAAGTATGGGATTTGTGAGTGTAGGAAGGCAGGACATAAGGATTAGATGATATATTGTTGTTATGCAAATGGTTGGCGGGAAGAGTATTATGAAGAAGATTTATTGTAGCATTATGTTGTATCCCAGATTGTTGGAAATTGGTATTTGGTTTTGTTTTAGGCTTTTGTTGATTTTAAGTATATTGATCAATAGCTTGGTGAAATAGAATAGTGAATGAAGGTTTCTTTTATGTGGGAATAACCCTTGGCTTCGTAACAGGCACTCTAGGTGGTTGGGTAGCCTGTTGTTGTTGCATGTTTTGGATTATAGCAGCCATGTCAAAATTGGACGGTCCAGCTTGATCACTCTCTTGATCAATGAAGGACAAAGGATTAGTGTGTGTGTGATATATATCTTCTAGGGTTGCTTGAGTGTCACTAATTTGATCTTTATCCATATGAACTACTCTATTAAGAGTGCCAATATTATTATTGAGGAATTTCCAAAAGTGTTCCATGTTTTCAAAAGTAACGTGACTCCTTCTGGAGTTATTTTAGGAGATGAGGATCCTTCCTCTCTATCATTTTCTTTTTGTTCATTTGCATCCACAAATTCTTCTTCTTGTTGGTTTAAGGTTCCTTCTACCTGAATTGGGTCTTCAGGAAGAACATCTGGGTTATTTTTTGGTTTTCTTAACCAATCTTCTTCTACTTCAATTTGTTTTCCATTCCTGAGTCTAGTCATTATGTCTAAATTTAGATTTTAGCAAATATATATTAATATATTTGTGACAGATTTTGGGAGGTATATATTTTAATTATATACCTACTATAATGCTTAAAAGAAAATGTTTTGATTTTTTTTTATGATTTTGTTTTTGTTTTTGTTTTTATACTTATAAAGACAATAAACATCACACTAAATGCAAGAAATAACAATAATAAAATAATAGCTTAGTTTTCTATAAATAGTTTATGAATGTCATTAATAGGATCAAGTTCATCAGGAGTCATAAAATTCTCCTCTTCAAATTGGAAATTGTTTTTCAGGAAGTCAACAAAGTGTGCTATGATGATATTATCTGTTTCAGATTATGTTTTGTAAAAATAAATCTCATGGCAATACTCTCGATATAACACAACTCTGGGAACTCTATTCCATCTCTTTCTATCCGTAAGATCAGCTTCTTGATCCTCTATATGAGCTAGAAAATGATGTACTATGGTTGCATTCTCAAGGTATTCCTCAAAGGTGTATAATTCAGAAGACACAAGGGCTCTTTTATTTGCTAACCACCTATGGAAAGCTATCTGAAGTTCATGATACAAAATCACTTGATCGGGATCCAGGATTCTATCTAGGACAAACCTCTTAATTTGCCTAAGTTTGGTTGCTCTAGATGAAATGAGATTCAATCTGCTATCAAGTTCGTCACACAAAGGTTGAACCCTATTTGTTTGAGGTACTCTAAGCACAGAAGTAATATCTATAGCTGTTAATTTATTTTCAACATTAATGGTGGCAACTCGTCTTTTATTATAGTCTACCATCTAAATATGATATGCAATTTTTTAAGTCTAAATGCATTTATGTTTTGATTTTTTTCTCTTATTTTTATTTTCAAAAGGTTTTTGTTTTCACGTCGGGTTCACCAAAATGTATCGCTCCAAATTTTTCGCATCCTTACCTTCAGGCTATAGGATCCGCGCCTGGAATGGGGATGTGAAAAGGATGGGACAATACCTCGGACTGAGAGGCCCTTTGAAGGTCCTACCTCTCGGGGGAGGGGTATAAGAGTGAATTTTTTACGGATGGTGGGTTCACCAGGAAAATTTTGAATGGCAGTTTCCATGCCTATGTTAACAGTGAGTTTGATGTGTTCATTTTTATACTCGATCATTCAACTTCTAGGTTTGGCCAAGATGAATCTAAACTATTCTATATGCCAATGCTGATTTAAATAAATACAGAAAATAGGAATAAATGCTAATAACAGAGAATATGCTAGCTAGAAATTTTCATACCTAATTTCGGATGTTTGATGAAGATTCTGAATCTTGTAGCAATTTAGATCGTCTCAATTCATACGTAATCATATGATATTAAACAAGATCTTCTCAAATCACAGAAGGTCATCTGAGATCAGACATAATCATCTAAAATTTAATGAATTCATCAGAAAAATTTGTTAGAAACCTACAATCACAGAAACAGATACAAAATACCCGAGATGCAACTACAGAAGCGAAGGGAAATGACAGAAATAACTATAAATTTGTCTAAATGACCAATCCAAACAGTAATTAAAGAGGAAAAGCATTAACTTCACAATTTATTTTAATTTTATCATGCATTTATACTAGATGATGTGAACTCCAAGATGCATAAGTATAATAATTAAAGAGTGCAGAAATACAACAGAAAATTACAAAAAAGCTACAGAAATGCAAACTCTGGGTTATGATTGCCCCCAATCTAGACTATAGTCAGGATCGCCTCCAATCATACGAGATCGTCTGCGCTCCTTGAAAAAATCATCCGTAATCGTCCGAGATCGTCTGCAATGATCCGAGCTATCTTTGACTAAAAAACAGTAGAGTTCCTACAAGAAAATGTGAAATACCAAATACAAACAGTAGTGCGAGGGAATAAGGAACTAAATCTACAGGGAAATCCATCAGCTAAGGGGTTTAGGGGGTTCAGGGGGATAAACTAGAAAAATCCTAGTTTATATAGGATTAGGAAGAGGTTAGGAGGTTGGGTATCATCCCAATCGGGAGATCTCCAACAGGGAAATCTCCAAGCTCGCAGACGCGTTTCTGCCCAAGTTGGAGAGGCTGTTGAAATAGAAGCTAATTATGAAAATTTGGTTTTGGGACGAAATCGTCTAGACATTCTATTCTAGACGAATTCGTCAGATCGGGGACGATTTCATCTAATCTGTCACAATATCGTCCAATGGTCAAAACAAATCCTAAAAATGGCACAAAAAATAGGGAAAGCGGGTAACAGGAGGTTTAACGGGCAGTTTGGGGTTGAAATTCAAATTTTTATCTTTTATATTTTTACTAAGGTTTAACCGAGCCAATTTTAGGGTGCTACACGTACTAATGTTATGGCATAGGTAAGGAATACTATTGTGGAAATGAGGGTTACTATGAAGTGAATTGTGATGGAGGTACCTGATTGTTCAAGATGGAGGATGGAGGATCTGAAATCATCTCGATAGTTGGAGTAGATAGTGTAGCCTCAAGGTGGGGGTGATTAAGCAGTGAATGATCATTGCTAAGGAGGAAGTAATATGGATCCTATAGGAAAGGATGTATGGAAGTAGGTGCGGTAGGTGGTGTATCCTCAATGGTGAATAAGTTAGAGGGACCTCCTAGATCAACATAGAAGATGTGGTCACAAAATGTGGATGGTGGATTAGGTGGAGGTGAACGAGGGAGAAGGGGATGATCTTTACCCAAAGATGTGGTGACCATGTTACTAGAAATGAAAGTCTCACTTGAGGTCATGGTATGTATGTGGAAATATTTAAAACTAGTAAGGAAGTCGGTAGTGAGGGTGGACTTACCCTTCATAGATGAAGGGGTAGGGGTAGACTAGTTGGAGGTGGCACAAGAAACCTCCTCCTTGAGATGCACTTGCTCACATGCTTAACTATGATTGATGACAGACATGGTGCCATGTACTATGAATTTAGGATCAAAACTATGTAGAAATGTCATTATGAGCAAATAGGTATGCTTTGTGTAATATTTTTGAATAAATCTATAAAATTTGGGGTGTTTTCTATGTACTAAAATAGAGTTCACATACCGCTATGCGAACTGGAACCTGGTTCACATGGTGCTATGTGAACTAGGTCTAAACTATAAATTTTGATAGCAAACTATTAGTGATTGACTGTGTATGTTCAAAAAGTGAGTTTATTGGAAGAAAAATTTATTGAAAACAATTTTGTATGCACAAAAAACAAGGCAAAACTAGAATCAATGCTAATCAATAAGAAATAAATGTTCATTTTTTTTGTGTATTTTGATGATGAAATATACTCTAGAAAATATCCTGGGAGTGGGTGAAACTTCTAAAAATAATAGGAGTATCATTGGTATGAAACTTCCTACAACACCCAAGGGTGCACATAATAGAATAGTATCTCAACACGCAAATAGTAACCTAAATGTAAAGGTGTAGTAAAATGATAATCAAATAGGAGGAAACTCAAAAAACATTAGTGAGTCCAAAACCCTATCACTATAAGAGGTAGCATTGTCTAAGACTTGCTACTATCCTAGTCGAGCAGTCGATTCACTCTCGGGTGAGCTTAGTCATGAATGATAATTACCTATTCACTAATTATATTAGCCTTGTAAACAAAGGCATCTAATCCTATCCCACTCTAAAGGTCCCTTTCGGTGATGAAATCCAAAAAAATTAGTCTCAAAAGTGGGGGATTTTCTAGTGATGAAGTCTAGAAAACCACTCCTTAGGGCTACTATGGTGTCTAGGGGGTGAGCGTATGGAAGGATATAAAATCCAACATCACCAATCTCGAGTGATGGATTGGGGATGAATTCCAATATCACCATTGTGTATGCCACATGAGTGTGTGATGGTGTGTTTGTTACCACTGAGATGAAAGTAAAAACAACTAACTAGATGCCTTTTTAGAAATGAAACTAACCTTAGATGCATTTTTGGAAAGAGAAAACTAACCTAGATGCAATTGTAGAAATATAAAACTAATCTAGATGCATTTTAAAAATGAAATAAAATCTAGAGAGCACAAAGGTAAGCAAATAAGAAAGCAATGCAAAATCCTAATCGAATGAATTGAAAATAAATTGAAATTTGATTTGCAAAATTTGAAATAAATTGAAAGATACCCTAGGGATTTTGGAAAGAAAAGTGAAACCCTAACTTAATGACTTGAAATGAATTTGAAATGTGATTTGCAAATTTGAAAGAAATTGAAATGTACCCTAAGTATTTTGGAAAGAAATTTGAAACCCTAATTTAATGACTTAAAAGGAATTTAAAATGTGATTTACAAATTTGAAAGAAATTGAAATGTACCCTAGGTATTTTTGAAATAAATTTGAAACCCTAATTTAGAGACTTGAAAGGAATTCGAAAAATTAACCTAAATGAGATTTTGAAAAGGGGATTAGAAAACCTAATCTAATGACTTGAAAAGAAATAGAAATTTGAATTGCAATATTTTAAAGAAATTTGAAGTGTACCCTAAGGATTTTAGAAAAAAAATTACAAAAAAATGTAAATGGCATGAAAGGAATTTAAAAAATTAACCTAAATGTGATTTTGGAAAGATATTTTGACAAAGAAATTTGAAAGGCATGAAAGGAATTTAAAAAATTAACCTAAATGTGATTTTGGAAAGAGATTTTGACAAAGAAAAATGAAAGGCATGAAAGGAATTTGAAAAGTTAATCGAAATGTGATTTTAGAAAGAGATTTTGATAAAGAAATTTGAAAGGCATGAAAGGAATTTGAAATTTTAACCTAAATACGATTTTGGATAGAGATTTGACAAAGAAATTTAAAATGACATAAAAGGAATGCAAAAATCTAATCTAAATATAATTTTGAAAAGATATTTTGAAAATAAATTTGAAATGACATGAAAGGAATGCCAAATCCTAATCTAAATGCAAATTTTAAAAGATATTTGAAAACAAATTTGAAATGACATGAAAGGATAGCAAAAACCTAATCTAAATGTAAATTTGAAAAGAGATTTGAAAAGAAATTTAAGATTACATGAAAGGAATGCAAAACCCTAATCTAAATGTAAATTTGTAAAGAGATTTGGAAAGAAATTTGAAATGACATGAAAGGATTGTAAAACCCTAATTTAATTGGTTTTGAACTAACTGAAAATTTTAATTGATTTGCTTTAAACATAAACTTCACAAAATGACTTGATGCATTTGAAGAGAAAATTTTCTCCATAAAGGAATGATGAGAAATTTGGTTTATTAGAGAAATACCTAACTTTTATGGTGTCAGATGAACTTCTTACTATCTCTGCTATAGACCTCTATAATTTTAGGTGATTTTGAAGTAGTTTGGTGGAGTTCGCATGGTGGCATGCGAACTGGACTGCTGGTTCGTAGGTTAGGGTGTAAACTGGATCTCAAGGTTTGAAACTCTTGTTCTATAAACCTGAAGTGTATGTCATGGTTTTTTTAGTTTCTATTTGGTGTCCAAGGTACCTAAAATATAAAAATAAAATAAAAATTTGAGTTAATTTAGTTGGAGCACTATTCTAAAACAAGTTTAGTGGGGGTCCCATTAGGCATGCCAAAATGAAGTGATTGAAAGACACCATTTATAACACTAATAGAAAATATTCAAAGTGTTGCTTTATTCATTTATAAGTAGGGTTAAAAAATAAATTTCTCTTTCAATGGAGATCTTTATTCCCTATTTTCTACATAAATTTGGAAGCATCTAATGGTGTTTTTAAATGCTTCTCAACAAAGGTGGGCTTCTATGTGCATGTGCCACCAATAGTCTACTTGTATGTGTCCTTTTATACCTATTCTAGGCCTAAAAAAGGTTTTTAATGTATTTGGGTACTTTCCTTGGTCAAACCTCATAGTTATGAAGACAAATCAACCAAAATATGAAGAAAAACATAATGAAAACTAATGGAAATATTGTAGAAATCACTTAAAACTAATGTATATTTGATCTGATGTTGTAAATTTGGTTCACATGGTAACCTACAAAGTATACCCCAGGTTTGCATGCCTAGGGATGAACTAGACTGTTGTTGAATTCTGGTGAAGGTTTTCTATTCGAATGGGCTCCAAATGTTGTTTTTTCTATTTATTGAAAGAAAAATGGTAGAAGAATATTCTAGTGTGATTTTGGTAGAGTCTTGGTATGTTGACTAAAGAAAGTGAGAGAGATAAAATGAGATAAAAGACCCACTATTTATAGGAAAAACCAAGATCAAGGGGGTAGTTAGGTATACCAAACCCTAGAGTCATATCCTATCATGGTTAGGTTAGGGTTTGTGAGGTGGCCTGCATAGTCATCCTCTCACATAACTTGAGAGAATTATCCCATCCTCACACATTTGTGAGCAAGTATTAAGGTTAACTAGGGTTAGCTAACTCCTAGGTTAGGTGAGGTTTGAGTTGGATATTTAGGAAATATCAAAATTAATTTGGGGTGCACATATGTGTGAAGACATGCTTAGAGCTAATTCGATTTCTAACCCTAATTAAACCTAATTTAATGATAAAATGAAACTTAATTGAAATTCAATTACAAATTAGAATCCCCATGAGTATGGTCTACTGGTAAGCATGCCACTTACATTATTGGTGATGTGACCTAGGTTTAATCCCCATGGTGGATGTGTATAAGAAGTATTATTTCAAAAATATTCGAA
Organism: Wollemia nobilis; assembly: GCA_028583015.1. NCBI lineage: Eukaryota > Viridiplantae > Streptophyta > Pinopsida > Araucariales > Araucariaceae > Wollemia > Wollemia nobilis. Next base: position 1,625,299 of record JAQPPZ010002593.1, read on the forward strand.
TCCTAATTAGTCAAATTAAGACTTTTGTAATGGTCCCATGAGGTCCAAATTAGGTATAGGAAAGGACTTAGGTAGCCTTAGGGAGCTAGTAGGTGGCCTCATAGTGAATGTATGGCATTTCGGGTGCATTATGTATATTTTTGTAGGTTGTTGCACCTACAAATAACTATGATGACCTATGATAGCCTATGATGATCTATGATGGATTACGATAGCCTAAAATTTCCTACGATGGCCTAAAATTGCCTACGATGGCCTAAAATTGCCTACAATGGCCTAAATGGTCTATGCAAGCCTACAAGTGTCTATGCAGGTCTACAAGTATCTAGGGATGAGCATGTGCAAATTTTAGGTGTCTACAAGAACATTGAAGTAGTAAAAATGAACAAAAAAAATGGATGGAATGTGTTCACAGGGAATAAAAAATACCTATGATCCACTTGGATGCATCCCCATGTGGTCTAACTAACAACAAAAAGGCATAAAGTAGAAAATGTAGGAACAATTGTAAACTACAAAAACCAATCCCTTGCAACTTTAAAGGAAGTCATAGACCAAGTCAAAAGTGGTAGGTGTGAGTGATCAGAATATTTTTAAATGGTAAAAAAGAACTTATTTCACTTGAAATCACTCCCACTCAATCTAAATTAGTAGCAACAATACATTCTTACAATTTTTCCTTATATTCTGGAGCTCTCTAGAATTAAGGGCAAAAACAGACTATTTCAACTAAAAAGGCATAGTTTGCATCCATTTCATGGGTAATGAAGGATAATAGAGTGAGTACATGAGTAAACACTATTTATAACCTATTTTGAATTATTTCCACCAGTTGGAGGATGCATGGATAGTTTTTGCAGTAGATTTTATCCTAAAATAGACTAAATCTGTTGTAATAACATAGGTAAATCATGCATGGAGAATAAAGAGGATTGATTTGGTAGTTGTAATTAATTGTGTAGAAAATAATATAAATATGAAAATCCCTTATTGGTTGATTTAGTCTGAATAGAAGTCCATGAGTCCATAAGTTAGATTCAAAAAATGTCATTGTAACCATTGTAGTTTGAATTAGCAATATTTAAATAAAGTGCAGTTTTATTTACATGTATGAATTTGTGAGTACATGAGTGATTAATTTTTAGTTTTGGAGTGAATATTATTTCTTCTGGACCAAGGAGAAAGGGCGCACTCTGAGGACATGAGGAAGGAGTAATTATTGCAAGTTTTTGATAAATTCTATTTTGCAATAATTTTGTCAAATTTTTACTTATTTTCTGTAACAGAACTAACCCTTGTTTTAGCATAAAATTTTGTTATATTTTCAAGTGAAATGTGTTGTGATTTTTTTACAACTAGCTGACCCCTATTTTGTATGTTTTATTTCCCTTGCATTTTCCCTATTTTTTATATTTTCTGATTTTAGCAATTATTCTAACAAGTTTCTACAACATTTTTTGGATAATATTTTGCAATAATTTTATTTTTCAATAATTTAGCATTTGCAAATTTAGCATGGATTTATTTCAATTAGTTTCAATTGAGCATTTTCCATTTCTGTCATTTCAATTTATTAAGCATAAAATAGTTTCTATTTTAGTAATTTCAATTTTTGTAAATTGTTAATTTTTGCAACTATAGCTTAAATGTTAAATTCTGAAATTTCAATTTTGTAAGTTAAATTAACTTCAATTTTGCAAACTAGGATTAGTGTGACTTGAAAAAAATAAAAAATATATTTGTTTCAATGAACAAAGCTTGTGAACTAATTTCTTGAACTGTAACTTGCCTAAATCTTCTATCATAGATAGCCTTGGAAACCGCCCTATATTAATAAATATTGAAAATTAAATGATGAAAATAACAACACTCATCATTTTTAGTTCCATTTTTAGGGAGCATAGGTGTTGTTAGAAGATAAAATAGTCAATTTTTTTTTGCTTATGCTAAGTTGTGACCTGTAGAGTAAAATCTTGAAATAGACCAAGTTGCATGAAATATAGTTGTAAAACTGATAAATTTGTAATTTAGAACATTAAAAAAATAAGCAGAATGAATGAATAGGTTAAGGGATTAAAAATAAGATTTATTAAAACCACTTTACTTTCCACTTGTAGGTGATACTCACACCAAGGTGGTTAATTACCTACATTTGAGCTTCCAAACGTACTTGAAAGAAAACCACCATAGCCACCACTAGGAAGTATTGAGTCTCTTAAGAGAGAAAGGAGCAACTTGCTAGTACCTCCTCACCTACTATTGAAAAATCCTCATCACCAAGATAATTTAAATAAATTTATAACAATATTTGGGAGGATACCATGGCATATGGACAAGGAAACCCAGATAAGGGCAACAATGTCCATAATCAAGTAGATAATCCTACCCCTGCAAGGACTTACAAATATCCTATTCGATTAAATCCTACATAAAATTCTCCCATGAAATTAATTTCACCTTCGATGCTACCACCTTTCAAGGGGTTGCATATAAATATCTTGATCAATTCTTATTTCAATTTAAGGTTGTGTGCCAAACATGTGACTACATAAATGACAACCAAAAGCTAAAATTTTTTCCCTTCACACTCAAGGACTCAACTTTATGTTGGTTCATAAGTCTAGAGCCTGAATCAATCTAAACCTACAAAGAAATGGAAAAATTATTTTTGGATAAATTCTAGGAATACTACAAGGTGAAAATCAAGAAGGATGAACTCTTTAGAATCAAACAAGAACAAGATGAAACTCTAGAGGATTACTTGGATAGTTTTGCCTTTGTACAAAAGAGATGTGGGCATGTTGAATCAAAAAAGTGTAAGGCCATATTTTTATGAGGATTACAAGATGATTCTAAAGGAGTGCTATATTTAATGGGAAAGGGAGATGTAATAACCCTTGACATTGATGAAATCCTAGAGTTATGAAAAAATTACAAATGCATAAGGCAACAAAGATGAAAGAGGAGTAATAATGGTAGTGATGTAAAATTGCGTATGGAAGAATTTTCCAATATGAAAATTGACACCTTGGTACATATTAACACCACATTAGGGGAAATTAATGTGAAATCCATCTCTATTGTAGCCCTAGATATTTACTATCTAAGATACAAAAACAAACATGCTCTTCAAGACTGTCCCCTAAACAAAACTTCTATATCTTCTATTTGTAGAATTTTTTCCAACATATCACTTACAAATACCATCTACTTTTGGGACTTAGAAATATTTTAGAAACCCAAACAGAAGAACTCAACTTTATTGGGAAAAGACAAGGAGGCAAATTTTCATAATATTAAAATACCCCACATTTTACCATAAATTGGGGATAAAATCATTAGAGTATACCATGGGGTTATTCAGAACCACCACAACATCCTTGGAATCAACCCCATCAACCTTGGATGCAAACCTAGTCTCATGGATAGATTTGGGGACAACAATATCCATCATACCAGGGACAACGTAGATACTAGGGACAAAACTAGAATTTTCTACTTGGTATTACTTATAATTTCCATCAAGGAAGACCCCAAAAATAATAACAGGTAAAGCAACCACCACTTCTAGCCCAACATGTGTGTAATTCTAATAATAAAATACAAGCATCCCCTATCTATGTAGCTAAATTTAATGAAAATACTTTAGTCAATATCATTGATTGTAGTAACATCCAACTATATTTGAGAAGGATACATCCTGAACCTCTTATTGAAGAACTAAAAATTGATGATGAGAAATCATAAACCTTTAGTCCAAAACCATAGGAATCAACTTTGGATAATGGGAAATAAAAAGAAGACTACCCAAAAGACAATTTACCTACTATAGAAAATATACCATACTTGAAAGGTTTGAAAAGTCTAAATTTTTTGCTAAATCAAAGTTAGTAAAGGACCTAAAACATTTGACCATTTCCCTTCCTTAGTTGCAAGCAAACAAGGATGTACCTTTAATTAAAAAAATTGTTTAGGATATTTACATAAAATGATCAGACGAAAATAAGTCCTTTCCTAAAATTGTATAGGTATATGGTAAGTTGGCTGATTTATGATGAGTCCCAAAAATGTACATTTTTATACACTATTAAGGGGCATCATTAATGGTTTAATTAGCATGTGAGATGCATTTTTATATAACTTATGCATATAATTGATATAAAATTCGGTATTATGCTTGATTGGTGTTTTTAGTGGGAATTGTGTATAAATGTAGGTTTTGCTACTAATATGGTGTTTTCCAGTCTACATCCACTTGGACCTGGCATACTTCTACTTTCAGAGACTAAGGCATGAGAGAAGGTGCCTTCCTCTTCAAGGAAGTTGCCCAGTAGAAGTAGGCACCTTTCAGATGAAGAAGGTGCCCATCAGAAGTAGGCACCTTCCTCTTCAAGGAAGGTGCCCAATAGAAGTAGGCACATTCCTCTTCAAGGAAAGCACCCAGCAGAAGTAGGCTCCTTCCTTATAAGGAAGGCACCCAGCAGGAGTAGGCGCCTTCCTTATAAGGAAGGTGCCCAACTAAATTAGGCACCTTTCTAATGAAGAAGGTGACTTCATGCCTACATACTTTGCAAGATTTACCAAGTCAAATTTGACCGGTTTACCAGTGGGCTACGAAGGAGGTTGCATGAGAAGAAAAAAATGAGATATTTTATTTTATTTACTATTATTAAAATAGAATGAACACTTCTATTATTTGATTGGCTGGATACCTTTGTAATGTGAGCATTATTATTTCACACTCATGGATGAACCAAGAGCAATGATTTTACCAGTGATCAATATGGGAGATATTCTATTTTATGCAATATTATTAAAATAAAATAACACATCCAATTTTTTTACCAGACATATTCTGTTACGATAAAACATAACACACCTGATTTATCCTATAAAAGGGTAAAATAAGTGCATGATTATTTTAATTAATATATGGTTGTTATAATTGAACGGATGCAATATTCATTGCATATCTATTGTAACTACAAGTCTAAAATAGACTTGCCTAAGTTTGTAACAGAGGAAGGTTGTGCATTGTATAAATGCACAGGTCTTCCTTAAGAGGAGGAAATTTTATGGAGAAATTATTCTATTTTATTTCTTGTCAAATTTATTAAGAGTGCAATTCCTCTTATTTGAGCAAGCTCTATGCAGCTAGTTGGGTGGACTATCTATGGGAGCTTGGGCCCACTCCCTGTAGAAGTCCTCCCCTGTTTCATTTATGTTATTTATTTTCCATAGCTTAGATTTATTTTTTTATTTCCTGCTTTAATTAATTTAGGTGTGTGCTTTATTTTAATTGCATTTTATTTCTCGCACTTTATTTTCAGCATTGTAATTTATTTATTAAGTTTCCGCACTTAGTTTATTTAGTTTAGCTGAAATCAAATGCACAAACATCCCCCACCAAACTAAATAAGGTATAGTCAGATTCATTCCCCAAAAATGTAGGCATATATTGTGCGTGACACTCATAGGTTTACGAACTTATCGGATTGATAATTTATATAAGATAAATGAATTTTTTTTGGGAAATGAATTTATGCTCACCATTTTGGCACCGTTGTCAGGGAGTGTCTAAACTATAGCGTTTTGATTTACATGTCAGATTAAAAGACTATTTAAAATTACTTGTAGATATTTTACCTGAGAACTGTGAGTCCACCAAGGGCATTTTTATAAGGCCAAAAATAGTTGTTAGCATAGTCAGAGCCAAATCCCATAGGCAACTATTTACATTTTCTAACTTCTTAGGTAAATGTGGGAATGAACCTGATGTACCATATTAAGTGTAGAAGTAGAAATAAAATGTGTTGTTGAAAAAAATTAGAAAAATATGGCATTGAAGGATTTCCATCATATTTTCAATGGTTTCAAGAAATCAACAAAATAGCACAACCCAGGTTTGATAGTTGAAAATCTTTAGGGAAGTGTTTTTACATAGAAACCATTGAAAAATTGTGCCTCTAGAAGCCTAGTTTTAAATTAATTTTTTTTTATAGGCTTGAAATTTTTGCAACGTATTGGTAAATATTTTTTAATGATGAAATTAATAGCAAGAAAAATGACAGAGCAAAATTTAAAGAACATCTTGTTTTGGAGTATGCTCTTCACTTGCGCTTAAGGTGACCTGGTGAATCAGAAACTAGCATGTGTTTTTAAAATACTGCTATGCCATGTCTTTCCAAGTTGCCAACCTGTAGATAATCATTTTCTAGCTTGCACATTTTACCATTATATTAAAAAAATTTGGTTTTGAGGTCAAAGGGGGAAATTGCTCTTCTCATGCTACAACACATCAAACTAGATGATAATAAAATTGATGATTTTTTAGAAAACTAGTTTAGATGTAGGCATGGGGGAGACCCCACCTTCATTATTGCCACCAACAACACAATGAACACTGGTCACAGTGTTCATAAAAAAGAGAAAAAAAATATCTTCTGTTGAAAAAGGCTCCAAGTTAAGAGCAGATAAAAAAGAATAGAGTTTTATTTTGCTACTTGTTGGAAGAGAGTATCCTCTTTCCCGAGGACCAGCTTGGTCTAGAAGGGAAATGAGAAATCTCCAACTGGTAGCTAAATAAAACAGGGGAGAGAAAAAAATAGAAGCTTTATTTTTTGTTACTTGTTGGAAGAGAGTATCCTCTTTCCCTAGGACCTGGTTGGTCCAGAAGGGAAATGAGAAATATCCAACCGATCGCTAAATAAATTAAGGGAGGATCCTGGAAGTAATCAGAAGATTAAAAAAATTATATATATAATGACAAAAAAAATGAAAAAGAAATAGTTAGAATTTTATTTTAATGCCTTTAGTTTAGATTTTTCTTTTATGTTTTGTAGGACATCATGAAGTACGATGTAGACCAATAAGGAGGTGTCTGTAAAATATCTCGTTAATTGAGATTCATACGTGGAGTTTGTAATAGCACTATACGAACTGTCTCATGTACCTGATTGTGTAGCATCCAATCTAATAGGTGAAAGCTAGCAGAGTTTTTCCTTGGAAACATTGGAACTTGAAGGAAGGCTAGGTAACCCTGATCAAGTGAAAGGCTTCTATCCCAAGGTGGTTGTGGAATTTGAGGGAAAATTTAGCTGCAAGGTGCGTGACTGTTATAGATTGGATGAAAAATAGAGTCAGATATGCTACACCAAGTGCAAGAGAAGAGTGTCGAGATAATGTTCGAGTAATGGTCAACGAGATCCATTAACACTCACATCACATTTGTGAGATTGGATCAGACATCGGCATGGGGGAGACCCCATACCATACCAGTAGCTTAGACAAATGTTCAATCATTCGTTTAAAAAAAAAGGAGAGAAAAAAAAGAGAGAAAAAAAGGAGGATACGTGAAAAAAAATTGATAAAGTGAAAGATGCCTTGATCATCAATAAGGTGCCTTCTACATGAAGAATGCACCATAGAATAGATGCACCTTTCGCATGAGGAAGATGCCATACATTGGAGGCACCTTCCACATGAGGAAGGTGCCATACATTGGAGGCGCCTTCCGCATCAATAAGGCGCAATACATTGGAGGTGCCTTTCACATCAAGAAGGCACCATACATTGAAGGCGCCTTCCACAACAAGCAGATGCTTCCACAGTAAGCAGACACCTTGACATCTAGGGTGCCTTGATACATTTCCTGCACCTGGATGGTTCGATGGCACAAGGGACAAAAAAAAAGAGGAATAAGTGATGAGGTACCTTGATGGCATACAGTAGAGGTGCCTTGATAAAAAAAAAATGCATAGAACATGTCCTTCTTAGCATATAAATTGCTTTCCTATTGCTTTGCAAGAAATCATGAACTGAATGCAAGCTTCAGGAATCCTGAGAGCCATGGCCTAACAGGCACAAAGTCATGAATCCCATTTTCCTACTTTCGTGTGTGTAGATAATCATGCCCTCTGAATGAAATCTAAAGGTATCCTAAGAGCTAGGGCCTTAGGCATATGCCATGATTCCTATTTTTTAGTTTTTGTGTGTATTGTTTCATAGGACATGATTGTGAAAACAATCTGTAGGTAGAGCTAACTTAAACTAGGCCTAACATATTTGACATCCCATGCCCTACAATTAGGAGTAAGACAAAGTGAAAAAGGCACTTACTTCCCACCAGGAAGAGAGTGCCTACAATCAGTCTAGTATGATAGTGCCTTTTTCCATTTGGAGGAAGGCACCAATAAGCGATTTTCTTCTCCCTTGGATGGGGGTACATGTTATTCAGTGTGGGGCCTAGCATTTGGAGGGCTGCAGACCTGTTGTATAGAGGTACCTATTACTGGCAACAAGGGCATCACTAATTTAAGTGAGGAAGAATAATAAAATGGTAAATTATGGCTGCAATGCTAGATTTGTTAAATCCATGCCTACAGAAGAAATAAGACAATGATAATTAGTGGTGTGGAGGAAGACGGTAGCCAAAAGAAAAAATATATATATAAATAAGATCTCCAGGAGCACCAACGTACGAGCAACATGGAAACATTTCACACCACTAGCATCATATACATTAGGTTCTATGAAATTCACCCGGGTATGTACTGATTTTCTTGTTAATTATGTGTATAGTTATTTTAAAATCATTTCTATGCTAATACCAGTCGATGCCTCCATAGTTTTTCAAAATATCCCATTAGAATTCAAACACATGACATGCCTCGGATATAAGAGAAAAAAAAGAGGCTATGGCATCTACGTAAATAAATTTGGCATCATTTTCATTGTCGCCTCATGACAATGGCAGCCGACTTGAGCGAACACAGATAAATGATACTACTCTGTACCACTATACCATAAAGGACGTTTTGGAGATGTCAAATACGTTTCATATGTGGGTAAAAGTAGTGGCTGGTGACTGCACTTATTTTAAACCAATTTGGTCTCACCAAATATGACCAATGTGCAACATTGGAAAATGCCAGCATTTATAAAAAAATTAGTGCAGTGGTCATTTTCCCTAAACAGTGTGGTCACAATTTAACTATTTGTCCGCAATGATTAGTCAGGATGTGTTTCAAAATTTTGTTGGTATCGCAGCGCTCGATGGGTGAAGAATAATAGCACTCAATAGAAGAAGAAAAAAAAATGTAGTTTTGAATAAAAAAAATAGTACTGAGAAAAAACACAGTAGTGCTGAATGACAAAAATAACAGCGCTCATTGGCAGAAAAATAAAGGTGCTGAAGGCCATTGAAAAATATATATATATATATATATATATATATATATATATATATATATATATATATATATATCTCGAGGGCTATTGTCACAAGAACATGACAATCTTTAGGCATGGTCAGCCTACGAGAGGGATAACTTCTGCTTTTGGTGCCACGAGGGCATGGCACATGTTAGGCATGGGGGGATGATGAGTCCCAAAAATGTACATTTTTTTTTACACTATTAAGGGGCATCATTACTGGTTTAATTAGCATGTGAGATGCATTTTTATATAACTTATGCATATAATTGATAGAAAATCTAATATTATTCTTGATTGGTGTTTTTAGTGGGAATTGTGTATAAATGCAGGTTTTGCTACTAATATGGTATTTTCCAGTCTACATCCACTTGGACCTGACATACTTCTACTTTCGGAGACTAATGCATGAAAGCAGGTTGATGAGCATCAGAAATGCTCATATTTTGTATACATTTTCTTGATTATTATGCGGTTGTATAATAAGGATTGCATATTTTTATGAATGATTATATAATTATTTGATGAAATTATACGTGTTATCTAATTCATGTGTTTTTAGTGTGTTTTTGTGGAATTGTAGTTGATTTAGTCAGATTTGGATCAGTCGAGGTCTTTTCATGGACCTGGCACTTTTTTTCTTTCGGAATCAATGTAGAGAAGGTAGGCGCCTTCCTCTTCCAGGACCAGGAAGGTGCCAAGGAAAGACAAGCGCCTTCCTCTCCCAGGAAGGCACCAATAGAAGGCCAGCGCCTTCCTCTTCCAGGAAGGCACCAAAGGAAAATAAGTGCCTTCCTCTCACAGGAAGGCACCGATAGGAAGGTGCCACTAGAAGGCAAGCGCCTTCCTCTCATAAGGAAGGCATCGACAGGAAGGCACCACTAGAAGGCAAGCACCTTCCTCTCACAGGAAGGCGCCAACAGAAGATAAGCGCCTTCCTCTTCCATGAAGGTTCCAATGGTAGTAAGGCACCTTCCGCATAGACAAGGCACCCGACATACTTAGGCACCTTCCTCATAGGGAAGGTGCCCCTATTATTCATCCGTTGACCAGACAAGCATGACATGGACAATAAAGACTGGTGCAAGTCCAACTCTACATCATGTAGAGTTAAATTGGGGATCACACCGACGTATGAGAATATCCTACCAATGCCAAGCAAAGCACAAAACAATCAGTGAACATGCCACCATTAGAAACGAATGCTAGTTTTAGTAGAAATCGATCACATTTACCAGACTATCTTTGTTTAGTCTGGAATGAATCGATTGTTATAACTTCTTTGTAACAGAATATCTGCGGGTGTGCTATATAAAAACATGCAGACCTCTCTGAGGATATATAGAATATTTTGATAGTAAATGTAGAGAGATATACAGAAGAAGCATTGTAATACTTTGATAATTATAATATAGTTCTAAGAGTTTCTAAGTGCGTGTTTAGCTGGGAGGAAGCTGCTGGAGCCTAGGCCCACTCCAAGCCAATATTTCTTCCCCTATTTTTCCTATGTTTTCTAGATTAGTTTACCGCTTTTATAATATTGTTTATCGCATTGTTATTTCTAGTATTGCAATAGGTTTATTTCTAGGAATGCATGAATATTTCCTTTCTGTAGATTTAATTTTTTTTACGTAAATTATTGAGGAGTGTATGAATGATTGACGACCATTGAAACACCCCCCAATAGTAGAACTAGAGGACTCATCTCAAGTGGTATTGTAAGCAATATTGTTCAAGACCATTCACAAGTTTACGAAGCTCCCTGGGTTGATAAATTAAATGCACGGGCATGTGAAAAAAGTAGGAAATAAGTTAACCTTGTTTGGCCCACAACATTTTGGCGCCATTTTCGGGGAAGCATCTCAACTAGATTATTTACAATACCTGGAAACCTTCCATCTGACCTTGTATGAGTTCTTCGAGAAGAAGAGGACCTGATGGTCGGTTTATAAAAACCAATCCACCAGAACCTGAGTCAGCCAAACATTTTGAATTTGAATTAGACTCATTTGACCCACCACCAACAATCCATTGGAGTGAGGATCCGCACTTTGTGCAAAGTGCCTCCTCATCCCATCAACTTGGGGAAGAACGAATCATCATAAATCCCCTATTTAATAGGACACCCTTAGAGGAAGCCCTATTGTGGAAAGCTATAGAATATCGGATGATAACACCAGACAACCTTAGAGCCTTGACTCAGAAAGTCTTAAACAATCGTAAGGCCATAAATACTGCATTAGAGACCACATTTCTTAAAAAAATGGCTGAAAATGAAGAAGTCTCATTTGGATTTAGTTTCCCGATTGATGAAGGAGTAGGAGATACCAAAATGAAAAACATATCCCCTACTCACCTTTCGACCTTCAGAGGATACCCAATTGAGGACCCTGACCTATTTTTATTTAAGTTTGATGTCTTATGTAGGTCTGTGGACTACAAATCTGATATACAAAAGTTGAAACTCTTTCCTTCCACATTGGATGATGCAACTCTATGGTGGTTCATCGATTTGGGAGACAAACACATTGCCACTTGGGATCAAATGAAGAAGCTCTTTTTAGAGCAATACCAAGATTTTGGGAGAGCAAGAGACTCTAGAGAAGAGGTCCTGAGCATGACGTAGAAAGAAGATGAGTCTCTCAAGGAATACTGGGAGAGATTCAACTTCAATATTCAATGATATCCTCACACGAAACTATCTAATAAGTCCCTCAAAAGCATCTTTTTGAGAGGACTTACCAATGAATCACTAGAGGCTCTTAACATGATTTCTAGAGGTGATGTCTACCAGCATGCTATGGAAGACATCCGACAACTATGCTGGAACTACTCAAGAAGGAGAGGCAAGACCACTTCTAGAACCATGAAAGCGACTACTTCAGTCACGAAGACAGAAATAGGTAACATGTTGGAAGATTTAAAGAGTGAAATGCTCTCATCTCTAGCATTGCAGATGGATACGCTGCTGTTAGAGAGCAAGAAAATGAAGCAAAATTGGCTTATTTTTGTCCAAAATGCAGAGGGAAGCATGCAAAGAATGCATGCCCGAAGAAAAAATTTAGAGTATGCATAGTTTGTAGGCTGAACCATAAAACTTGATTGTACCCGCAATTGCCCAGTAATCAAGAGGATGCTAAAAGCATGGATGCCTATTTCATAGGCAATCAGAAGAGTTGGCCACAACCCCTTGTGGGGAATATGCCAACCAGAATGCCGTCATATGGGGGAGGACCATACATGCCCCAAGGCCCGCATCAACCACCTAACATGGGGTGGTGGGGGCCATCACCCTAGTCCAACGCACCCCCAGCAACATTCCCAAACCAGCAACCATGGATGCCATATCCATATCCTAGGCAAAAGTGGAGAGGCCACAATGCATGGAATCAGGCTCCACAGAATGTAGCACCAGCTCACCCCCAATAGAATTTATCGACGTTGCCAGTAGTGAGACCTGCGTAGCTACCCGCACAATCGACGACAAATCCTAATAATAGGGTGAACCAGCCAACATACAACATGGAGGGTGAGATGTATCCGATGTACCATATTTAGCTTAGGTTTGGTAGACAACTAGGAGTAGGAACGCCTCCACTAGTAGAAGAGGAGGAAGAGGTAGGAGAAACACCTCTTGTAGAAGAGGTGATAGAAGAAATGCCTGAGAGAGCAAAGGCTCCATTTCCCAATCGGCTGCAAGAACAGAGGAAAGTAACGTAGCCAAAGTTTGATATCTTGTCTAGCTTGAAGAACCTCACCATGACAATTCCATTATTTCAAGCCATCCGAGATGTTTCGATATATACCAAGGCGATAAGAGAGATGTGTCTAAGGAAGCCAGGACGAAGAGAAACCTAGAATATCAATGTCATGGGTAAACTAGTAGATTTGATGATGGGCAAAACATGTCATCCTAAGTATGTAGACCCGAGGCAGCTCGGTGCTGACTATAAAAATTGAGGGACATTCCCTGTCCAATACATTGGTCGATCTCGGAGCAGCCATCAACGTAATGCCTCAGGAGACCATGCATAGGCTACAGCTCATGAACCTAAAACCCACTATGATAGTGCTGTAACTGGCTGATCGATCGACCGTGGCACCAAAAGGAATGTTGGAAGACGTAATAGTGACAGTCAATGCATGGGAATACCCAACCAACTTTTTAGTCTTGCAATCTAAAACTAGGCTAGGCGATTACCCGCTCATCTTGGGAAGGCCATGGCTAGCAATAGTTGACGCTTACATCAGCTATCGGGATGGGCTGATGACCATATTCGATGGACAAAATGTTAAAATGTTGACTATTTCACCCCCGGCGCAGTCCATCGACTCATTAGGAGAACCCATGTTGACCGAGCATGAAAATCCTGAGCTATCCATGATCCAGCCGGTGATGACGTTGGATGAGTTGGCAGAAGAAGACAAATATGGTGCTATTGTGGAGTTCCTCCATGGGGAGTCCTCCATATCCGCACCTGGATCACCGTTGGCTGGTGCCCAAGATCACCATGTTCAGCAGATACATGTCGGGCCAGGAAGAACGTTGAATGTCAGCAGTGGGTTGACTCCCACACAATTGACGAAAGTAGAAGAGCTCCTGGTTAGACACCAACAGGAATTTGCATGGGATTACTTAGATATGAAGGGTATCAGCCCAAAGATCTATACCCATATTATATACCTCGATGATCAAGCAACTCCAAGCAGGCAACCGCAGAGAAGAATGAATCCAAAAATGAAAGACATTGTCAAGGAAGAACTGCAAAAACTCTTGACTGTCGGATTCATCTATCCGATTTCTGATAGTGAGTGGGTATCACAATTAGTGGTAGTCCCTAAAAAGAATGGGAAGTGGTAAATCTGTGTGGACTATAGAGCATTAAACAAAGCAACCAAGAAGGACCACTTACCACTCCCGTTCATTGATCAAGTCTTGGATACACTCTTCAGGAGGAAGTATTTCTCCTTCCTGGATGGATTCAATGGATACAACTAGATCCAGATAGGAGAAGAGGATCAGGATAAGACAATGTTCACCTACCCATGGGGAACGTTTGCCTATCGGGTATTACCTTTTGGATTATGCAATGCACCTGCCACCTTTCAAAGGGCGGTGCTTAGCATATTTTTAGACATGATGGGAGATGCGGTCGAAGTATACATGGATGAATTCACCGTCTATGGAGAAACCTTTGATGAAGTAATGAGGAACTTGGAAAGAGTGCTCGAAAGAAGCAAGGAAAATAATTTGCCCCTGAGCAACGAGAAATGCTTTATGATGATGCAAGAAGGCATCGTACTGGGACACCACCTCTTCGTAGAAGGAATAAAGGTTGATAAAAGAAAAATTGAGGTCATCAGAGACCTACCCAGCCTAAGAACACAGAGAGAGGTGAGGATTTTTCTTGGTACTACCGATGATTTATCACCAAATTCAGCAAAATTGCAAAACCACTGCACACTCTATTATCTAAATATGTGGATTTCAATTGGATGGAAGACTATGAAGAAGCATTTCAGTTGCTTAAAGAGAAACTGATATCCGCATCAGTTTTAAGAGGACCAAATTGGGCCATACCATTCCATATCTACTGTGATGCATCCAAAAATGCGATTGGAGCAGTCCTCAAACAGAAGGATGGCGAAGAATTTTATGCCATCTACTATGTCAGCAAAAACTTGGCAGGAGTCGAGCTCAACTACACGGTGACGGAGAAGGAGTTCCTTGTAGTTGTGCATGCCATAAAAAAATTCCACCATTATATCATTGGGTATAAGGTATTTGTCCACATGGACCAGGTGGCCATCAGATACTTGATGAGCAAGCCGGCCATTGGCAAAAGAATTATCAGGTGGATCTTGTTACTGCAGGAATTCGACATCACAATAGTCGACAAACTAGGCAAAGACAACATCGTAGCAAATTTTCTATCTAAATTGATACCGCCAAACCATACAATAGTGGAAGACCAATTTATAGATGAACATTTGTTCACCATTAGTGAGTAAATCCTGTGGTACGCAGATATAGCCAATTACTTGGCCATCGAAAGAACCTCACCTACTCTCTCTTTTCAAGAAAAGTAGGTGGTCATAGAGAAAAGCGCATCATTCCTATGGATTGATGGCCTCCTATTAAAAATAGGACGTGACCATATTATAAGGAGATGCGTAGCAGAACAGGAGTTCTCAGAAGTACTCAAAGCATGTCATGACGAACCATGCAGAGGACACTTTGTAGGGAAATGAACTGCCTACAAAATCCTACAGGCTGGGTACTTTTGGCCCACTCTATTCAAGGATGCGATTGCGTATGCCAACAAGTCCAATGAATGCCAAAGAATGGGTAGACCAACCCATCAATATGAAATGTCCCTCCAGCATCAAGGACACCTAGAACCCTTCGATAAGTGGGGCATGGACTTCGTGGGACCAATTAATCCACCTTCAATAGGGAGGAGGTTTATTTTGGTCTGTACAAATTACGTCACCAAATGGGTTGAAGTTCAAGAATTGAGAGATTCAAAAGAAAGAACAGTCACCGATTTCTTATTTGCCCACATTTTTACATGATTTGGGGTCCCTAGAGAGATAACAACAGACCAAGGGCCTCAATTTACCTCCAAGTTGATCAAGGAGTTGATGGAGCAATACAGAGTTTAGCACAATAAAACTACACCCTACCATCCATAGGTAAATGGGCAAGTGGAAGTGACAAATAGAGAAATAGAGAACATCCTGATGAAGACCATGTAGCAACACATAAAATATTGGGCTACATGGTTGCCAAAGGTATTCTGGGCATATAATACCATGTGGAAATCCACCACAGGCTTCACACCCTTCCAACTAGTCTATGGGAAGAGTGCGATGATGCCCATTGAATTTGAAATCAAGACATTGAGGACGACTTCAAAATTGAACTTGAGCTTGGATGATGCTCAAAAAGAAAGGATTCGGTAGCTAGATCAGTTGGACGAAATCCGAATGGATGCTTTGCAGAGAACGGAAATCATACAAAAGCAAAGAAAGCGGTGGCATGATCACCGCATTAAACTGAAGCAGTTCTAAGGAGAATGGATGTTGTTGTACGATTCTTGATTCTAGGAAAGAAAAGGTAAATTAATGCAAATATGGATGGGACCGTATGAGGTGGTAGATCTCATCAAGAATGGGGCAGTGCGCGTTAGAACAATTAACGATAGCAACACTGTGTTAACGATCAATGGCCACCAACTGTGCCCCTATAACACATCCAAAACCTTACAGGTGGAATCCATAATAGACATGGGGGAGACCCCATCTTGTTAGATCTGGACCAAAATCTTAACAGGCGAAATGGTGGGCATGGAGGTGCTCACAAAAATTAGTTAATTTAGTTTTTTTCTTACGGTGTGTTTTGCAGGGACGACGCCCGCATGCAAGTTGTAGGCATCCTAATCCAAGGCCTAACAGGCATGGAATGCGTCTAACTGCATTTATTTTTCTTTCTTTTCATTTGCTTTTTGCAGGTGGAGGACCTGACAGCACGAGGAATAGGTATCTGGGAAACCAAGCCTGATTCGACTCAGCATTCTGACATCGGCACTCGTAGGTAGAAGCTGAGGCAGTGTGAAGCGAGACTAAGAAGGCTTGATCACCCTTTCCTAGTCAATCGCAACATGATTGCCAAGAATAAAGTGCCTTCCACATCAAGAAGGCGTAGAAGAAGGCACCTTCCTTATAAAGAAGGCACCCAGCTAGAAGAAGGCACCTTTCGTATGAAGAAGGTGCCCCGCTAGAATAAGGCACCTTCCTTATGAAGAAGGCACCCCGCTAGAAGAAGGCGCCTTCCTTATAAAGAAGGCACACACAAAAAAAAATAGGCGCCTTCCGTGGTGGGAAGGCACCACAAAAAAAAATCCCGAGGTGCCTTCCACATCAGGAAGGCACATACAGACCGAGGTGCCTTCCACCCCAGGAAGGTGCAGGTATACAACGACGCCTTCCACCCTAGGAAGGTGCAGGTATTCAGCAACACCTTCCACATCAGGAAGGTGCACCCATTCAGAAGCACCTTTCATAGCAGGAAGGCACCATCATCAAAAGGGTGCCTTCCACCATCGGAAGGCACATCCAATCAGATATGCCTTCCACCATCGGAAGGCGCATCCATTCAAAGAGCACCGACAACATCGAGAAGGCACCATATAAGCACCTTCCACATCGGGAAGGCACCACATAAGTGCCTTCCACATTGGGAAGGTACCAAAGAGTGCCTTTCGCATACAACCAACACTTAAGTCTCACGGATGCCTCGATCGGAATGAAATCACCACATGAACGAGTGGCATAAGATTACCACCATTGCCCATGTGATGGAAATCCACCCCAATAAAAAAAATCTCGAATAATTATGGGGTGAGATCAGCGTGCACATTCCAAAGATGATGGATAGACAGTTTTTTGAGCAAATTGGGAGTCTGTCTTCAGCACCAACCATCAAACAACTCAGCACCAAAGTCCAGCGTAATCTGCACAAATGAAATACCCCTCCCCCATGTCACAAATCAGTGAATCAATGCTCTTCACGATGCATGAAACACCAAATAAGGTACGCGCATACTAACTCAAATATTTATATAATTATTCATAAATTATGTAGTACCAAAAAAAATATTGTCGTCATAAAAATCATATACCCCCATGGCCGAAACCACATGCCAATGATATGGCTCGAAAGGCGTACCCTAGAATTAAATGCTAAGGTTAGGTGCCTTCCCTATAAGAAGGTGCCTTCCTAAAGAAGTAAGGACAAAAAAAAAGAAGCGCAACAGTAAGGGAAGGCACCATGGGAGGAAGGTCGAAGAATCATGAGGTGAAAAAGAATGAGCCAAGTGATACGGAAGGAATCAGGGGGACGATAAAAACACAGTTTGAGGTTGAGGGATGGTTCAAATACTATACCCTGGTCAATCAGGGCTAGGATATGGAGGCAACCAAGGAATTCGTTGCCTCCTTGAGGGGCGACATAGCTCAGGTGCGAGGGGTAGAAATTCTGGTCACCCCCAAATACATCTCGTAGGCGACTAGATTGCCCCTCACAGGTGAATGCATATACAAAGGTGGACTGCTGAATCTGTACGCTGAAGTGCTACTGGCAGGAGAAAATGTGTAGATAGATAAGGAAGGGCTACCCAAAATCAACCTTCCCATGAATCTGTGGAAGATATTCGAGCAATTTGCTCGATTCTTTACATGCACTAGGAAGTATACCCATTTGCACACTAACCATGTGTAGTTTTTGAATCACCTAGTGCATGGAAGGAAGTTGAACGTGCCCTTCTACCTAGAAAATGCCCTGAAGGAAGAAGTGGCTAGGTACCAGAAGGGAGAACCATCCACCTTGGCCCACCATGGGCTGATATCAGCACTGGTCCACCATGCAAAAGCGCAGAGGCAGAACCCCGACGCAGAGGGAGATGGTGGCCAAGAAAGGCAATAGGATGCTATTGCCAAAATAGGGAAAGAAGAGGGAAGCCCTATAGAGGATATGGCAAGTATCGGGCAATTGGCATTGCCTAATTTCATGAAAGAAAGAGGGCATTCACCAGTGCCCGAATGCATAGAGGAAAGAGGGCATTCCCCAGTTCCCGAGTATGAAGAGGAAGGAGCATCGCTTATTAGCAGTGAGGCCAAGTTCTGACCTCTAGAGCTAGTCCCTAGGAGGAAACACCTGTGGTGACTCCTCCTCTCGGTAGAAGAAGAAGATAACGACCTAGAAGTCGACATTGCAGCCCAAACCCTCGAGAATTGACAAACCAGATCCCACAAGATGCAGGGACTTTCGAGAGAAATGATCAGGTCGATGCAGCCTTGGAGGAAACGCTGGAGTGGAAGACCAATTGCTGGATGGCCCAAAAAATTTTGGAGGACTACTAGAATGAGCATAGAGGGGAATTGGAAGAACAAGAAAGATGAATCACCCAGCTCGAGCAGCTGGTCTAGTAGCTATGGGAGGAGAACCAGCAACTCCAGTACATGGGAATAGAAAGAAGGGATGCATCGACCCAAACTAAATGGGCAATAGAGGTCCCGATGAATTCTCCCACATCTGCAGAATGAGTATTCTCTTTGGGAGAATTTTGATCGGACCCTCGATAGAGAAGCCGGAGGCAGGGGAGAATTCCTCTATTTTTAGGAGTGAAGGGGAAGGAAGTCCCACAACACCCCATGTCATTGACCTGAGTGATATAGAGCAGGATGAGGACCAACAGCAACAGACAGGACCGGGGGATAAGGAAGAACTCCCTGGACCTAAGGAAGAAAGAGAAGAACCTGAGGGGTCAGCACAGGATAGACAGGGGGGCGAAGAAGCACCCCCAGGGATGGCAACATAGGTCCCCCAGAGTGAAGAGAACGCTCCAGGGACCGCAGAGCAGGCCCCTCGGAGCGAGAAGACGTCCACCAGGGAGAAAGGGAAAACCCCTATTCAAGCTGCCATATTTTTTGTAGAGGCCAACGAAAAAGGGCCCAGGATGGCTCAAAAGAAGGCGAAGGTGACCTTCATCGAGCTAGAAGAAGATGAGTGGGATATGCAACCATTCATAGAGAGGCAAAAATAGTTTAAACGACTGCTCAAAGAGATGATAGCAAGTAAGGAGACTAGGAAGGCAACCTCGAGGATGCATGGGGACTCTGGTATCTACGTCAATACGATAGAGGATAGCCAATTCTGGGAGATTTACGGGTCATCCCGGGGATGGCCCTCCAAGATAAGAAGGTATTTTGAATGATGGGGGGTATATGGCCCCAAATTGGAAGTTGTTGCCATTGCAAAGGAGAACGTAGGGCTTACTCCTGAAGTAGCTCAATTGTACAAAGCCCAAGTAGTTCATATCAAGAGGGATAATTTAGATATCCCTCTTGCAGTGGTCAAAACTTTGGACGTCGACCTATGGAAAGCTGCATAAGCTACATTTTAGGTAGAAGGACGATGTTGGCTAGATTACCTCTGATAGCGGCTAGGACAAGGAAAGCAAAGATGATAGCAACACCCGTAGCCCCGCATAGAAAAATAGGAGCCACACCTCCAGATGCCAATGCATAGAAGAGGAAGACACGGGCTACAGGTACAATCGGATCCACCAAGAAATTACAACAATGAGGGGTCAATAGGGCTACCTACAATTTTGATGCCATAAGGGCATGGCATATGTTAGGCGTGGGGGGATGATGAGCATCAGAAATGCTCATATTTTGTATACATTTTCTTGATTATTATGTGGTTGTATAATAAGGATTGCATATGTTTATGAATTATTATATAATTATTTGATGAAATTATGCGTGTTATCTAATTCGTGTGTTTTTAGTGTGTTTTTGTGGAATTGTAGTTGATTTAGTCAGATTTGGATCAGTCGAGGTCTTTTCATGGACCTGGCACTTTGTTTCTTTCGAAATCAATGCAGAGAAGGTAGGCGCCTTCCTCTTCCAGGAAGGCACCAAGCATAAGTAGGCACCTTCCTCTTCTAGGAAGGCGCCAAGCGTAAGTAGGCACCTTCCTCTTCCAAGAAGGTGCCAAGGAAAGACAAGTGCCTTCCTCTCCCAAGAAGGTGCCAATAGAAGGCCAGTGCCTTCCTCTTCCAAGAAGGCGCCAAAGGAAAATAAGCGCCTTCCTCTCACAAGAAGGTGCCGACATGAAGGCGCCACTAGAAGGCAAGCACCTTCCTCTCATAAGGAAGGCACCAACAGGAAGGTACCACTAGAAGGCAAGCGCCTTCCTCTCACAGGAAGGCACGAACAAAAGATAAGCGCCTTCCTCTTCCAGGAAGGCACCAATGGTAGTAAGGTGCCTTCCGCATAGAGAAGGAGCCCGACATACTTAGGCACCTTCCTCATAGGGAAGGTGCCCCTGTTCTTCACCCATTGACCAGACAAGCACGACATGGACAATAGAGACTGGTGCAGTTCCAACTCTATGTCATGTAGAGTTAAATTGGGGATCGCATCGATGTATGAGAACATCCTACCAATTCTAGGTGAAGCACAAACCAATCAGTGAACACACCACCATTAGAAATGAATGCCAATTTTAGCAGACGTCGATCACATTTACCAGACTGTCTTAGTTTAGTCTGGAATGAATCGACTATTATAACTTCTTTGTAATAGAAGATCTGCGGGTGTGCTATATAAACACATGCAGACCTCTCTAAGGATATATAGAATATTTTGATAGTAAATGTAGAGAGATATACAGAAGAAGCATTGTAATACTTTGATAATTATAATACAGTTCTAAGAGTTTCTAAGTGCGTGTTTAGCTGGGAGGAAGCTGCTGGAGCCTGGGCCCACTCCAAGCCAGTATTTCTTCCCCTATTTTTCCTGTGTTTTCTAGATTAGTTTATCACTTTTATAAGATTGTTTATCACATTGTTATTTCTAGTATTGCAATAGGTTTATTTCCAAGAATGCGTGAATATTTCCTTTTTGTAGATTTAATTGTTTTTACGTAAATTATTGAGGAGTGTATGAATGATTGACGACCGTTGAAACACCCCCCAATAGTAGAACTAGCGGACTCATCTCAAGTGGTATTGTAAGAAATCTTGTTCAAGACCCTTCGCAAGTTTACGAAGCTCCTTGGGTTGATAAATTAAATGCACGGGCATGTGATAAAAGTAGGAAATAAGTTAACCTTGTTTGGCCCACAACACAGGTGCCTTCCTCTTCAAGGAAGGTGCCCAACAGAAGTAGGAACCTTCCGGATGAAGAAGGCACCCATCAGAAGTAGGCGCCTTACTTATAAGGAATGCGCCCAACAGGAGTAGGCGCCTTCCTTATAAGGAAGGCACCCAGCTAAAGTAGGCACCTTCCTAATGAAGAAGGTGCCTCCATGCCTCCATACTTTGCAAGATTTACCAAGTCAACTTTGACCAGTTGACCAGAGGGCTAAGGAGGAGGTTGCATGAGAAGAAAAAAAGGAGATATTTTATTTTATTTACTATTGTTAAAATAGAATGAACACTTCTATTATTTGATTGGCTGGATACCTTTGTAACGTGAGCATTATTCTTTCACGCTCACGGATGAACCAAGAGCAACGATTTTACAAGCAATCAATGTGGGAGATAATCTATTTTATGCAATATTATTAAAATAGAATAATGCATCCATTATTTTTTGCCAAACATATTTCGTTATGATAAAATAGAACACGCCTGATTTATCCTACAAAATGGTAAAATTATTTTGACTGTTTTAATTAATATATGGTTGTTATAATTGAATGGATGTAATATTCATTGCATATCTATTGTAACTACAAGTCTGAAATAGACTTCCCTAAATTTGTAACAGAGGAAGGCTGTGCATTGTATAAATGCATAGGTCTTCCCTAAGAGGAGGAAATTTTATGGAGAGATTATTCTATTTTATTTCTTGTCAAATTTATTAAGAGTGTAATTCCTCTTATTTGAGCAAGCTCTACGCAACTAGCTGGGCGGAATATCTACAGGATCTTGGGCCTACTCCCTATAGAAGTCCTCCCCTATTTCATTTATGGTATTTATTTTTCATAAATTAGATTTATTTTTTTATTTCCTTCTTTAATTAATTTAGGTGTGTGCTTTATTTTAATTGCATTTTATTTTCAGCATTGTAATTTATTTATTAAGTTTTCACACTTAGTTTATTTAGTTTGGCTGAAATAAAATGCATAAACATCCCCCACCAAACTAAATAAGGTACAGTCAGATTCATTCCCCAACACTACAGGCATATACTATGCGTGACACTCATAAGTTTACGGATTTACCAAATTGATAATTTATGGAAGAGAAATGAATGTTTTTCGGGACTTGAATTTTTGCTCACCAATTTGCTTTCTACGAAGCTTTTCCCACCAAAGTATAGTGACCAAAGAAGTCTAGTTGTCGCCATAACCATTCAGTCAATATAAATTTCTAATGTATTGGTTTATTTAAGTGCTGCCATTTTTGTTATGACCAAAGACACAATGCAAAAATTATAGCTAAACAATATGAATTCTACATCTACTATTTTGGAAATGGTTGATAGATCTATTACGTAACTAGAAGGGATTATTGAGGATATACCTATAATAGTTTCCTCATGGGAATACCCTATTGATTTTTTGGTATTTTAGCCTTGCAACTCTATGAATGGTTATCCAATTATTTTGGGTAGGCCTTGGATTTCTACTACAACTGCTTTCATAGATTGTAGATCAGGGAAGATGGATATTTCTAATGGCATTGATCTAAAAAATATTTAGCTTTATCCACTTGTAAAACCTTCAACAAATTTTTTAGGTCAATTATGGTTTCTTGATTCTTATGAGGAACAGGAAGAAACTATCTCCACATTACCCAAAATGGTAGTGAAAGAACACATAGAATACATAGATTCACATGAGAGAGAGATTTTTTAAGATGAAACTTACCTAGTAAATACACTACATGAATAAGGACTTGAGTATGAACCAATCACTATTCACTGCTTGTTGTAAAATTATGAAGGTTATACAACTGAACACCTATCACCCATTTCATTTCAGGAAAGTCCCTTCACACTACCACATGGATGGAATCATCACATTCTTTCCTCTTTCTATTTTACTATGCAATATTTGATTCCATTAGGGATTACTATTGATAGGGAGACAAGAGTTTTTCATTCTCTTCAACCACATCATTGTCCATTGAACTCCTTAGTAAGAAAATACAAGGGAGTTAATTATGTCCACCTAGGGATAAAATTAATTGAAGTACAACCAAGAAAATTCCTAAACATTAACATTTGGTTGATTGATGAACAAGAAGCAAAATTGTTTGTTGTTTTGAAACAAAATGTTAAAGTCTTTTCTTAGGACTATAAATATATGTCAATAATTCATCCTAATTTATGCACTCATAGGATATATAATGAATATTTTAATCTTGTGAGACAGCCTCAAATATGATAAATCTGACCTAGGAGATATTATCAAGGAAGAAATAGAAAAACTCTTAAAGTTTGGATTCATATATCCAATTTTTGATAGTCAATGGGTCTCTCTATTGGTTATCATACCATATAAGAGTAGAAAACTCAGAGTGTGTGTAGATTATCAAGAACTAAATAAATTCACACATAAGGACTATTTTCCATTACCATTCATCAATCAAGTGTTATACACACTCATAGGAAAGAAGTATTTATGCTTTCTCAATGATTTCAATGGATATAACCAGATATAGGTTGCACCCAAAGACTAGGAGAAAATAACTTTTACTTGTCCATGGGGAAATTTTTCTTATAGAGTTTTCTATTTTGGTCTATGTAACGCCCCAAAAACTTTCCAATGATCTATTTTGGCTATTTTTTCTGATTTGACCACTAAAAATGTATAAATTTATATGGATGATTTTACAGTTTATGGAGAAACCTTTAACTTTATTTTATAATATCTTGACAAGATTTTAAATTGCTATGAAAGTTACCATCTATCCTTAAATCTTGATAAATGCTTCATGATGATGGAAGAAGGGATTGTTCTTGGTCATCACATTTCTTCTAATGGATCAAGGTTGATCCTAAGAAGCTTAAAATCATTAATAACCTTCCCCCTCCAAAAAACCAAATTGATGTAAAACTTTTCTTAGGACACATTGGCTTTTATTGAATATTTATTTTTAAATTTAGCACAATAGCAAATCCTATGTTTGCATTATTGATCAAAGATTCTAAAATTAATTGGATTGAAAAACACCAAAAATATTTTGAGACTTTAAAAGAGAAACTAACCACTCCAACTATGTTATGAGGTTCTAATTGGGAATTTCCATTCCATATCCAAGTTGATGCCTCCAATACTACAATTGGGACACCATTAGGACAGATAGAGAATGGGGAGCATTATGCTATCTACTACATAAGCAAAAACTTTATTGGAGCATAAAAGAATTATACTACTATTAAAAAAAACTTTAGCAGTTGTATGTGCCATTAATAAACTCCATAACTATATAATTGGTTATCAAGTATTCATCCATATCGATAATACAACAATTAAATACTTCCTGAACAAACCCATGGTTAGTGCAAGAATCATTCGTTGGTTACTATTATTACAAGAATTTGATATCACAATAGTAAATAAACCAGGAAAAGCTAATGTAATAGTAGATTTCCTATCAAGGCTAAATAACACAAGGGAAGAAGAGTTAGTTGAGGATACTTTTCTAGATGAAAAATTGTTTTCTATATTAGTACAATCACCTTGGTTTGTAGATACAACTAACTATTTGGTTACAAGAAAAATTTATTCCCATTGCACTTCCAAATAAAAGAAGCAATTGGTAAGATAAAGTGCATCTTTCAAAAGGATAAAAGGTCTACTTTTAAAGTGTGGTCATGACCATATTTTACACATATGCATTTGAAAATATGAGGTGTATGATATCCTCCATTCTTGCCATGATGAACCATCAAGAGGACATTATTCCATAAAAAACAAAGTTTAGAAAATTTTAAGCATTGGTTATTATTGGTCATCCCTTCACAAATATGTAATAAGGTATACTCGATATTGTGATGCATGTCAAATAATAGAAAAATACATAAACACAAATGAGATACCTCTACAAACTCAAGTAGTTTTAGATACATTTGAGAAATGAGGGTTAGATTTTTTGGGACCTTTTGACCCACCATATCAAGGAAAGGTGCATTTCTTGGTATGCATTGACTATGTGACTAAATAAGATGAGGTGTGTTATTTTAAGCATACTCATGAAGAGAAGGTTTCTAATTTCATTTAAACTCAAAATTTTCAAATATTTGGATCTCCACAATCTATAACCATATATCATGGGCCCTAATTTGCATCAAAAGTTATCAAATATTTTACCGAACTCTATGAAATCAGGCATAGAAAATCATCACCCTATTACCCCTAATAAAATGGTCAGGTTGAGGTAATCAATAGGGAGTTTGAAAGAATTTTTACCAAGATAGTAAAATCACATAGGAGAAATTGGTTAAACAAATTACCAGAGGTAGTTTGGGCATACAACACAACATGGAAATCCAACACAGATTTCACATCTTATGAACTAGTTTATGGTAAGAAATCTCTTTTTCCTATTGAATTTGAGTTACTGACACTTCATACATCTTTGGAAATAGGTATTTATTTGTCACAGACACATATGGATAGGATTCTATAACTTAATGTATTTGATGAACTTCAAGTAGATGCATTGCATAAAACAAAAGTGATCCAACAATAGTGAAAGTTGTGGCATGATAGTCATATTCAGTAAAGGAACTTTGAGCAAGGAGATTAGGCTTTATTGTTTTATTCTTGTTATGAGGATTTTCCTAAGAAGATATAGACAAGATGGTTTGGACCATACCTGATTGAAGAAGTGTTTGATAATGGAGCAATTCATCTTTCTCCCATTGATGATTTAAGGAGAAAGTTAGTGGTAAATGGACATTACCTTTGGGTATACCATGAACCATTGACTAAAGAAGACTTTTGGAAGTAGATTGTATAGTTGGAATTACATATGTCAGAAGAGACACCCTCTTCTGACATATATTAAAAATGACCTAAGAAAAAGTGTGAAAAATACAAAATAAGAAAAAAAAAAAAAAGGAATAATATTGATTGTGAAATTCCTTCATGGGCTCAATTTCAAGGAAATTGTGAAATTGCTTCATGGGTACAAGCAATACAAAGAGAGATTTAAAAATATTAAAAAAAGAATAATTCAATAGTGAAAACCTTTTCGAAGGTGCCATTTAATTAAGGTTTACATGAAAACTAGTTTCTCGCATGTTTGCATTTTTTATCTATCCATCATTGTTCCACCGTTGTAAAAATATTACCTACTGCACATGTTTTCTTTTTTTTTTTAATTTCAAATAATCAGCTAACCAACATCAGAAGCAACAATTTTTAAAGTGTATGATGAAATTTCAAGATAGTAAGGTACGTGTTTCTTACATTTTGTCATATTAGACATTTAGCATGTGATGTATGATAATCGGTATTTGGCATAAATAATTTATAAATTTGGTAAGCAAAAATGGATATTTTCTACAAAATATCAAGAAAAACCCTATTTTTCCCTTGGTTGAATTAGAAATTTAGGACTAGTTGCAAGCAATAATAGAGAGAACACAGAGCTCTGGAATGACATAAATCTCCAAAATAAAATACAGTTTTG
Source organism: Wollemia nobilis (assembly GCA_028583015.1). Classification (NCBI taxonomy): domain Eukaryota; kingdom Viridiplantae; phylum Streptophyta; class Pinopsida; order Araucariales; family Araucariaceae; genus Wollemia; species Wollemia nobilis. The sequence goes on from JAQPPZ010002593.1 coordinate 1,652,736, forward strand.
ATTGTATACATGTAGAAAAATCACAGAGTTATAGAATGACATAGAGCTTCAGAATGAAATATAGTTTTGGTTGTAAATATGTAGAGAAAAATCATAGAGCTCTAAAATGATCCAGAGCTCCAAAATGAACTTTTAAAATTCAAAATTGCACAATAGTGTGAAAATTCAAATCCAATTGGCACACACGTGTGGGATATTAAAAAATAAATCCCCATGTGGTGCATCTACCATAGCCTTTGAACTTGGGCACAATTTTTCAAGTACACATGGTAGTCATAAATGGGTGTCCTCGAGCGTGCTCCAAAATAATCGGTTGTACCTAGTGTTCATCACCCACTCTAGACCCATGTGATCCAAACACTTTGACATGTGCAATCACACAAACCAAGGAGATGGGCATCCATGTTTTATGTGAAGAAAATCTAAGTTGGTTAAATCAGATCATCTAACTCAGTTGATGATTTTACACACATGCATTGTAATCTGAATTTATATTGGCTTGCCATCCTTTATTCATGCTCAAAATAAAAATTCAAATTTCTACCAAACCACCACTCACCACATGTCCAGTCATTGCATGTAAGTTTTAGTGTGTTTTACACCACCTTACGGAGCTAAAACATGTGTGCCAAAGCCACTAATTACTAAGCTCCATAATCATTGATACTTGCAAAAGATGTTGGATCAAAATGTTGTAAAACTACCAAAGTGTGCATTGGATTACAAGGCAAATTATTCATAACAAAGTTGACCGAATTTAGTAATGATATCTAAAAATTTACAAAAAATATTCGTGCAAGGACATGGGTTGTAGACAACATGGAATAGAATAACAAAGCTAAACCAAATAACCTGGAAGAATTCCAAAAATAACTTAAAAATGGTGCAAGTTTTTTAGCAGGTAGGATTAATATTTTTTCTTGATAAATTTGACAGACATTCAGAGGGTTTGGTAGCAGAATTCTCCTGTACCCTTTGAAACAACAAGGCAACTATGAGAATCATGTGAATAGAGGTAACTCTCTTGGTATTGATCCAAATTATTGAATTACCTTTGTAAGGACTAGTAATCACAAAGAATGGTAAAAATGAACTCCCTTAAGTAGTTTGAAAATTTTCAAAATAAGGGGATGTATGGCCTATCATGCAAATGAATAACAATATTTGTAAAGGAGTAAAAATAGCTAGTATACACAAACCCTAGATGAGGTTGAAATTTGGGTGATAAATTTTTTAACATATGAGGGGTAGTATTTTGTGTTTTCTGGTCATCATATGAAACTCCTTAGTCATTTGAGACATGGTAACCAATATCCAAAGGTAAGGGTGAACATTCTCCTATATTTGCATCAAGAATTGCATAATATGGCTAAGATAAACCAATAGGACTAGGGATCCCCTAGGCACCATGGTATCATGAAACTCATCTACAAACACCATTTAAGGGGTAACCCTCAAATTTTTGACAGATTTTTTGCACCCTGGGATGAGCAAATTTTGGTTTAGGAAGAGCCCAAGCAAGAAGAGGAAGAAGTTACAGGTAGGGTACAGACCCCTAATAATAGTGTTGATGAGGTTGCATACAAGGTAGAGACCCCTGAATATAATGTAGATGATAGGATTACCCTTAAATCTGAAGGAACCCCTTCATCCCCTCAAGGACAACCAACCTCTAGAACCAAAGCACAAAGGAAGAGAAAAATAGAATCTGGACCTGCTTAATAACCAAAACCTAAGAATGTGACTTTCTATGAAGAAGTTACAAAAATTCTACTTTGACATCTGCATAGTTGGAACTTGAAACAATTAGGTCTCTTCCTGAAGTAGTGGAATCCTTGGAGGAAGAAGAAATTAAATATTATTTTTTAGTAAAATATACGGGAAGAAAATTTGCAAAAACTAAGCAAGTTGAAGGAGAGACATGTACAAAACAACTAAGGAGGTCTTCCATATTATAGGTACATTATATTGTAGATGAGCTAGCTAAATTAGAATAAATAGATATAGAAATACCAACACAACCACCTTCACCCCCTCCTATACAAAGAAGTCTAAGACAGAGACAATATGGTACAACTACAACCATTGAAACTACACCTTCAAAATCATTTAGTCATAGGAAAAAGATAAAATTGATACTTTAGTAGAATGATGATAAAGTGCCTGAAGAAATACCAATTCAGAAATAGGACACTCTAGTTCTAAAATCACTTAATCAGGAAGAGGGACCACTTACAAAAGTTGGGGAGCCAAGTTCACCACCTACCATGGATTTGCCTACATATTATTTAAAAAATTTGAATAATATGAGCTATACAATCATGTGAAAGCTACTAGGGTGATAATTAAGACTCATCAAACCTGGATTGAAATGGTTGAATCAGTAATTAAGGATAAATATGAATACATTGATCAATTATTGCAATAAATAGAGGAATTAAAAATAAGAATGGCACCAATGGAAGCATTTCCCACAATTATAGATTCTAGTAGGAAGATAGCAAATATTTGGTAGAGAAGGTTCTAGAAGGATAAATGCAAGATGATATCCCACAACTACCTCATAGATTTAAGGAGGATAATTTATAGTAAATATTTGAAAAATATACCATTTTAGAACTTTTGGATGTAGCTTTGGAACATTTTAGAACAACTTCAAAATATTCTATAGAAAAATAGTCTCATTTTGAAGTAGCTCTACAATATATAGAAAATACACCAGAATGCCCATATACAAATCCAAAGTAGCAAAAGGAGTAAGGCTTATAAGATAATGAAGACCCTAGAGTTCAAACCACCTCATTCCAAGTAAGTACAACACTCCACAAGGATAAGAAGCAAGTTTTCCACAATTTGTTCATAAAGTACATATTGCAAAAATAGGTATCCAAGTTGATTTATTGATAGAACATAAGACACCACCACTATTAGTGCATCCATCAGATATTATTTGACTAGCAACCCACAATGAAGCTATTGCAAGGTGGATTACACGATATCAAGCCCTAGAATTATGCTTTGTAGCACTGAAGCCCATTGAAGAACAAAATAAAAAATAGGCTACAAAAATTATTGATTTGCAAGGTAAGGTGAAATATTTGTGTCAAATTGTAGAGTGTCTGGTACAATGTAGAAATTTTACTAGGATATACAACCTACTTCTTATATAGAAGTACCTTCAATGACAGGTAATGCATATTTTTTTTGGTATTACATATGATTTAAACATTGATCAAGATTTTTTAGAGGCTTATTTGCAAAGTATTGAAGAGTAGAAAAACTTGTTGTGTGAGCTCTTCTTACACAAATTCATCATGATAGAGGATGTCCAATTTATACCCCATATTGATATACAACTTATGTCCTTCATTTCCACTTTGCAAAATTATATATACTAGGATCAGGAGCAGAAACAAAACAAGGATATGGGGATATGAGTTGGGTTGTTGTTAAGGCATATCCAGTCCAATTACCTAGCATTAAAAAGCTAGCACTTTCCTCTTATGGATAACAAAAATATTCAAATCACTTAGTTGAATAATATTAAGGATAGTATGGCTTATTTTCAATAATTTTGCACAAGCAACTTTACAAAATTCCTTGACAACATGTAAGGCTATGTGGGAAGAATTACATATATCCTTATATAATAGAGATCCAATATCACCAACTAACCTATTATGGTCATGGAGGAGTTCAGAGGTAGTAATGCAAATAATTCTAACACTGAAACATCAGTGGATAGGCTTAATATTTAGGCCATACACTAATATCACACCTGTACCATTCTACTTTGATTTTGATTTGCAGCTAGATGAACAATTTCATATTTGGCTAGCAGAGCTGAAATGGAAAAGGCTATATCATTCTATAAACTTAAAATTCTAGGAGACTTGGTGCAAGTATTTATACCTCAGTGCATCTATAGCCCAATAAAATCCATAAGGGCATGCATCAGGTCAAGTTGGGGGGATGATGAGGCCAGGAAATACCTCATTCTTTTGCTACATTTTGGACATCAAAAAACTATCATAGAACCAAATGTAATATTATTTTATGCCAAACTTTTGATTATAGTACATTATTTTTTATTGTTTGCATGATTTAATGTTTAAGAATATTGTAACCCTATTTTGACTATTTTCAATATTTTATGATTATTTTTGCATCATTTTAGTTTGTAAAATAACATAGAAAAATAAGGGAAAATAAGCACGTTGTGATTTATGATTAAATAAAGAATTTTTGAAATGATATCCCACCTTAAAACCAAATTTTCAAGATTATTAGGCACCAAAATAGTCTCTGATGTAAAACAAGGCATTAACAGATTTTGCACATCATATAAAAACTAACCAACTATCATATTTAAGAACATCAAAGCAGTTAAAAAGTGCAAGCAAAAATGGATGGAATGTGTTCACAGAGACCAAAGAAGACCTATGCTCCACTTATATGCATTCCCACGTGGTCTAACTAACAAAAACAAGGCATACAACAAAAAATGTAGGAACAGTTGTAAACAACATACAAAAACTAGTCCCTTGTAACTTTAAAGGAAGTCATAGACCAAATAAAAAGCGATAAGTGTGAATGGTTGGACCATGTTTAAAATGGAAATAAATAACTTATTTCACACTTGTAAGTGCTTCCACTTTATATAAATTTGTGTTAACAATACATTCCCACAATTCTACCTTATATTCTAGAGCTCTTCAGAATGAAGGGCAGAAACAAATGGTTTCAACTAAAAAGGTATAGTTTACATCCATTTCATGGGGAATGAAGGATAATAGAGAAATAAAAGGTGTAACAAAAATTTCTAACCTATTCTTAATTATTTCCATGATCTGGAGGATGCACAAATAGTTATTGCAATAGATTTTGTCCTAAAATAGACCAAGTTCATTGCAATAACATAGGCAAATCATGTATGGACAACACAAATGATTGATTTGGTATTTGCAAATATTTATGTAGAAAATAACATAAATATACCACTCCCTTATTGGTTGAGTTAGTCCAAATAGAAGTCCAGGAGTCCATAAGTTAGATTAAAAAAAAGTCATTGTAACTATTATAGTTTGAATTAGCAATATTTAAATAAAGTACAATTTTATTTACATGTGTGAATTTGTGAGTACATGAGTGATTATTTTTTAGTTTTGGAGTGAATATTATTTCTTATAGACCAAGGAGCAAGGGACCACTCTGAGTATTGGAAGGAAGGATCAATTATTGCAGGTTTTTGATAAATTCTATTTTGCAACAATTTTGTCAATTTCTTGCTTATTTTCTGTAACATAACTAACCCTTGTTTTAACATAATATTTTTTTATGTGTTCAAGTGAAATTTATTGTGAATTTTTTAAATCTATATGACCCCTATTTTGTGTATTTTATTTCCCTTGCATTTTCCATATTTTTTGTATTTTTTGATTTTAGCAATTTTTATGATAAGTTTCTACAACAACATTTTTTGAACAAGATTTTGTAACAAGTTTATTTTTTAATAGTTTAGCATTTTAAAATTAAACATGGAGAGAAAATGGGGTTGAAGTAAATTCACTTTAGAGGAGGGACATTTTTCGTAGGACTGCCCAAACTATCGAACTTGTTTTGGCCATATCTCACTCATCCGGACTCGGATTGAGCTGAAATTTTGAGGGTAGATGCCTGAAAAACCCTAGAACGTCTCCACCAATTTTCATATCATTTGGAGCAACACAGATCCTAGTGCATCCCTATGTGTGAACAATATTTTTGGCAAGCGGCTATGCGAGGGTTTCATCTGGGTTGAGTGCAAGCAGCTCCAGAGGTTGGTTTTTAGGGCCTTCGGGCCCTAGCGGCCAATATTTTTGTGGTTTATGCTCAATATTTTAGCAGGAAATGTTGCAGGGGATCCAAGATGGGTTAGAAATTTATCTTTCAATAGATCATACTATGAACTTGAGTGACAACGGCTTCCAATTTGTTGCACAAAAGAAAAGTGAAAACCATACCTTTCCACGACATCTAGGGCAAGGATTAAAGAGATCACGAAACAAGTTTCAAGAAGTTGATCAAAAAATGGCTCATATCTCAAGTGAATCTGGTGCTAAGGTGCACCCACAAAATAATTCTACTATGAAAACCCTTGTCAAGGGTAAGAATTTCGAAAACTCAGCCCCAAAAATGAATTTTAGGGATGCCCTCCATGGTGGACAGCCTCAGCCCAATGCTAATATCAATCTTAGGGCTTCCCATAAACCTCTAAGAATGCCTAATATTGATCCCGGGAAAATGGAGTCAGGATGTCTTAAAGCAGTTGATGGAACTCCTATTGTTAAGCTTGATATGGGTAACATTCAGACTGGCATTGAAGATTTGGAAAAAAGAGGACTAATTTGTCGGTTCATGGGTTTTCATTCGAGCCTATCTGCTTTCAAAGTCTAGGCTGCAAAAATCTGGAAAACTAAAGGTGAGTTACAAATCTCTATTTATCCAAATGGTTATTTTCTTGTTTTATTTGCTAATAATGAAGATAGAGAGAAAACTTTTCAAGGGGGTCCTTGGTTTTTTGGAAGGGCAGGGCTTTTCATGAAGCCCTGGCATACTAAATTTAAAGTCGAAGAAGAGATGCCTTCTATAGCTCCCGTGTGGGTTAGACTCTTTGGCCTCCCTATTGAATTTTGGAATCCTACTATTTTTTCTTCAATTGGAAACTCTTTAGGAACTTTTATGATGATTGTTGATTGTACTCAAAATTTTGAACATATTATTTATGCTCGGATTTGTGTTTTAATGGATTTTGACAAACCCCTACCTAAAAATATCACATTACAATTTGGGGAAGACACTTGGGAGCAAGTAGTGGACTATGAGAACATTCCTTTTCGTTGTAGAATTTGCCATGAATATGGTCATTTGGCCTGCTTGCCCAAATAAAATTCTTGATCAAAAGAAAGAAGATATAAACTCAACAAGTTTCCAAATGCCTAAGAAGAAGAACACTAAAAAAAAACTAGTTATGAAGGATCAATCAAAGTCATCTGCTAATATGTTTGAAATCCTTTCCACAAATGATGTCCCAAGTGAGGAAGAGGAAATAATGGAAACATAAATCTTAGAAACACAATTTAAATATGAAGGGAAGAACTCAGAGACAAACCAACAAATCAAAGGTTTTCAATAGAAAAAAAAGGGAGAAAATTTACACAAGAAAAACAATCTTTTAAATGTCAAAACTTCAAATAATACAAGTCCCAATATAGACTCCGTTGAACCCTCTAGTAAAATTTTGGCTGTGTACGAGCATTCTTCAAGGTTAGAAGCCATCTCATATTCAATTGGAATAAGTCAAGAAATAGGGAAAAAAAATTGAAGATGGATTCTAATAAAAAAGCAGGTCGCAAGACCAATCAATATCATATGGTAAAAGAAGGTGAAAAGCTTGTAGAGGAAGGTAAGATTAATGCCCTTCCCAAATTTTTTAGCCCTGGTATTAATGAAGATCATCACTTGGAATATTAGAGGACTCAAAGGGAGTCTTTCAAAACAAAATGAAATTAGAAGAATGATTCAGATAAATCATCCACATCTTGTTTTCCTTCAAGAAACAAAGATGTCAATGGAGGATATGGACTCAATTGCCAGTAAAATTTGGCCATCTGGAAAAGTGGTTTCCCTCAGTTCCCAGGGGACTTATGGTGGCATTGCTTGTCTTTGGGACCCAAAAGAGGTAGTTATTCACCATATGGTTGGCAGTTGGGGTCTGTTGGCTATAGCTATTCAAAGTAGACATTCCAACAAAATTATGCTCTGCATTACTGTTTATGCTCCGACTGCTTTGGAGGAAAAAAGAAGATAGTGGAAGGATATAACTCATATTATCTCTCATTTTCCTGAAGCTTGGATCTTGATCGGAGGAGATTTCAATACCATCCTCTCTCTAGATGAGAAAAGGGGGGAAATAGAAATTTGGACAAAAGCAATGACCTCATGAGTGAATATATTGCAAACCTCCATCTTGTGGACATCCAACCAGATAATGGCCTTATGACTTGGTCTAACAGAAGGCAAGGCTTAGCTTGTATAATGGAGAGATTGGATAGGTTTTTGCTCTCTAAAAATTTCTTAATCCATGGTCACATTCCTAAAGTGAAGACTCTTAATAATGTTGGTTCGGATCATTGGCCAGTCATGGTGGAAATGTGGAAAACCAATGTGAGTTTCTCTCCTTTTCATTTTCAATTAATGTGGCTTAGAGACATTTCCTTTAGACCTCATGTGCAACAATGGTGGAAGGAAGGTAAACCTAGGCATGGGACTAAGATGTTCTGTTTTGCCAAAATATTGCAATACATTAAATCCAAAATCAAGACTTGGAACTGGAAAGAGTTTGGGGATGTTCATAAAAAAAACATGAAGTTATTGCTCATATTGAAAATTTGAATAAGAAAATCCATTTAGATGGCCTCACAGAGAAGAGAAGTGCAGATGAAATTAAACTCACAACTCGGTTAGAGGAATGGGAAAAAAGAGAAGAAATCTTATGGAAGCAAAAATCTAGAATTCAATGGCTCAAAGAAGGAGATCGAAACACAAATTTCTTCCACAAATCTCTTCTAGCTCGAAGATCTCACAACTTTATTTCTTCCCTGAAATCAGATTCTGGAGATGTTGTTTATACTTGGGATGGCATGAACTCTATTGTTGTTGATTACTTTTCCAATATTTTTGTTACTACTCCTCTTGACTCAACTTCTCAACAAAATGTTCTTCAAGCAATCCCTTCTCTTATCACTTCTGAGGAGAACTCTATTTTGACTACTCCTATTACTATCAATGAGCTTCAACAGGTAGTTTTTAAAATGCAAAAAGGGAAAACCCCAGGTCCTGATGGTTTTCCCATTGAGTTCTACCAAGAGTTCTGGGATATCCTTCATGTTGATTTATTAGAGGTGGTGGAAGAAGCCAAGAAAGCCAAAGAAATTTTGAAGGTTATCAATAAAACTTATATTACTCTTGTTCCAAAAGCTCAAGAGGTTGATCATATCTCAACTTTTAGACCTATTGCTTTATGTAATGTTCTTCTCAAAATCATTACTAAAATCATGGTAGAAAGGTTGAAGCCTCTTTTGCATAAGATTATTTCCCTAGAGCAAGGGGGTTATGTGGAAGGGCATCAAATAGTAGATGAGATAGTTCTTGCTCAGGAAGCCATCCATTCCATGGATATGCAAAAATCTCCTTCCATGTTCATTCGGTTAGACTTATCCAAAGCTTATGACAGAGTGGATTGGCACTTCCTTATCAAAGTTTTGAGGCAATTTGGTTTCTCTAAGGATTGGATGGATTGGATTATGGGATGTATCTCTTCAGTTTCCTACTTAGTTCTTATCAATGGCAGGCCTTCTCAGTCATTCCCAGCTTCTAGAGGTATTAGGCAAGGTGACCCGCTATCCCCTTATTTATTCATCATTCTTGCTGAATGCTTGGGTAGGACTATAACCAAAAAGAGGGAAAACAAAACCCTTGAGGGAGTTACCATTGCTCATGGAGCTAGACCTATCTCTCATCTTCAATTTGTGGATGACTCTACTCTTTTAGGTAAAGCTACAGTTAAGGAAGCTTCTAATATTAAGCAAATCATTAGCTATTTTTCTAAGGCTCATTGGGCGAGTTGATCAATGAAGACAAATCTAAAGTTATTTTCTTTCAACTGCTCTACTAGACAGGAATCCATGGTCTTGGATAAATTAAGATATAAGAAGACCTCCCTTCCAATCACTTATTTAGGTATTCCCATAAATATTCAAAGGCAAAAAAATAAATATTGGAATTGGTTGTTGGACAAAGTCAAGAAGAAAATTGGAAAGTGGACCAACATGTGGCTTTCTTATGGGGGTAGAATCACCTTGGTAAAATCAGTCCTTCAAGCTATTCCTATTTATGTATCTTCCATGTTGAATATTCCAAAGGTTGTTCTTTGAGAACTGGATCAAATCAGTCATCGTTTCCTTTGGAGTGGTACTAAGGAGAAAAGAAAATGGGCCTTGGTGAAATGGGACACTTTATGTCTTCCTAAGAATAAAGGGGGGTTAGGATTCCAGTCTTCTATTAATAACAACAAAGCTTTAGCTGCTAAATTATATTGGAGGATGTTGCATAACCCCAATGCTCTTTGGGCCAATAATCTCCATGCTAAATATGCTGAGAACAAAAGTCCTGAAGACCTTGTTCGCTATCAACTTCCTACCAAAGGTTCTCCCATTTTAGTAGTTCTTAAGATTGGTGAGGATTTGATAAAGAAAAATTTATTTTGGATCATTCATAATGGTCAACAGGAAAATTTTTGGATAGATTCTTGGGATGGTCACAAGCCTTTGATAACTCAGTTTCCCGATTGGAGGCCTTGGATGGAGGAGCTTCATCGAGCTAACTGGATAAAGGTGGCTAATTACTATCGGTACCATACTGGTAATTCAAAGGTTGGTAGATATTGGATCCCTATTGAGGACTGGCCTATTCAAATCCTAGAAAGGCAAAGACAAGATATCCAAGGCATCCTTCATATGAGATCTCTCTCTTGGTCCCATGAAAAAGATTGTTTTGGATGGAACAACACTACTAAGGGTGAGTATTCAGTTGCTCAAGGTTATTTGACCTTATGCCATAATAATCCCAACCATTCTTCTGACATATTTTCTCAATTGTGGGCTCAAAAGCTTTGGCCTAAGGTGAGGTTCTTTAATTGGCTTTTATTGCATCGTAGGGTGCTTACTGGTGAGCAACTTATGAAGCGTGGTTTTCATGGCCCTTTTAGATGTGAGATGTGTGAAGAGAATGTAGAAACTCTCAACCATATTTTTATTGAGTGTACTTTAGCCTCTGAGCTATGGAGGAGAATGGCCACTTTACTTGGCTTACAGTGGTCCAATTTTTTTACTTTTGAACAACTTTGGAGGGATTGGCCTAATCAAGAGGGTGTTGATCATTTTATTAGGCAATTAGTTTGGATGGGTTCTACCATTCTTCTTTGGAATATTTGGATTGAAAGGAACAACCAAATTTTTAATCAAGATAGGAAGGATATTCACTATATTTGGCAAAATACCATAGCCAACTTAGTTGAATCAGTCCATCAACTCCTTAATCACCCCCAAAACTCCCACCAAAGATGGGATCAAGTGATGCAAATATTGAAGATTAAATCTTCTAAGGGCAACCAACTTAAAGGGAATGTGAGTATTAGTAAGATGGATAGGACAAGAAATTGGCAACCTCCTCCTAAGGATTTTGGAAAAGTCAATACTGATGGAGCCTCTAGAGGGAACCCTGGAAAAGCCAATGTGGGAGGAATTGGTAGACTTTCAGATGGCTCCCTGGTTTTTACTTTTGCTGAGAATTTGGGTATTCTTTCCAATAACCTTGCTTGAGGGGTATGGTATCCTCGAGAGGCCTTCAAGAGGCTACTAAGGTTGGATGGGAAAAGGTGTTAGTTGAGTCTGACTCTCAACTTATGATTAATATTTTGAAGACTCCTTCCAAGAATCATAAGGTTGATTGGAGAATAAAAAGAATTATTGAGAAGATTCAATTAATCCAGATGGGATTTTTGAAAGTTGATTACAATCATGTGGTCAGAGATCAAAACAAGAGTGTTGATGCTTTAGCTAATTGGGCTTTGGACAAAGGTGATCTTACTTGTTATGGCCACCCTCCTAGATGGTGGGCTTCACAAATTAGGGAAGCTCTTCTTTCTATCATTTCTTTGGATGGCTCCGGTTCTGAAGGTACCTAGTTTCTTCTTGTTTTTTTTTGCTTCTCTTTGGTTCATTCAGGTTTTTTTAGTTCCCTAGCTCACTCTATTCTTTCTTTTGTTTCCTTTGTTGTTTCTTGCCTTAATAGTCTTCTGGTCTAGATAGGTCATTGTTATGTTCAATTTTTTTTTCTTTTTTTTTTTTGTTTTTTTGTTTAGTTTTTTAAGGTGTGTGTGTTCTTTTGTTTTGTTTTGTTTTTGTGTTCTTTGTGTTGTTTTTTGTTGTTCTTGTGTTTTTGTTGTTTTGTGTTTTTTTTATGTTTTTTGTTATTGTTCTTGTGTTTTTGTCATTCTTGTTCTTGTGTTTCTCTTTGTTTGTGTTAATTCATGTTTTTTTGTGTGAGTGTTTTCTATGTTTTTTGTTTTTGTTTATTGTCTGTTGTTGGTTGTTTTTTATTTTTATTTTTATTTTATTTTTTTAATATTTTAGGTTTTGGTTGTGTTTATTTTTCATGTTTTTTTTGGGTTATGTCTTTGTAGTGTTCTGTTGTTTTTGTCTTGTTTGTGTTTTGTTATGTGGTTCTTGTGTTTTTCTATGTGGTTCGTGTTGTGGTTTCTTTTATCTTATTGTGTGTGTGTTTGGTTGTGCTTTTGTTTTTGACACACTCAAGGAGCATGTTTTTTATTTTATTTTATTATTTTTGTTGTTATTTACTTATTTTTAAATTGGTTTTGTGTGTTTGTTTGCTCCTTGAGTATGTCAAAGGTGGTAGGCCAGGTCCGAGTCCTGGGCATTTTTGGCGGAATGGATACCCCTGTCTCCTTGGGTCTTACCCGAAAGTGGCATCCCTTTTGGGATGTTTTCCACACAAAAAAAAAAAATTAAACATGGATTGATTTTAATTAGTTTCAATTTATCATTTTCCATTTCTATCATTTCAATGTAGCAAGCATAAAATAGTTCATGTTTTAGTAATTTCAAATTCTACAAATTGTCAATTTCTGCAACTATAGCTTAAATGTTAAATTCTATAATTTCAATTTTATAAGTTAAATTAGCTTAAATTTTATAAAATAGGATTAGTGTGACCTGAAAATAACCAAACAAACATTTATTTCACTGAATAAATCTTGTGAACTAATTTCCTAAACTGTAACTTGCCAAAATATTCTATTGTAGACAACCTTGGACACCACCTTGGATTGACAAATACTAAAAATTAAATATTTACAATAATGACACTCATCACATACACATCTACCACCAATTCTAGGTCATGAGTGGCATGGTTAATCTCATACCTCTTGAGATTTATTGATCCATAAGCTACAACTAATCCATCCTCTAAGAGCACTCCACCCAATCCTTCCAAAGATACATTTGTGCATACTAAAAAATTACCATGAGGATCTGGAATTTTTAATATAGGCATTGTGGTGAGATTTTGTTTGAGAAAGTTAAAAGTTGCTTCACATTGTTTTGTCCACATTAATTCCTTCTCCTTCCTCTAACGGTTAGTTATTATAGTTGCTATATTGGACTAATATTGCACATAGCACTTGTAGTACCTAGTCAAACTCATGAAACTTTGTACTTCAATTATATTTGTATACACCGAAAAATTTAGTATAGCCTCAATATTATTAGGGTCCATTTATATCCCTTTAGATGATATTATATGTTATAAATAATGTACTTCTAACACATAGAAGTCACACTTAGATATATTTTTGTATAGTTAGTTCTTACTTAGTAACTCGAACATGATTCTAAGATGTTTATCATTCTCTGAATAATTCTAAGAATACACTAAAATACTATCCAAAAATATAAGGACAAACCGATCGAGATGCTTTTTGAAAACACTATTAATAAAGTTCATGAATGCTACTAGAGCATTCATTAGCACAAAAGGTAAAACTATAAACTCGTAGTGTCTGTAACGAGTCTTAAATGTTGTCTTATGGATGTACTCTTCATGAATTCTCAGTTGATGATATCTAAATTTTAGATTGATTTAGGGTTATGGAACAGGAGTTGGATCCAAAATGTACTTGTAAAAAAATGGTGAATCCTAATTGAAATCAAGGTGAATCCTAAGCAAATCAAATCAATCATCTTCACACCAAAATTTGGGGGTATTTGAAGCTCTAAAAAGTAAGGTCATATTTGGGGTATATTTTGACCTATTAAATCATCTTATAACTTCATAAAAACACCACCATTAGATTAGGCTCAAAAATAGCTTTCCAACAAGTACAAATATTCCTATTTTTGGATATATATTGTGGCAAATTAACCCTAAGAAAATATTTGTCCTAAAAATTTTAGGCAAATGGATCAACGTCGAGGATCCTTATATTTGCCAATTTCCAATTTTAAAAACCCTAATATTCACCCAATTTGTGAATATTCACCACTATGTGTAACCTTGGATTGATTTTTGAGAAGATGGTAGCATCTCTTAGTTGATCAAAAATATCTTCAATTATGGATAGAGAATATATTTTTTTAATGGTTGCCTTGTTGGGAAGCCTATAATCTATGCTCAATTACAAGGAACCATCATTTTTCTTAACAAACACCATAGGTGCACTCCATGGTGACACACTTGGTCTAAGTAATCCCTTCTCTAGAAACCTTTGTAACTACACTTTTAGCTCTTGCATATCAGTGGGATTCATACTATAAGAAGCCCTACGAATAGGCTCTATCTTGGTTTTAAGATCAATTGTAAAATCAAATTCACATTTTGTAGGTAATCCAAGTAAATCCTCTATAAATAGATCTCTAAATTCTTGGAGTACTAGGTGTTTCCCTAGCAACTCTTCCTTCATTTCCATTTCAATTTCATTTAACTTAACTACATAAACTACTCCCTTTTTAATGGCTTTCTTAAGTTGAATTTTTGAGAGGATATAGGGTTGAAAAGCCCCTTGCAGGGTATACACCCTCTGTATTTTCTTACCATCTTTAGAATACTCAATCCATATATCCTAGAAATTGATCATAAATTTACATTCTTATAACTAATCCATTCCTAATACTACATCAAAATCATGTAGTAATGCTACATAAAGATATCTAATGGTCGTTCCACTAGGTAACGTAATTTTGGTCATAGGATAACATTGATTCATAGAATAGGTCTTCGTAAACCATCCTTGATTTTCCATCCATATGCCAAGATTCCTAGCCTTTTTTATATATCCTTAATCAAACTAGTAGAAACAAAGCTATCTATAGATCCACTATCTATCAAAATTTTTATATTTCTACCAAAAATATTACCCCTTTATAAGTAAAGGTATATTTTGACTCCCTATTGTTGCATAGAAATTATGAGTAGGTTTCTTGTGTACTAGTTCTTTGTAATTAGTTTTTTTTTTTCTTCCAAATTCAATCCTACTCTAAGCAGGAAATTATTATCGTAATGTGGGCCTCCATAATCAAAGCATCCCCCATTAGGGTCTAGATGTGTTTTTTGTGTTTTTCCCTCTACTTTCACTGCTATTGGAAGGTTAGCCTAAACTTATGGTGGTAAACTTGTCATTATTATTGTTACAATTGTTATTATTTACCAAAATTTTCTTCCTAAAATTTACCTGTTTCTTAATATTCCTTTTGTCCTGCCCTTGGAATATTTTTTTGATTTGTTCTCTCTTCCATTTCATGAAATCTACACTATTTATTTTCCTGAGTGCCTATTTGTCTTTCTCAGAAGCTCCTTCATAATCAAAATAAGGGTTAAGATACGTCAGTTTTCTTGGCGAAGACTTAGGACTTCTGAAGAGTATTAGGTTCCTACATGTTCACTTCATGTCCTATTTTGGGATCTTCTCATAGTATGAATTTATGAATCTTCATATTATCATTATATGTAGGCACATACTTCAACAACTTAACAATTTTTTGGTAATAAACCTCCACTGTATTGTTTCCCTACTAAATATTGACATAAAAATGTTTTGTGAGGAACATATCTTTGAAGGCTACCGCAAAGTCCAATTTTAGATCAATCATTGCCTCAATTCCTAGTTCTCCACCAAATATTTCCTACCAATACAAACCAACACCTTGTAAGTGTAATGTGGTATAGGATGTTCAGGTCCAAGTGGGTTAATTCTTCATATTGCAAAAGGTTTTCAATTCCTCTAGACATGCTTTGGCTGCATAACAACCTTAATATCCATTAAAATTGACATATTTTACATGTTTCAAATTCTTACCCATTTATGTCTCTAACTTAATTCTAGTCTATTATTATTTTGTAAGAGGTTCATTAGCCTATCTAACCCTAGAGCTCCTAGCATGTGAATCCTAATTCATTATGGTTTTCAACAATTGCTTATATGTTTCCATTTATTCATGAAGTAGAGAAACTATTGTAGTGAGGTATTCCCTATGATTAGTAGGATTGCTTGCACCAACCTTTGGGGTCCTAACCTCAACATCGGTCTATCATATCTACCTCATTGATGGTACAATACTCCCTATCATTCTTTTTGGTGGTATTTTCCCTAGCCACACATAAGAGAGAAGGTAGGGATTAGGTCACAATTTATTTTCTAGATTGTTCCTCTAGACACTAGTTAAATACTCAGTTAATTTGATAGAACAATAGAATTGGGTACCTTCAGCTATCCTCACCCTTGTGAGGTAAAAATATTTAATGATTGTATACCTAAAAAATTTCTTATGCACCTAGTCTATTTATACCTAGGTTTTACACAAGGAAGCTTATAGTCCTACGACCATAAGCTTGATACCAAATACCACATCCCAATTTTTCCTAACTCAACAGTGAGTTTTTTTTTCTGTGGACCCACCTAGATGTCTAGAGTTTTGTTCAAGGTTTTAATAACTTTTGTTTGAGCTATTTATTCCCTCTTATCTAGGTGTCTCACATTTTATATCATATCAAACATGTAATATACCCATACATATAACTTACATACATCTTTCCATGCAAGTGTAATAGGTAGAAGGCAATATTAAGCTATCATTCTTGTTATTATGATGAGCTAGCTTGTTCCCTTCAGTCCATTGAAAGAGACATGCTAATATCTAAATGACAAGTCAATCCTTTTATGTAGGTGTACTAAGCATGGTAGGATAAGGCTAACAATCTCATCTCTTTGACAAGCTAGTCCTTTCCTAGTGAGCCTTGCTTAACACATAAATTCTAAGGTCATAACCCATATTTTTTTTTACACACTAGGGTTCATCATGTATGATATTTAATTCCAAATGTAATAAATATTACCCAATCAAAAATTTTCCTCTACACCTTTTAATTTAGATACTTGATTAAGAATGAGTGTCTCTTAAGTGAATCCCCATCTCATGTATACATTATGAGTCCCCTAAAGACGTTGCAAATAAGTTTTACTTTTATGATAATAAAAACATGAGAATTTATCCAAATTTATTTTCATATGAATGTACATTTCATTCCATTTACCATATCAAAGTATGTCATGCTAGACTCTTAATTATTCCATGAAGTTCATATTAAATGATTAATGCATAAAAAGTACAAGTATTAACCAAAATATATTATCCAACCTTCAAAGAACATAGAGATATAGCCAATAAATCAAGATGCATACATAGGTAAAAGTATCCACACAATACCCCTTAATATCTCATATATCCTGGGAACCCTCATGGAGAATAAAACTAGCTCTAAAATCATTCTCTTTATTATTTTCATAAATTGATTGGATCTTTACATTGAATTAAAGACATCCCATAATGTCTTTAACTCCTACTAGGGTTATTACAAAACCCTAGGATCTCACAATATGAATTCTTCAATCAATTAATAAGTACAATTTATCACCAATAAATGGTGCAAAGGTATCCCAAAATACCTTTCCTATTCTCATAAAATGTCTTTAATTTTTACAGTATTACAATATTTGTTCGTCCTTCAATACATACATGCAATTCAATTAAGTTACACTTCATTAAGTTCTATTCAATATAGAAGTCAAGACCTGTTGTATCTATATAATAAGAATAGAAAAACCAAATGGAACCCATCATTTTTGTAGTTCAGTGGCTTCATGCCTCTCAACTAAACAATGGATATACGCCCTCCATTTCCTTTTACTAACAGATAGAAGTTTTACAACTAAATAAAGTAATGCTTCCAATAAATCAAATCTTAAAATATTTGTATAACAAGGTATATACACACACTAAGCCTTCAAGAACCAATTAAATTGTTAATACTATTTATTTTGAATACAAATGAAATTCATCTCTCTTATAGACCAAAGGTTTTCACATATCTCGGACATAAGACAATCAAATAAATTATGACTACAACTATCTTTATGTTATCATACACTATCAACAAGCTTGGGTATTTTGTTTAGGGTCCTCTACATCTTCAACACAAGACTTTAAATTATATTCTTAAGGTAAATAACCTAGAGACATATCCAACACTACCTATGTTCTTTCTATTGTGCTTGGAATGAAATATTCACCTACTTCATTCATATTCAATTTATTGGAATTTTTCAGCGATATCAAGGGCATTTATACTAGATTTTCCCTAGCATGAATTCAATGGTCTTTCATCTCCTACCATGCACCCTCAAACCACATTTGGGTTCGTAACATTTATGATGTTATTTGAATTACAAGCTTCAACTAACATAATAAAAATATCCTTGAATTATGCAATAACATAAGTCTATCCAATCTAGTGTCTTTATTTAAAATGTACTTGTTGTTCAAGTCTTTATTAAGCATATAATATTCTAGGTAAGTTTTAAAAACATTGTTCAAAGTAAATATTAAACTTATAAATCAAATCAACCATAGAGTTACCTAGCTCATGGATATAACGACAACAAGCATACCTATCAATAATTACGTATATAGAAGCATAAGTACATCATACTTATAACAGAAAAATTCCCTAGTTCTAAGGTTTAAGTAAACTTCAATACCATTCTAGCTCTCCTATATCTATATGTTTAGTGGTTTCCCTTCTATTTTTCAACATGCAAAGGAGACAACATTTAATCAAAGTTTCAAAATTTAGATATAGATGAAAAAGGAGATAATGTGCAACCTACACCAGAGTGCTTCCCTTGGAAATTACAAAATTATTTTAAAATATACCAATGACTTAGCATTTTGAACCATGCATATAATGTATCAATATTTCTAAATAATTAGACTTTCACCAAAATATTTATTTAGCTGGTACTATATTTTTAGTCGTTAGATATTTTATGAAATAACCTATGCTTTTATTCACAAATATAAATTTATTTCTTTTTCTAGAGTCTACCTAGAAATCTCAAAGTGGAATCTACAAGGTTACATAGTCGATCCTTTCATCTTCTCCTGCACTAGTTGTTTTAATGTTCTTCTCTTGTTCCCATTTTCCCAGAAGTCTCTCCCTTTTTTATTTCATATTGCTTCTCCCTAAATAATAATTCCCTCTCCATCCACGCTCTCTGGGAGTTGGTGAGGGTGGTCGTTATTCCCTCCTACTACTCATGTTCCACTTTTGTGTGAAACAAGATGAAATCCAAAACCAACCAACCCAATCAATCATTATATGAACATACATATAAGTATTTATACACTCCAAAAGTTTCTTACTAATACATATTGTTACTCGTTATAAAATAATAATTGGTTTTGTAATAGACTCCTTCTAAATATATGGTGATAATCCATACAATCCAAGGGAATCATTACATCCTTGATAAATAAATCCTTTTTCAAGCAATATTTACCTCTTTCATGATGGCAAAAATAAAATCTCTTACTAGAGACTTTAATGAAATACCTTATTCATTTTTTTACTCAAGCAAGCATAAACATAGTCTCTCCTTTTTATGCCAACACAACAATGTCGAACAAAAGATGAATTCTCTTACATCCCTTCCTAAAATAAATAAAGAACAATAAATTCAAACATCTATTTTCTTTGTAACAAATATCTTATATCTAATGCCATATTATTTAGAAAAATATTATAAAATAACAAACAAGTTCCATCCTAATCTAGATATATTTCCCCATGCAAGTCATGATATGTAACTACGTAAGAAAAATATTCATTCATGTTGCCCAAACATTTCTATGAACAAAATAATCACATCATTTCCTCTCTTAAGTCATCACATTCTCAGTGGTTAAGTATTTCTTCCTCCTACGAGAAAGCTTGTTACTATCACGAGTGTAAATCTTTTAGAAGCATCATATTATTCCATAAAATATATATTTTTATGAAATCAAACATAAAACAATAAATCATTGACATGATACAACATTTTCTTATTAACTATAGGTATTGCAAAAAAACTAAACATGAAATAATCAATCATTCCATCAAAATGATAACGTAGCCATCCATGAATCCATAATATGAAAAGTTTGCCAAGGAAGGGTCATGAAAAGTGCACACTACAAAATTTCTCTATGGGTCTGGAATTTTGAGTATTAGCACTATGGTAAGCTTTTGTTTTGGCAATGCAAAAGTAGTTTCACACTTCTTAGTCCACTTAAACTTCTTTTCTTTCTTTTGAACATTTGTTATCGTAGTGGCTATCTTGGAGTAGTCCTTTACATACCATCTATAATAGCCCATCATAACCATAAAACTTCATACCTCAGTCACATTGGTAAGGGGTGGCTAATTCAAAATGACCTCTATATTTTTTGGATCTAAAATGATTCCCTTAGTAGATATGATATGTCCCAAATAATTCACTTCTGACACATAGAAATCACTCTTTGCTAGATTATCATAGATTTGATTTTCTCTTAGAAATTTCAACATAATTCTAATATGCCTATCATGATCCTTCTGATCCTTGGAATAGAGTAGGATGTCATATAAAAATATGAGTATAAACATATCTAGATGCCTCTTGAATACACTATTCATAATATTCATAAAAACGGCTTGGGTATTAGTTAGCCCAAAGGGTAAGATTATAAATCATAGTGCATGTACCTGGTCTTGAATAATTTTTTTTAAGTGTCCTCCTCACACATTCATAGTTGATGGTATACTTACTTTAAGTTAATATTCATACAGATCAAAGCATCTTTTAGTTGGTCAAACAAGTCTATGATCCTAGGTAAAGGATATTTATTTTTGATGGCCGCTTTCTTGAGCATTCTATAGTCAATACATAGTTGTAACAAACCATCCTTATTTTTAATGAAGAGCACTGGTGCACCCCATGGTGACACACTCGGATTTATCAACCCTTTTTCCAATTACCCTTGAAGTTGTACCTTCAATTCTTACATTTCTATAGGGTTCATTCTATAAGCATCTCTATGGATAGGTTTTGTTCTTGCCATTAATTCAATAGTGAAGTCAAACTCATGTACAAGAGGAAGTCAATGTAGGTCTTCAAGAAATATATCTTGAAATTATTTATTATTGGATACTTTACAAATACTTACTTTTTTTGATTGCTTGCTAATATTATTCAAATAGAATGATATAGTTGAACTCTATGTGAGATTCTTTCATTTTTTGCTAGATTATAAGCCTTTTGCAATGACTTGAATTTATGCATATTCACATCATGTCTTATCCTAGACTCTAATACAAGGATAAATTTATGGATCCTCATGTTTTTATCATATGCGAGTATATATTTAAACATCTTAATCAACTTCTTATAATATACTTTCACAGAGTTTTTCCCTTGTCAAAGGTTGGTGAACTCTTCAAACTTAAATGCATAAAAATGCTTAGTGAGGAACCTTTTCTTGAAAATGATCACAAAGTCCTTCCATTTTAGATTGATAGTTTTGATCTTCTATTCTATTGCGTAGGTTTCCCACCAATCTAATCTAGCACCTTCTAGGTAATGCATTGCCTAAACTATTTATGTTCTAGGGTAGTAGTTCTTCATTGTGAAATAGACCTCTAACTTCCTTAACCAGGCTTCGACTACATCTCCCTCCCCTTCTCCATCAAATTTGGAGGTACGAATGTTCTTTAGATCCTTAGTCAGTTATTTCTCTAACAAAAATCTGACCAGTTAGTTCTTTCTCTAACAAACATCTGACCTCTTGTTCTTCTATGGTTATTTGCAAATGTTTCTAGCATTTTTTTCTTTTTATCTTGCATGGTAGTGATCATTGTAGTGAGGTTTTCTACCTATTTGCTAGAATTACCCAAATTTTCATCTCGAGTTTCTTCCTCAACATTAATCTATTGGGTTTACCTATTTGAAGGATTATACCTATCTTTACTTGAATTTGGTGCCATTTATGCTAGTCACAACCAATGAGAATAGTATATTAGATTACCACTTCACCTCAAAATGCACTACTAAAATTCTAACTAAATAGATTTATCTTATTAAAACTTTCCTCACTCTACGTGGGATGGTATTCTAAAACTATTATGTAACTATAATTCCTATGACCACAGTTACTATGTAATGTGCCACGATATGCTAGCTACCTTTGGGGTTAATCCCCTTTAGTTTCTAACCAAGTAGGGATTCTAGGTCTTTCCAACTTTAGCTTAAGAACTAAGTAAGGCCTTCATAGGAAGATACCCAAATCCCTAGCACATTCCTTGAAGCTCTAGTCCCTCATACCTTAAGTTATGATACCAAATGTAACAACTCAAAAATATAACTAAAGGGGTTGTGTTTTTTTAAACATTAACTAACACACACTTAATAGAGAGAGAAATATTTATCTCAATCGATATAATCATTTAAAACATGTATTTAAGTTAACCTAAAGTTTAAAGTTGTCTATATTTTTTTCCCAAAAACAAACCTTATTTATAGGATCTATTTAGGATATGCCGATCTCCATACCATACATATTTTTTTATATGTACATATACTATGTATATTGCGATAAGCTATTAACCATATTTCTATTAGAATTAGCTTATCTCCTATCTGTTGAAGGGTATGCTTATTTTGATACCATACACAAGTTTGGTTATGGAAGTATATTATGCATACTACAAATAGGCTACTCATCTCATATTTGTGATGAAGTAACTTAATCCTTTCATAGATAGTTTTATTCATTTAATAACTATTTGGTTGTATGATCTAATCAACTATCTCTTGGAAGATATTCTATTAATAAAAGTTTATCCACTATCAATCCTATGAGATACCATAATCTCCTAGGTTATTTTACTCTACTTATAGCATGAATACCTTACTATAATCTATATAGATTATTTTAACTATTTTAAACATTAAATATCCTTCAAATTCGAGGAGGATAATAAATAAATCATCTACTTAAAATAATCATAGAAAATGATAACTAAAAGGAAATATTACAAGATGTGGTTAAAGATATGATATGATCTAGCTAAAGCATAAATAAATAAAACATCAAAGTATATTTTTAAATAAGTAAGATATGCATATTCATTCATCAATAACTCATTACATAGTTCATGTATGGTAGGAGTAATCCATACTTTTAAAGAATAAATCATTACATCATTATATCAATAAAAGGTTTCTACATAAAGTCTTTACTTCATCATAGATCAAAGATACTATCTAGTTCTCAGGTGTCCTTCTTGGTCCTTCTTGCTTGTTCATCTCTCAATTGATGATAGTAAGGGATTATGATATATAATGGATCTATGAAGCATGTAGCTAATGAATCTACTAAATTATTATTTAATTTAGTGCATCTATAAATTCCTTAAGCCAAATTGAAACTATACAATCATCAAAGTATTTCATGGATAATTCACTCAAAATATTAAAATAATAGTCATCTATCAACACGGGTAATTCAATACACCATCCTCTTATCATAAAAGGTTCATGTCTTAGGATAAAACCATATCCTAGATCAACTAAATCCCCATAACCTTAATTAATGAGATACTATAACAATTAATTTATTTAACTAAGTTTCCACCACCTTAACTAATTAAATACTTAACAAATATTTATATATTTATTCAATTAAATATAAACATTCAATCTAGATTCTTTCTATATTCATTCCAGTTAATATAAATCATATTCTTTCCATATTTATTCAATTAAATAAACTTTCAGTCTTCTATTTCATCAATTTAAACATAAACTATATTCTTCCTATATTTATTTCATGGTTCATAAAAGAGGGGGGGTTTGAATTGGCCCAATAATTGGGCATAGGTCATAGGTAAACATGGCAACCAACTAGCAATCAACCATAGAATCCACGTGGCAAGATAAGGTGAGTCAATAGAGTATAGTATTCCATGTGGTAGGATGAATCACAAGGTCATAGGTGGTTCAAAGTACTAGAGAAGGCTTAGCTATGCACCTAGGCACTTGGATACAAATCCATAAGCGTTCAAGTGCTAAAAAGCAAGGTACAACCTTCCCCACATCAAATGTAGGATAGATCCCATTGATTTAAAAACATAAGGGTATTATTTTCTGCCTAAGCATGAATCAAAAATGGCTTGAAAAATAGAGGGTAGACAATAGGTTGAACTCAATAGAGTGGTCAATTAATTGGTTGTTGAGCAGCATTACACTTGCCAACTGGTGCCTTATATGTTCCCCCACTTGGTGGTGCCTTGACTACCGAGTGGTAGTAACAATACTAGGTGAGGTTAAACCCCCTTAAAACCAGCAAAAAGCCTCTACCAAACACATGTGGGACAATGGACACAAATATCCCAAGTCTACACTCTAGATAGAATATGTCCGAGCATGAATCACTTGCACATCGACTAGCATTGGAGAAACGAAAACAAAGGTAACATAAAAGAAAACCCTTTAATGACTCTTATTAATCAAACTATTATTTTAAAACCCTTTTCAGTAGTAAAGGTGATGCAAATCACTTAGATGACTACATCTAATTGGTTAAGCACTATGTGACATGACTCACTCGAAGGATTGGGTGATTGTGCTTGATTATAGAGGGAAATAAGTGTGAAAGATCAACCTAGAAAGCATCTAACAAATGGGAGAGGCTGAATCCAACAAAGGTATTAGAATTATACCAAACATAGCAATCAAATTCCATATTAATCATTGAAGGAATAGGGTAATATAGTTAACTTTAGTTTACCTTATTTCATTCTCCAAACAAGACTAAAATAGCTCAAAAGAAAGAGTAGATTCTCAAGCCTTGGTCTAAGTTTAATCAAACTAATAGAGAAAGCACTATATTCCTAAATCAAACTAAATTTATCATTTCATTGTTAAACATATTAACGTAAAGAGAGTGGAAGGAGACAACCTTATTTCTCTTCCCCCAAATTCCTCTATCCTTATTTAAGAAATGACCTCCTCCTTCTCTCTATAAGTCACCTCCTCTCTTTACAATTTCTGAGCTTCCTTTAGTATTTTAGAAATTCATCCCCTTTCTCTTCTTTCTTCATCCTTCTTAACAAAATAAATCCATCTACCCATTCCATAAAGTCTTCCCCATCCATGAATGCTATAAGACCACCTTCAAGACAAGTTTATCCATGCTGGAAAACATATGATATATTATATTTTTTAAAACTAAAAACATTTCCACCCATTTAAAAGATCTTAATCCCTTTGGAAGGAAGCTTCCATAAAATTCAATGAATGATCTTTTAATAAAATAAGGCCTTGCATATTTTTAAAAAGAAACCTTTTTTATAATTAAAACATGCACGTTCTCTTTTCCTTTTAGAAAACTTTTATTAAAAAAATCATTTATTTAAAAATAACTAAAAAGTATTTTATTTAAATAACTATTTTCTTTATTAAATATAAAAACCATTTATTATTTAAAGAAAACTATTTCTTTTTATTTAATTAAAAATATTTTATTATTTAAATAAAATACCCTTACTAATATCAAATATGAACAAGGTATTTTAAAATGGAATGGGCCCTCTATATTCATTTACCCTTCTTTGAAGGGGTTCCTTCACCAATCCTTTTTACACACAGTGGAAATCAAACAATTCGAACAATCAAGAGCATTAAACAAGGTGGGAGCTTTATTATTAATCCAGTCATGTGTCTTAGCTGAAGGATTTATGATAGCTTCTGATGATCACCCTAAAAAGAAATAATGCACACCTACATGAGGGTAGCTATTTATTTTACCATGAGTTATCTAAATCATCACTTTCCTTTTCAAGTACCTTGTCTGTGGTGGTCGATTCTACCTCTTATACCCATGGATGTACTTGGTGCTACACATTGATAATTTATTAGAAATACCATATTCTTCAAAGATAAATAATTATAAGAAATGCATAATAATTCAAAGAATTTAAACTAGGCATCTATTAGTCA
Source organism: Wollemia nobilis (assembly GCA_028583015.1). Lineage (NCBI taxonomy): Eukaryota > Viridiplantae > Streptophyta > Pinopsida > Araucariales > Araucariaceae > Wollemia > Wollemia nobilis. The sequence continues at coordinate 1,678,768 of JAQPPZ010002593.1, forward strand.
TTTGTCAATACATAGTCTATTAGGTAAAAGTTTGGCCAAGGTGGGGTATGACATACTAACCCCCTTGGGTTAAACATAGTCCCATGTATCTCCTATAATAAAAATTTAATATAAAATTTCAAACAAAAAGTGAAAATATTTCTTCATATCATCCACCTTATCCCAAGTGGCACTCCTTTTAGAATGTTTGTCCCACTGGACCTTATATTTTTATATAACATGTTTCCTCATGGACTTGGAATGGAACTCTACAATATTTACCACCATCACTTCAATGACCTCAAGGTTTACCACCTGTTGATTAGAAACATCCCACACATGATCAAGGTCAACAATATATTTTCCAAGTAGGGATATGTGGAAGATGTCATGGATCTTTGATAGATTAGGTGGTAGTACAAGTCTATACACAACTGGGTTGATCTTATCTATGATCTCAAAGGGTATCATAAACCAACGGTTCAATTTTTTAGATTTGATTACACTTTTCATTGGATTGAACCTTAAGAATATATTTTCCCTATAGATAATTATCTTGGTGTCCTTTTAGATTAGCATAGATTTTATTATGGTTAGTGGCTTCCTAGAGCCTTTGCCTAATTGTTCTAAGCTGATATTCCTTTTCCTTAACCATTTTGGGTTTGATGACAACTCAATCCTATAAATTATACCATGATAATTGTGTTCTACACCTCTTTCCATTCAAGACATTGAATGGGGCCATACCGAAAGAAGAGTGATGCCCATTATTGTAGCAAAAATCTACAAGATGTAGATAGTATTACCACCTAGACTTTTGATCCATGTAGTACATACAAATTATATCTTCTATTACTTGATTTACCCTTTTGGTTTGACCATTAGTATTAGGGTGATATGTAGATCTTATATTCAGTTTTGTACCTATTGCATGATGTAGGGCTTTTCAAAATTTAGAAATGAATATCGAATCTCTATCCAAAATTATCATTTTTAAAAATCTATGAAGCTTGAATATCTCCTTGATAGATATGTTAGCCACTACCTGAGCATCATATTTGATATTTCCTGGTATGAAATGTGTTACCTTGGTTAATATGTCGACTACCACAAGAATTGAATCATGTTGATACTTGATCTTGGGTAAACCTACTACGAAGTCCATAGATATAACCTACCATTTCTACGTAGGTATATCTTGTGGATACAATTTTTCTAGAGGATGTCTACGTTCAACCTTCACCTTTTGGTATTCTTAGCACTAATCAATGACATTGGTACTATCCTTCTTCATTCCTATCCAAAAGAAGGTATTTTTCATGTTCTCCCTCATCTTGTCTCCTCCTATATGGGTAGAATAATAATTTCTATGCACTTCTTGCATGATAAACCTTATTAAATCACCTATTTTTAGCATTATGAACCTATATTTATAGCATAATAGATCATATTTGGTGTAAAAATTCTTATTTTTATTTGGATTTCTGCTCATTTTGACCCAAATTTCTTTGCCATACTTACCTTGAGATTTAATTTTCCTGATTTGGTTGAGTAAATCTATATTACATTGTATCAAGGTTATTATGTGCCTTCTTATTTTTAAGGTATCAACCATATTATCCACTTTCCATTTGATGTATTTAATATCAAAGTTATACTCAGCTAAGAACTCGACCCACCTTCTCTATCTTACATTGAGCATAGGTTGAGTGAATATATATATTAAGATATAATGGTCAGTTCTTAGTTCAAAATGCCTTCCTACCAGGTAATGATACCAGCTTTATAGAGCATGAAAAACTGCTTCTAGCTCTATATCATGTATAACATAGTTAAATTCATGTTTCTTAAGTTTCCTTAATGTATATGCTACTATAGAATCATCTTGAGATAGTACTCCTCCTAGCCCCTCTACTGATGCATCAGTGCACACTGAAAAATTCCCTTGTGGATATAGAAATTTGAGTATTGTTGCTATGATGAGATTTTGTTTTAGTAATGTAAAAGTTATTTCACACTCCTTAGTACACTTAAATTCCTTTCCTTTATTTTAGATATTTGTTATTGTAGTGGTTATCTTGGAGTAGTCCTTTACATACCATCTATATTAGCCCATCATACCCATAAAAATTTGTACCTTAGTCACATTGGTAGAGGTAGCTAATTCAAAATGGCCTCTATCTTTTCTAGATATATGATAATTTCCTTGGAACATATTATATATCCTAGATACTTTACTTTTGAGACATAGAAATCACTCTTTTCTAGATTCCCATAAAGTTAAATTTCTCTTAGCAATTTCAACACAATTTTGAGGTTCCTATAATGCTGCTTCTAATCCTTGGAATTGATTAGGATGTATTCTAAAAACATGAGTACAAACTATTATAGATACCTCATGAATACATTGATCATTAGATTCATGAAAAAGTCTTGGGTATTAGCCATCCCAAAGGGTAAGATTGTAAATTCGTAGTGTCTGTACCTAGTATTGAATGATGTTTTGTGAGTATCCTCCTCATGTATTCTTGATGGTATCTTGAATTTAAGTCAATATTTGTAAATATAGTAGCATCTTTCAATTGATCAAACAAGTCTTCACTCCTAGGTAAAGGATACCTATTTTTGATGGTCACCTTTTTGATCATTCTAAATTCAATACATATCTATAACGAACCATCCTTCTTCTTAATGAAGAGAACCAGTGCACCCCATGGTGACAAACTAGGATTTATTAGCTTTTTTTCCAACAAAGCTTGAATTTCTACCTTCAATTATTTCACTTCTATAGGGTTCATTTTTAAATAACCTTTGTGGATAGGTTTTGATCCTAGAATTAATTCAATAAAAAAAGGAAAAATCATGTACAAGAGGAAGTTTGGATAGATATTTAGTAAATACATATTGAAATTCTTGTATTATTGGGCGCTTTAAAAATACTTCCCTCTTCTAATTGCTTGTTGATATTGTTAGATACAAAAACATAGTTGAACTATAGGTGAGATTCTACCTTTTTTTTCTAGATCATGAGCCTTTTGAAGTGACTTGAGTTCATGCATATTCACATCATGTTTTATCCTATACTCTAATCTAAGGATAAATTTATGGATCCTCGTATTTTCATCATATGTGAGCACATATTTAAGAAACTTAACCAATTTATTATAATATATTTCCATAGTTTTATCCCTTGTCATAGGTTGGTGAACTCTTCAAACTTCAACACATAAAAATGCTCCGTGAGGATTTTTTTCTTGAAAATTACAACAAAGTATTTTCATTTTAGATTTATAGCTTTGATATTCTATTCTATTGCATATGTTTCCCACCAATCTAATATAGCCCCTTATAGGTGAAGCATTTCCCAAACTATTCAAGTTTTAGGGGAGTAGTTCTTCATTGTGAAATAGACCTCTAACTCCCTTAATAAAGCTTTAGCTTCATCTCCCTCCTCTTATTCATAAAATGTGGATGTATAGACATTTTTTAGATCCTTAGCCAATTCTTTCTCTAACAGAATTTTGGCCTCTTGTTCTTCTATGGTTAGTTCATCAGCTTGACCAACCTTTGAGCTCTTAGCTTGTGAATCTTGATTTATGAAGGTTTCGAACAAATTTTCCATTTGATATTGCATGGTAGTGACAATTATAATGAGGTTTTCTACCTCATGAGATTTGTAAAAATTTTCATCTCAGGATTCTTCCTCAATATTACTCTATTGGGGTTGTCTATTTTAAGGAGTAGGCCTCTATTTCCTTGAATTTGGTGACATTTATCCTTGTCACAACCAATGAGAATAGTATATTAAGTTACCACTTCACCTCAAAATGCACTAATAATTCTAACTAAATAGAGTTATCTTGCTAAAAATTTTCTCACTCTATGTGGGGTGGTATGTTGTAATCACAATGACACTAAGAGGGGGGGTGAATCAGTGTGTTCTTTAAAAACTTCTAAAACAATTAGTTTTAAATCTAGCAACAGTTTAAAACAGATAAGAGAGATACTAAATGCATCAAGAAAGCATCACACATAACACGGAAATTTAACGAGGTTCACCAATGTGGCTACTCCTCAAAAAGGACTGCTTGGACTACCATACAAATCCACTCAATGCAAAGCTACAACTTTACATAATCCTTTACCAGCACCAACTGGAAGGAGCACCAACCCCTTAACTTTATCTGCTTCAACATAATGGAGCACCAAATCCTATTTTACCAGCACCTACTGGAAAGAGGCACTAATCCCTTGTGCCAAGCTACAACTTGGAAAACAATAATAAAGATTATAGAATAAAACTTTCACCTCATTTCTCATAGTCTGCTATTTTTATGCATTATGTTGCTTCTGCGTGACACGATTCACACTATCCGATCACTTATGTATTCTTCTTTGCACTCTCTACTGCAATCGGTTGTTCGACACTTCTGCTTATTCACGCGCTAATATTTTGAACTTAGAACTCCATCTCTACACATTACGCTTTTCATCCATGCAATCACGATATGCAGATTCGAACTACAACTTTGCACTCTACACGATCGAACTTGTGCAATCACTCTATTCGCATTCGCACATTATCTCAACGCAACACACTCTGCTCGCTCTCGCACTCTATCTTCCTCATATTTTCAACCGAAGTAACCATCCTTTTATAGACAAAATCTCAGAGACAAACCCTAGGAAACGTCGGCTGTGAACCCTAGAAAATGTTGGCCGTAAACCCTAGAAGATGACGGCTTCAACCTCTAAGAGCATCCACTGTGAAACCCTAAAATATGTCGGCTTCAGATCCACTGTAAAACCCTAAATGATGTCGACTTCAACCTCTAAGAACATCAGCTGTGAAACCCTAAAAGATGTCGGCTTCAAACCCTAAAATCTATCGACCCTGATTTAACTTTGTCGGCCTCAAACTCTTTTGCCACCTTCGTCACCTTCCTATAGCTTATTGCCACGAAATAGCAACACGTCGCGATATCGCGACACTTTTTGTGGCCGTACGCCTTCTTGACCTTGTCGTCGCAAAATCGTGACCCTTTTGGCCTTTGAACGCTTCACTTCCATTCTTGTCGTGAAATCGTGACACTTTGATCAGTTGCTGACGTCATCCTCATTCTTGTCACGAAATCATGACGCTTCCGGCTTCCAGTAGCTTTTCTTGCATCCTATCACGAAATCGTGACACTTTCTTTTTTTGCTGACGTCATCCTCATTCTTGTCGCGAAATCACGATGCTTTCGGCTTCTAGCGGCTTTTCTTGCAACCTGTCGTGAAATCGTGACACTTTCAGCTTTCGCTAACGTCATCCTCATCTTTGTCATGAAATCGCGATGCTTTCGGCTTCCGTACATTTTGAGCTTCATGCAGTAGCAAAATCGCTACAACTTTGTGCCTTGTGCTTCCAACTTGCTTTTTCCCGTGAAATTTTGACTTGAACATAATCGTTGCATCTTTAAGTTCTGCACTTTTGTCTGGTAGCAAAATCGCTACACCTTCGTGTTGTGCAACTTTTGCCCGTAGCAAAATCGCTACACCTTTGTTTTGTGCAACTTTTACCCGTAGCGAAATCGCTACACCTTTGTTCTGTTCATTTGCAACTCGTAGCGAAATCGCTATGCCTTTGTGTTGTGCCTTTGCAACTTGTAGCGAAATCGCTACAACTTTTTCACTTAACACTTTCTTCCTGCTTCGGCCAGCGAAAATTCAACATGTAGCGAAATCGCTACAGTTACTTCGACTTAGCTTCTTGGCCTCCGACATGTCGCGAAATCGTGACAGTTTGCCTTGCGCCTTCTCTCTCTTCCTACTTGTCGTGAAATCATGACATTTTCAACTATGCCTTCTCTCTCCTTCGACTTGTCACGATATCGCGACATTTTTGATTGCGCCTTCTCTCTCCTCCGACTTTTCGTGATATCGTGACATTTTCGGTTGCAACTTCTCTCTCCTCATTTTGGTAGCGATATCGTGACATTTTCAGCTGTGTCTTCTCTCTCCTCCGACTTGTCGCGAAATCGCGACAGAAAACATGTCGCGATATCGCGACAGTTTTCTAACTTGTCTTTTTCTTTGAATTTTTTCTATCTTCTGCATCTGAATGACCCCTACACTGTCTGTCCACTGCATCATTGGATCTAACTGCCTGTGTTGACAACAATGACAAACTTCTTGCACCTCCTTGCTCAACAATATCCCCCTTTGGAATTGTTGGCAACACTCGTGTACATCCTCGTAACTCTTCTCCCCCTTTGTCAATAATACCAAAGGGCTACTGCAGACTCCCCCTGAATCCATCCTCACACTTCTCAGGCACAATTTGTTGCATCTGGCACAAATTGTGCCTGAGAAGTGTGAGGATGGACTCACTATAGCTAGTCACTTCTTAGGAAGTGTGACTACTCCTAATTTGCTTCGAAGGTACTCAAATACTTCCTTGGGCAAAGGTTTTGTAAAAATATCTGCTACTTGTTATGTAGTTGGGACATAGTCCAATTTAACTTCTCCTTCTACAACTTTCTCCTTCAAGAAATGATACCTTATAGCAATGTGCTTTGTCCGTGAGTGCATTACTGGATTCTTAGAGATGTTAATTGCACTGGTGTTATCACACTTTACTGATATTGGTTCACTAAAATTAATACCTAGATCTTTCAAAGTTTGTTTCATCCACAAGACTTGTGTGCAACATGTTACTTCTGCAATATATTCTACCTCAGCTATAGATAAAGAAATTGACTCTTGCTTCTTACTGTGCCATGCAACCAATCTGTCCCCCAAGTAGAATGCACCTCCATTGGTACTCTTTCTGTCATCAACACATCCAGCCCAATCTGCATCTAAATATGATATAAGAGTGAAGTCTTTGCCTTTTGGATACCACAACCCATACTCAATGGTGCCCTTGAGATATCGAAAAATCCTTTTAACTATTGTCACATGAGTCTCTTTGGGACTGGCCTAAAATCTAGCTACCATGCAAACTGCCTGCAGAATATCAGGTCTGGTTGCTATTAAATATAGTAAGCTTCCTATCATTGATCTATACATGGTTTGATCTACAGGTGGAGATTTTTCTTCTTTACTCAACTTGCAGCCTGTTGTCATGGGAGTGCTTACTTGCTTACAGTCCTCCATAGTGAACCTCTTTAACATTTCTTTTACATACTTAGTTTGGGAAATGAATATACCTTTCTCATTCTGATTAACTTGTAGCCCCAGAAAGTAAGACAGTTCACCAATCATTGACATTTCAAATTCATTCTGCATCTTGTTTGCTAAGTCTTTACATGATTCATCTTTGTTGCTGCCAAATATGATATCATCCACATAGACAACAAGAACAATGAGATGCCCACCTTCTGTTTTCACATATAGATTACTATCCACTAAACCTTTCTTGAATCCCTGTTGAGAAAGATAATTATCTAGCCTTGCATACCAAGCCCGTGGTGCTTGTTTTAATCCATACAGTGCTTTCTTTAATTTGCAGACAAGGTTAGGATCTTCACTGATTTGAAAGCCATCTAGTTGTTCAATATAGACCTCTTCTTCAAGTTTCCCATTTAAAAATGCAGATTTTACATCCATCTGATAAACTCTGAAGTTCTTGTGAACTGCTAGTGCCAGAAACATTCTAATTGCTTCTAATCTGGCCACTGGAGCAAAAGTCTCTTCAAAATCAATGCCTTCGACCTGTGCATATCCTTTACAAACCAGTCTTGCTTTGTTCCTAATGACCTATCCATCTTCATTTAATTTGTTTCGAAATATCCATTTGGTGTCGATTACATTTTTGTTTGTAGGTCTGGGTACTAATTCCCAAGTTCTGTTCTTTTCAATCTGATCTAGCTCTTCATTTATTGCCTTCATCCAGCTGTCATCTTTGCTTGCTTCATCTATGTTTTTGGGCTCAATTCTGGATAAAAGAGAGTAATTACTTATTACTTTCTTTCTTGTCTGAATGCAAGCTATGGGATCTCCAATTATTTGGTCTCTAGGATGATTTTTCTGCCAGCTGCCCGTTTTGAATTTTTTGTTTTCTTGCACCTCTGAGTCATCTGATAAGTTATCTGCATCAGCCATAGACGTATTTTCTGTTCCATGCACTTCATCTCCTTCAATGACTTCTTCGTAGATTGGGTAGTTTTCTTGAAAGTTAGCTATTTGTTTCCTCCCTTCATCGAATTTAACATCTGCACTATCCACAATTTTCTTGAGTCTCTTGTTGTAGCATTTGTAAGCTTTGCTATTTGGAGAATAACCAACAAAAACACCTTCATCTGCTCTATCTTCAAACTTTCCAAGGTTGTCATCAGTTTTTCTGATGTAGCACTTACAGCCAAATACTTTGAGATGTTTAGCTGTTGCTTTTCTACCAAACCACAACTCATACGGTGTTTTGCATTCATGAGTTCTTAACATATACCTGTTTTGAATGTATACTGTTGTGTGAACTGCTTCTTTCCAGAATCTATTTGCTATTTTGTTTTCATCCAACATGGTGCGTGCCATTTCCTGTATAGTTATGTTCTTCCTCTCTACTACACCATTCTGCTGAGGAGTTCTGGCTGTTGAATATTGTCTCCTGATACCGTATTTTCCACAGTATTCTATAAATTCATTCGAAATGAATTCTCCTCCTCTGTCTGATCGCAAGCATTTAATCCTTTTTCCTGTTTCATTCTCAACTAGCTGTTTGAAGGTTTGAACATTTCAAAAGCTTTTGTTTTATCTTTTAGGAAGAATATCCATGTCATTTTGGAATAATCATCGATACACAGCATAAAGTATTTGTCGCCGTTTATGCTTTGAGTCCTCATGGGTCCACATAAGTCTATATGAATGAGTTCCAAAGGCCTGCTAGTGTGGTATTCTTTTGTTTTAAATGAAACTCTGGTTTGCTTTCCCTTCTGACATGAAGCACAAACATTTTTTGAAGGTTTCTTAATGGTTGGAATATCTCTCACTGCTTGTTTAGAGCTGATTTTCACCAAATTATCAAAACTTATGTGTCCAAGCCTCTTATGCCACAACCAGTTCTCTTCTTCTTGTCCGATGAAGCACATACCTTCTAAAAATTTTGAGAGTGTGTACAGGTTGCCAGACATCCTTGAACCGGTTGCTATCAATTTCCCATTGTTTATTTTTCTGACTTCACAACCCTGCTTCTTGAAAACCACTTCATGTCCTTTATCACAGATTTGACTCACACTTAACAGGTTATGTTTCAAACCATCCACATATAAAACTTCTTCGACTTGATTTTCCCTTCACTAATTTTGATGAGATCCTTTACCTATTATTTTGGCTCCATCATTATTTCCGAACTTCACAGAACCACCCTCATATTTTTGTAGTTTTTCAAATTTCTATTTATCACCTGTCATATGACTTGAGCACCCACTATCAAGGATCCACGGTACACATTTATTCTAAGCTCTAAAAGCTATATGCACTATTAAAGATTCATGTTCCTTCCTGAGCTGTTCTTTTTGTTTCCATTATGTTTTAACTATGGTGTTGGGTTCTAGCTTGGATTTCCCCTTTTCAAAATCTTGCACATATCCTTCAGAAGAAATTCTATTTTGTTTTGCCCTATATGGTTGAATTCTTCTTTTCTGAGATTGATTTGAAACAGAAATATCTGCGACAGTTTCTAGCAATATGCCCAAAGTTGTGACAATTAAAGCATTCTACTGCATAACTCATTAGAGGAGCAAAAGCATTTCTACTAGTGAAACTTCTAGGACCTATATTGTACTTGCAGTCCACAATTTTATGCCCATAACCATTACATTTAAAACAGAAACCATAGAAATAATGATTGAACCTGAAAGATGGTTTTTCCAAGTTGTTGCAGGAGCCTTGGATCTTCTTTTCTTTTGATGTGTGACCTTGGTAAAACCGTCATTGTCAGTTCCTATTTCAGGACTGGCATTATTGCTTTCTTTTGCTCGATTTGTTTTTCTTTCAACAGCCTGTTTCTTGTCTTTACTCTTTTCACATTCAACATTGCTTGCCTTTGGTCCATTTGATGATTCTCCTTCGAGTAAATCCCGGACCGAATTTGATACCTGTGGGTCTTTGATCGCTTAGGATTTTGTCCAACTTCATCGAACTTTCATCACGTTTTAAATGATAGCTAATTTTTTGATCCAGCTCTTGTATCTATATTCGAAGACTAACATTTTCTTCTTCCAATTTGCAATAGTAATCTATCTTCATGGTTACCTGTACTTCAAGATCTTCGAACATTTTCTTGTACTCTTCTGTCTGTGTTTTTAGACTGGCTATAATGTCATTTGCATCCTCAAGCTTCCTTAACAATTTTTTATTCTTTATTTTCTCAGATTTCCATTCCATAAGAGCAAAAACCAGCTCACCTTCTAAATCAACTTCAGCCTCACCTATTTCAATAGATACTTCAGAGTTCATTCCTTCTCTCTTTTGTGTGTTTTCTGCATCTTCTGATTCTTCTACTTCAAACGCCATAAAGAGAGCCTCACCTGTTCCTTCTTCAGAGTCTTCACTAGAACTGTCCTCAGAAGATTCTGCATTTCGGGAGATAAAGCTTTTCTTTTTGAAATTGCCTTTTCTGAAGTTAGTTTTCTTCCTCCATTCACTTCTTTCTTGATGCTGAGTTTCTTCACCTTTGTTCTTGTCATGGAGAGGAAATTTGATAGCAAAGTGTCCAATGCCTCCACAATTGAAACATTTAAAAGGTAGCTTTCCTTTGTATTTTCCTTTTCCTTTTCTTAGCTTTTTGACAAAATTTGCTTCCATTTCATCTGAAGCATCCTCTTCTTTAGACTCTTGTTTTGTGCTTTTTCCTTTTAGGGCTTTGAAAGCTGCTTCTCTGTCTGTGGGATTAGACCTTCCTATTCTCATTTCAAAAGCAGTCAAAGAACCATGCATCTCATCCATACTAAAACTATTTAGATCTTTGGCTTCTTCTATGGTAGAGACTTTAGAATCAAATCTAGGAGGGAGCGATCTTAATACCTTTTTCACGATAGCAACATCGGTTAATTCTTCGTCGAGACCTCTGATTGAATTGGTGATCCCATTGACTCTTTGCATGAAGGTCTCTATGTTCTCATCATTGTCCATATTTAAAGATTCGTATTGAGCTCGATGTGCTTGAAGCTTGGCCTCCTTGATCCTATCATCTCCTTCATGGATGTTCTCTAGTTTATCCCATATATCTTTTGCTGATTCACAATTTATGACCTTGACTAGCTCACTGTCCACTAGTCCACACATGATGGCATTTTTTGCTTTTGAATCATATTCAAATGCCTTTTTACCAGTAGTGTCTGTTGGAGCGGTGGCGGGAGCTTTGTAACCATTAACTACTGCACCCCGGATGTCAAAACCCAAAGCACTGAGATATGTATGCATTCTAATTTTCCAGAATGCATAGTTAGTCCCATCAAACAATGGTGCTTTGTTCGAGGAGAAACCTTCACCACTTGCCATTGCATAACTTCCAAGATCACCTTAGTTGTTTAAGCCTGTTCAGGTACTTGGATCTGATACCAATTATTGTAATCACAATGACACTGAGAGGGGGGGTGAATCAATGTGTTCTTTAAAAACTTCTAAAACAATTAGTTTTAAATCCAGCAACAGTTTAAAGAAGATAAGAGAGATACTAAATACATCAAGAAAGCATCACACATAACACGGCAATTTAATGAGGTTCACCAATGTGGCTACTCCTCAAAAAGGACTGCTTGGACTACCATCCAAATCCAGTCAATGCAAAGCTACAACATTACATAATCCTTTACCAGCACCAACTGGAAGGAGCACCAACCCCTTAACTTTATCTGCTTCAATAGAATGGAGCACCAACTCCTATTTTACCAGCAACCTACGGAAAGAGGCACCAACCCCTTGTGCCAAGCTACAACTGGAAAACAATAATAAAGATTACAGAATAAAACTTTCACCTCATTTCTCATAGTCTACTATTTTTTTGCATTCTATTGCTTCTGCGTGACACGATTCGCACTATCCGACCGCTTCTATATTCTTCTTTGCACTCTCTGCTGCAATAGGCTATTCGACACTTTTGCTTATTCATGCGCTAATATTTTGAACTTAGAACTCCATCTCTACACATTGCGCTTTTCATCCATGCAATCACGATATGCAGATTCGAACTACAACTTTGCACTCTACACGACCGAACTTGTGCAATCACTCTATTCGCATTCGCACATTATCTCAATGCAACGCACTCTGCTCGCTCTCACACTCTATCTTCCTCATATTTTCAACCGAAGTAACCATCCTTTTATAGATGAAATCTTAGAGACAAACCCTAGGAAACATCGGCTGTGAACCCTAGAAAATGTCGGTCGTAAACCCTAGAAGATGACGGCTTCAACCTCTAAGAGCATCCACTGTGAAACCCTAAAATATGTCGACTTCAGATCCACTGTAAAACCCTAAATGATGTCGGCTTCAACCTCTAAGAACATCGGCTATGAAACCCTAAAAGATGTTGGCTTCAAACCCTAAAATCCGTCGGCCCTGATTTAACTTTGTCGGCCTCAAACTCTTCTGCCACCTTCGTCACCTTCTTGTAGCTTATTGCCATGAAATAGCAACACGTCGCGATATCGTGACACTTTTTGTGGTCGTACGCCTTCTTGACCTTGTCGTCGTGAAATCGTGACCCTTTTGGCCTTCGAACGCTTCACTTCCATTCTTGTCGTGAAATCGTGACACTTTGATCAGTTGCTGACGTCATCCTCATTCTTGTCGTGAAATCGTGACGCTTTCGGCTTCCAGCAACTTTTCTTGCATCCTATCACGAAATCGTGACACTTTCAGCTTTTGCTGACGTCATCCTCATTCTTGTCATGAAATCACGACGCTTCCGGCTTCTAGCGGCTTTTCTTGCAACCTATCGTGAAATCGTGACACTTTCAGCTTTTGCTGACATCATCCTCATCTTTGTCACGAAATCGTGACACTTTCGGCTTCCGTACATTTTGAGCTTCATGCAGTAGTGAAATCGCTACAACTTTGTGCCTTGTGCTTCCAACTTGCTTTTTCCCATGAAATTTTGACTTGAACATAATCGTTGCATCTTTAAGTTCTGCACTTTTGTCTGGTAGCGAAATCGCTACACCTTCGTGTTGTGCAACTTTTTCCCGTAGCGAAATCGCTACACCTTAGTTTTGTGCAACTTTTACCCATAGCGAAATCGCTACACCTTTGTTCTGTTCATTTGCAACTCGTAGCGAAATCGCTATGCCTTTGTGTTGTGCCTTTGCAACTTGTAGTGAAATCGCTACAACTTTTTCACTTAACACTTTCTTCCTGCTTCGGCCAGCGAAAATTCAACATGTAGCGAAATCGCTACAGTTACTTCGACTTAGCTTCTTGGCCTCCGACATGTCATGAAATCATGACAGTTTGCCTTGCGCCTTCTCTCTCTTCCTACTTGTCACGAAATCGTGACATTTTCAACTATGCCTTCTCTCTCCTCCGAATTGTCGCGAAATCATGACATTTTCGATTGCGCCTTCTCTCTCCTCCGACTTGTCGCGATATCGTGACATTTCGGCTGCAACTTCTCTCTCCTCATTTTGGTCGCGATATCGCGACATTTTCAGCTGTGTCTTCTCTCTCCTTCGACTTGTCGCGAAATCGCGACAGAAAACATGTCGCGATATCGTGACAGTTTTCTAACTTGTCTTTTTCTTTGAATTTTTTCTATCTTCTGCATCTGAATGACTCCTACACTGTCTGTCCACTGCATCATTGGATCTAACTGCCTGTGTTGACAACAATGACAAACTTCTTGCACCTCCTTGCTCAACATGGTATTATAAAACTTTTATGTAACTGTTATCGCAGTGGCTATTTGTATTCTAAAACTATTATGTAGCTCTAATGCCTATGGCCACACTTACTACATAAGATATCACGATATGGTAGCTACCTTCGGGGTTAATCCCCTTTAGTTTCTAGCATGTAGAGATTCTATTGGAATATATTACATTATTTGGTACATGCTAATGTACCACCTTGGATACATCCTTAGATTATGAAGTGTTCTACATTATAAGTTATAATTTAATTTATGCAATGCAATAAGTGCACAAGTATTATTAAAGTGTATAAAGTATTTTTGTGTTGTAAATGTGCATAGTTCTCCATGTGCACATGTGTCCATAGAATAGGAAGTGGAAGAGCAAGAGTGATACATATAAAGAGTCACATTACATTATATATGTAGTGTATGTGTATATGTAAAGTGATATGATATGACATGATGTTACGTGACACTTACTTTTAGAGCTATTGTACCATTTTCATGAGCATTTATTAATGGTAATTTTATGAGTGATTGTTGAAGTTATTTTTGAGTTTTATACTTCTAGAATATTGCCATTATCATATATCATATTGTAAATTTTTTATTGATATTTTAGTGAATTTATCTTAAGTATTAAGCTTCAAAAGCTAATAGTAGTATCCACAATAAGGTTTTGACTTGCACAAGTTTTAAATTTACAAAGGAGATTTCAACTGGTGAAGGAGAAACCAGTGAAGTTAAGGATATTATCTTTGGAAAGGAAAATCATATAAGTTTGAAGATTTACTTATTCTAAGAATAAATTCATAATAGAAGATTACAGATATTGAAGATATACCTTGATAATGAGGAGACTGAGAGACCTAAGAAGAATGTCCTATTGTAGAAATTATCATATTGAAGAAGACTAAAAATTGTAGATTGGCTAGTTTTTCCACAAGGTTGAGGGAGAAGTTGTGAAGACTAGGACTCAACACAAAATTCTTTCCACTAGTTTTGAGAATAACTAGTGAAGTTTATAAAATTTAGAATTTTGTATATTTTAAGTATTTGGTTGTTACTATCTAATTTCTTGTTGAAGAAAATAAAATCTCAAAATTTGGAAAGCTTCCTACAATAGATAGAAAATAATTTCACCTTAATTACTTGAAAGTCTATGTGCTTTTCTCATGCAGAAATTAGTTCCTTATTACAAAAATGGAGGTCCAAGAAAAAGACCCTGTTGGATATTGGAGATTGAGGAGACTCAAGAAGGAAGTCCCAATAGAATATTTAAGACTAGAGATAGAAATATACAGATTGAAGACTTCCATATTTGAAATATTGAAGATCACATTTAAGACTACAAATTGAATATTGAAGAGATTTGCGTAGAAGGTTCTCATAGAGGATTGAATATTGAAGGTTGAAGGATATAGATTGGAGAAGTTGAAGAGACCCAAAAGTAGTCATATTGAAGAGCTTCTATATTTGGAATATTTAATATCTAATATTGGAGATATAGGTGCACTAAGGAAATATTCTATTGCAGAATTGAGAAGCAACAAATTTAGGAGATCTAGGAAAGTGATTTCATTACATAATTACCATAGTTGGAATATTGAAGAGACCAAGAAAATGTCTCATTGAAGTTTTAAGAAAAATATTTGAAGTTTTTTAGACTTATAAGACCCAATAGAAGTGGTATCAAGAGAATTTGGAGAAGATAAAGAAGGCTAGATAAATCCTTACTATAAAAGTGATGGTTGAAGGATATTTGAAGAAGGTTCATGATAGGAGATTGCAAGCAAGGAGGAGTAACTTTGCAAAGTTGAAGAAGTAACCATTGGAGGAGATTTGGATAAGGTTCATGATAGGATATTGTGAGCAAGGAGAAGTTTCTAATAATAAGGATTTGGGAAAATTATCACCATACAACAACAAGCCTAAGAGAAAGAATATTTTGGCAAGAAGTTTACCAAATTTTGGAGAAGGGTTTTGAAGAGCTCAATACATTAAAATTCTTGAGGAAGAAGAAAATGAAGGTGGTCAAATTTAAATTCAAAATTTGACAAGAATATTTAGGGTGCATAGAATATTGAAGATCCCATAATTTTAGGAAATTTAAGGACTTCTACAATATTTTTGAAGGATGATTTGATAAGAGAAGCTTATAGGTTTTTGAAGGAAAAATTGAAGGGTTGAAGGATACTAAATTGAAGAAGATACTGGGCTACAAATTTGGTAAGGTTTGGGTAGGTTTAAGAGTGCCATTGAATAGGATATTGAAGAAGATTAAGACAACGAAAGAAGGAAGTATTTTTGAGATATTCATTGTAATTTTTGGATAATAAAATAGAGGATGACTTGATTGAGGAAGTTGTGAAATTTTTGATAGCATTTGGGAAGCATTAAAAGATACAAGTTAGAGAATTTGAAGGAGTAGTTTCAAAGGATATTTGTAGCCACAAAGTTATGTTTTGTGGATAACATTAGAAGAAGATAGAGAGCTGCAAGTCTGGAGAACTTTGGGGATATTTGAAAAGACTTATTAGGCAGAAAAATAGTAGAAATTTGAGCATAAATTAGAGCTATGAATTTGGTAAGTTTTGTGAAGGATAAAAAAGGTACAAAACTTACAAAGTTGATATTACAATAAGGGGTGAATTAAATCACCAAAGAAGCTAGAAAAAATATACCATAAAGGTATGCGATATTGGTGCAACATAAGTTCATTATTTGAGGAATTAAATTTATTTTATATTAAGTATTTGAGATAACCATATTAGCCTTATTAAAATATTAAAGAGAAAGTGAGAAAGAAGTTTTCAAGCAAAAGGTGTTAATAGCATTTACATCTTAAATCTGCAGGATTGAAAAAATAAGAATCTAAGTAAGAGTTATTTAGAAAGGAAAAATAAGAAGAGTACAATAATATTCTTAAATTCTATTTTATATTTTATAAGAAAGAATATTTACTAAAGTGAAAGAAAATAAAATGAAAGCATTTTCTTGAGTAAGTTAAATACTGAACAAGGATTAAAAATAAGGTAGAATTTCTTAGTGTCTAACGACACTAGATATCCTTAATATAAAGGAGGAGTAAGAGCATTCAATTGGTGTAGAAAATTGCCAAGAAGAGGTGTCACTATTCAAGGGTGAGCCACAAATACACAAAGAAGTACCACCAAAGAAGAGATACCGGTATACAAGGGTGATCCATCATTACACAAAGAAGTATCATCATAAAAGAAATACTATCACTCAAGGGGGAGCCACCACTATGGAGCACCATTGTAGTCCTAGGAAGAAGAAGCACCACCATTATTCGAAGAAAGCTCCATAATCCTACAAAGCAGTGCCACCATAAGAAGTGTTGAGCAAGCCATAGATTTTTTTCCATGAAGTGCAAGTGAATAATTTTCTACGTAAGGATGCATGAGAATACATAGAAGATAAAAATATTAGGATTTAGGGTAAGTTACAAGTGTTTGTGGACACATTGTATGCAAAAGACACGTGTAAGAAGAGACAAGGATAAGCTTCAAATATCAAATAGGCACCAAGGTAAAAGGAGTCTTTAAGGCTTTTGTGAAGTAACATACAACATGCTATAATACCATTCACCCAAACAAGGAAATATCTCAAGAGAACAAGGAATATTATTTAAGAACAACAAAAGAGATTAAGTGACATGTGGCATGCATAAGGAGGAAGGTCACGAGTTTCTAGCACTCATTCCAAGGAGGGAATATTTTAAAAGGTTAAATATAGATGCGTCAAAGATATTCTTTACAAAGATGCATAGGAAATAGAAGGAAATATAAGCACAACCATTAATTGAAAGTTAAGTGGGAGTAAGAAGTGAAGTTCCATTTAGAATTGCAAGGAAGAGAGTTAAATCCATGTAAGGAGTCAAAAAATCAAATGTTAAACATTGCAGAGCACCTATGAAATATTTATATGCACTTGGCCAATCAGAAAGAGAAGGAAGAATATTTTTCAAGGGAACCAAAAGTTAGAAAAGGTTTTATAAAACAGGGAGCACCTATCAAGTGATAGTCATCCATTGTTGACCAAAGGGAATTACCACAACTAAAGTTAAGGTAATTTATTTTATTCAAAGCTTATTTATGCACATTCAAAATAAGGGGATATAAGGAATATATACAATTATTATTTTCTAACAATAAAATTGAACTTATATACTTTGGAGGGATTAGAACTAAAATTTGAAACCTTAGAAATAATATTTGTGCTATTTAAATATTTTTTGGAGGATTTAAAATTGGTTTAAAGGAGTCAAAGGACTAAACTAAAATTTTGTAATTTGTTTATTTAAATTTACAAAACTATTAAAAATATTTGTAATTTGAATAGAATACAGTAATAAGGTTTTCGGTACAAATTTTAATTTATAAATTTTGCAAATATTATTTTATGGAATTTCTAAATTTCTAAGTTTGAAATTATAAGGTATTCAACACCAACATTGGATTAAGAAATTTAGAAGAAATTATATTCTTGAGAGCTAAAATGATGTCTACTCCAAAGAGTTCATTGAATAATGAAATGGAAAGAGAAATCAGAAAAGGAAGAGTGAAAGTTATAAAGTATGGAATTAAAAACTTGATTGAAAAGTTTGAAGGAAAATTAGACTTAATCTCAAGTTTTATTTATAAGGAAGCATTAGAAGAAAATTTTGAAATATTAGAGTATTATCTGCATGCAAGAATATTTGAAGCAATTGACAACAACAAATATAGTATTATGATTCCTTTAAACATTGCTAGTATAACATATATGGGACTACTTGCACTCAAACATTACAAAGAGAAAGATTTGAAACAAAAGTAGTTGATTGAATCTCTTAAGAAGAAAACAAAAGTGGATGAATATTTCTTAGAAAAAGTATTTCATTCTTCATGTAATATTAATGATTCAACTTCATCAAATTTAGGATCCTATCATGATGCTATAATTTAATGCGCAAAAGGTTCTTCTCAAAAGAGGATTCATGATATGAAAGACAAAGGTAAAGAAAAAGTGTTTTTGCAAGAAGCGACTAACAATGTGACATCATCTAAATATTTATAGACTGACAAAGACAAGCAAGAAGAGAATAAACCTAATCAAGAAGGCATACAGTGCAAAGTGAATTAAAATATGAAGATCATATTAAATATTAAAGTATTCAATAACCAAATAATGTAATACAAGGGGTGTTGGAATATTACGTTATTTGGTACATGCTACTATACCACCTTGGGTACATCTTTAAATTAGGAAGAGTGTTCTAGATTAGAAGTTATGATTTACTTTATGCAATGTAATAAGTGCACAAGTATTATTAAAGTGTGTAAAGTATTTTGGTGTTGTAAATGTGCATATTTGTCCATGTGTACATGTATCCATAGAATGGGAAGTGGAAGTCTCTAGAAGAGTTAAGGCCAAGAGTGCTCCATATGAAGACTCACATTAAATTATATATAGTGTATGTGTATATGTAAAGTGGCATGATGTGACATGGTTTTATGTGACATTTACTTACTTTCAAAGCTATTATACCATTTTTACGATCATTTGTTAATGGTAAATTTATGAGTGATTATTGAAGTTATTTCTGAGTTTTATATTTCTAGAATATTTCCATTATCATATATATCATATTGCAACTTTATTATTGATATTTTGGTAAATATTATCTTAAGTATTCAGCTTCAAAAAATAACAAATTATAGGTCTTCCTAGCTTTATCTTAAGAACTAAGCAAGGCCTTTATAGAAAGATACCCAAATCCCTAGCACATTACATGAAGATCTAGTTTTTTGTACCTTGAGCTTTGATACCAAATGTAACAACCTAAAAATATAACTAAAGGGGTTGTATTTTTTTAAACATTTCCTAATACACACTTAATCGAGAGAGAAATATTTATCCCAATTGATATAAGCATTTAAAAAGAGTATCTAAGTTAACCTAAAGTTTAAATTTGTCTATATTATCTTCCCAAAAACCAACCTTATTTCTAGGATCTATTTAGGATACACCCATCTCCATACCATACATATTTTTTTTGTGTATGTATACTATGCATATTATGATAAGATATTAGCCACATTTCTATTAGGGTTAATTTATCTCCTTCTATCCATTGAAGGGTATGCTTATTTTGATACCATACATAAGTCTATTTATGCAAGTATATGATGTGTACTACAAATAGGCTACTCATATCATATTTGTGATGAAGTAGATTAATCCTTTCATAGATAGTAATATTCATTTAATAACTATTTTGTTGTATGATCTAATAAATTATCTATTGGAAGATATTCTATCAATAAATTTTATCCACCATCAATCCTATGAGATCACATATTCTCCTAGGTTCTGGAAGCACGAGGATACGGAAACAAAAAGGAATATGCCAAGCACGATGCGTGTAAAACCAAACTTAACGCTAAAAGCCTATGTATTGAAAAATGCATGAAAGGAAAGAACATAGACGAATCGACACAAGATAAAAGCAATATGAAATATGGCCTTCTTTATTGATATGCTTTCAAAGTCGTGTTACAATACGTCTCCTTCCTTTTTAGGGGATAGGAGCGTCAAATATGTTTCTTGTCACATCCATGGATAGCAATCCTTCTTCCGCGTGCCCACATGTAAGATGGGCGGACCAAAACGTCGCCACCGCTTGTGTATATGATTTTTGACTCCTTCCTGCTCCTCTGATGTTAGAAGACCTGCGTTCAAAGAAATAGAAAATATTAGTAGCACCTGCAGATAGAATAAAACATGTATTTCCCAAGGCCTACTGTTAGTGTATGCATGAAAATATTAAAACGATAACCAAATGATATCAGATCGACCTAAAAATTTAATAGAAGCATAAATATGTTACCAGGAAGCCACTACAAAAGGAATAGTCTAGAAATTCCTCACAGATTTGTATTCGCTCCGGGGTGGGACGAATAAACCTGCAATAAATTATCAGAAAGCACCCTCTTCAATGTCCTACCTAGGAAGCTCCAAATGACCTACAAAGTTGGGGTTAGCTAATTGGGGGTGTTTTGGGAAGACCCAGATGGTCAGATTTCTCCAATTTGGCCTCTAGCACCCAGATTTTGATGATGGCATCTACAACTTAGTAAAGGCGGGAAATGATAAAAACTTGGTCAAAAATGCTCAAAATGAAGTGAAATTTAAACTACAGACCTATTTAAATAACCTAGAATAAGATGCAAAAGAAAAATCAGAGAAATCTATCACATATTTCTAATCATCCCGGGGTGGGGCGATTAGAGCTACGACAGCTTGGGGAGCGCCCGGGGGCAGGACGCCCACCGTTTGGGACTTTGTTTTGGCACCAATCCACTTGGGATGGGTCCAAAACTTCTTATGGGGTGTTGTCGACAAATTTTGTGGGATATTGTGGCCAAAAATTAGGTTTTGGGTCTGGATTCGTGCTTCCAATAATCACCCAATAACCTCCCTTTCGAATGAGAGATTAAGGATGTGAAAGGCACAAATCGCAAGTAGGTATGTAAATTGGCAGCACTTCGTTGCTCAAATGCTCCTTCTCTGTATATCTTTTGGGTGAGAAAACTCACCAATTTATAGACCTAGGGTCTCTCTGTTTGAATTGCGCATGCGAGGGCGCCACTTGAGTTGTTTGTCCTATTTTGAGAGAAAAGATAATTCCTTGATTTAGAATCTCCTTGCATGAGGTCTCTAAAATAAAGACATGCATGACTGAAGTCTCTCTTCTTGATTTGGAGCCGTTCCTCGCAATTGCATGGCCTGCAGCTTCAGTTAACTGGCGGACTTGTCGAGGTTTGAATTTTTGCCAGTCAAACTTGCTATTCGCCTCACCCTGGGGCGAATGCTGATATTCATCCCTGGGTGGGACGAATGCCAATTTGTATTCATCCCTGGGTGGGACGGAGCAAAGAGTGCCAAAAGGTGCCAAATTGACCTCTGACCTCCAAAA
Source organism: Wollemia nobilis (assembly GCA_028583015.1). Taxonomy (NCBI): domain Eukaryota; kingdom Viridiplantae; phylum Streptophyta; class Pinopsida; order Araucariales; family Araucariaceae; genus Wollemia; species Wollemia nobilis. The sequence goes on from JAQPPZ010002593.1 coordinate 1,700,568, forward strand.
CTACTTTTGGGAGTGGTTAGGACCACTGTTTAACCTCTAGGGGGCTGCCCTAGGGGCTGTGTGTGTCAATGCGATCAGCGCTTGTTGTCACATAATCGGATTGGTGTTGTTTTGGTGTCTACAGATGCCCCTTTTTGGGAAGCGCTGTGCAAGGCGTAGTGCCGAGCAAAAATAGATAACCAAAGCACTAATGATTAGGGTTTCTCAGTAACCTAACCAACTCTTGATGCCCCAAGTATGGAAAGGGCACGCATTCTTGAATCCTTGCTTTTGACGAGCTAAGGAACTTAATTCAAGTGTTAACCTTTTTCGGTGAGGTGTTACTTGAGCTTGGACATTGATCAGTCATGAATAGGCAAAGGGTGCAACCTTTTGTCTATGGGAACCTTGAGTTCATGATTCATGAATGCCAAGTGTTTGATCAGCTTGTGATTATTGCTTGTTTGCTGCCCAAGCGGGGGCATGATTGTCTTTGTCAATGATCCTTTGAATGCGTGTCATTTCCTTGATTGGGTATGTTTTTGTTGATTGGTGACTAAGTGTGACTACCCCCTCAAGCGACGAATCGATGAGGGAATGACCGACATGAGAAAAGTGATGAGTCGCTTGACCCAAGATGACTTAGGTAAGGGTGCCTTCAGTTGTTTACCATTGAATGCGAAAGCAGTTTTCGAACATTTTGACCTATTTTTGGTGGGTGTGAACCCTTTTTGTGACGCATTTTGGAGCTAAAATTGTCAAAAATCCATCCTCCCGTGGAGCGGTCCGGCTATGATAGCCTTCTTAGGGAGTAGGATAGTGATAATTTGTAACCCCAACGTCTATTTTGGATGCCAAGAATGTTAGGCGCAAAAGCGCCTTCGTTCGGCAATGTTATTGCTATTTTTGGTTGGGTTTTGACCCATTTTGTGACGCCGTTTGGGGATGAAATTCTCAAAAATCCATCCTCCCGTGGAGTGGTCCGGCTATGGTAGCCTTCTTAGGGAGTAGGATAGTGAGGATTTGTGACCCCGACATCTATTTTGCATGCCCGGAATGTCAAGTGCAGAAGCACTCTCATTGGACAGTTTTATTGCTTTTTTTGGTGCATTTTTGTGTAGTTTTATGGTTTTTTGAAATTTATGCATAGTTATTTATGATGATGTATGCATGTGGTATTATGAATGTGATGTTTCTAATTATATGATGTATGCATATGGAATGAATGAAATGATTTGTTGATAACTTGTCGATGGCACCATAGACTGTGCAAGATTGATTGGCTTGTTGTACTTATGGGATGACTTTGTGGAATGACTTTGCATGTGAAAACTTTGTTTTTGTATTTTGCATATTTTTTGATGGTGATGTACGGAATGAAATGTACCAGTTGTTTTAAAATGTAGTTAAGCTTTTTTGAGATTCAGATATTTTAACTAACTAGCCAAGACTGTACATTTATCTCGCAAGACTTTTGAACAAGGTATAAATCCGACTTGGAGGTTAACCAAGTTATTTCACATCCTTGTGTGTGCAATTGAGTTCGTTTATGTGGTATTTGTCAGGATACCGCCAATGCCAGATAGGCTATCAACCAAACCTGTACTGAGGATCACCTAATTAGCTCCACTAACTCCATTGTTGTATTTAGTAAGATTAATCCATGGGACAATCTAAGGTACCATAAGCTAGCTCATCCACATGCAAACATTGGTCTGTTCACATGCAAAGCTAATGTGATAGACATATCGTCATGCGGTTAGGATACCGCCATTGCCAGGTAGGCTGTCCACCAAACCCGTAATGAGGATCACCTAGATGGTTTTCGAATGCTGAGAATTCTAGGGATTCAAGTTCAGGATGTTTATTTGCTCAATGGTTTAGGATACTTGCTCGTATACATAGTGATGAAAATCACTATTTATTTTTCTCTTTGTTTTTCTTTTTGAGCAAGGATTTTGAATAGTGGTGATAACCACTATTATTTGATTTTGGATTTTGAGCTTTGTAAGGTTGAGCTTGTAAGTTTGTGGCTTATGAATGGCCTTGATCCTTTTGGCCTTGGGGATGACTACCCATCCTGTTCAGGGACGTGTAGTACGAATCCTTACGACTTTGGGAACCAAAGGGGATGATGGAGATTATGAAGTAAGGGCATTGATATTTTAGGCCTTGGGGATGACTACCCATCCTGTTTAGGGACGTGTAGTACGAATCCTTACAACTTTGAGACCAAAGGTGAGTGGAGATGGTCGTGATGATGGCTTGTGGGAATTTTGTTTTTGAATGGCATTGATCCTTTTAGGCCTTGGGGATGACTACCCATCCTTGGCAGGGACGTGTAGTATGAATCCTTACAACTTTAGGGACCAATGGTGATTGGGATTTTTGGTAGTGGTGAAAACCACTATTTATTAAGGGGAATTGATGGGGAAGAGCTTGTCCTTTTGTCAATTCTCAACACTCTTGAACCATTCGCATAGGGGGATGAACAGGCTAATCTTTCACCTATGGTACCCTAGACTGCTTTGTAGGTTTCTCTTGCGTTCACACAACTTAGGAATTATTTTATGTGTTTTAACTTGTGTAGGGATGTTACGTAACGAGGCGTGATCCAAGTAAAACTTTCCCTTGTAAAATCTGTTTAACTTTGTACAGTTTTTGGCTAGAAATTTAAAGACAATTGAATGACGAAAACCCTATATACATTAGGAGACAATTGACTATGCTAAAAATGGGGATGGTGTTATTCGGGATGTATGTGTTTATAAAATGGATTTGATGTGGAAAATGATGGAATTGCCAAGTAATTACAGTCTATGGTGCTTTTGACATGTATGACCTAGCAAATATGCAATGTATGGATGTGATGCCTAATGCAACCTATATTTTTGTATTTTGATTTTTTATGAGTATGCATGGAATTGAAATGCAATTTTTTTTGTTATTTTTGATGATTTTATTGTTTTTGTTTGTTTTTGAATATTTATTTTGACCAAGCGGTTATGGTAACCCTTGGAGCTTTTGGTTTGACCAAAGGGTTTATGGATACCTTTGGGGCATTTTTGGGGTTGACCAAGCGATTGTGGGAATCCTTGGAGCTTTTGGTTTGACCAAAGGGTTTATGGATACCTTTGGGGCATTTTGGGTTGACCAAGCGATTGTGAAAATCCTTGGAGCTTTTGGTTGGACTATGGCTCTCTAGATGTGGAATGGCCTCAAATGACTGATGTTCAAGGGTTCTAGTTCCTTGATTCCTTCAAGAGAGGTGAGCCGGTATGTTCCAGGTCCTATTCTACTGTCAATCACATAAGGACCTAACCAGTTTGCCATGAACTTGTCCCTTAGATGGGATGACAAATTAGAATTCTGTTGGTTCTCTTTTAAGACCAAGTCACCAACCTAAAATTCCCTTAGGTGGACCTTCATGTTGTATGCTTTCTTAAGTCGCTCTTGATAGATACGCAAATGCTCGAGAGCATTGATGCATCGTTCATCGAGCAACGTCAGTTGGTCTAACCAGGCCTACCACGTAGTGTCATCATCGATGAACTCTTGCATTGAAATGCATAGGGAAGGGATTTCCAACTCAAGAGGCATGACTGCCTCGGAGCCATACACCAAAGAAAATGGAGTTGCCCCAGTGGGCGTCCGAATGCTAGTGCGATAAGCCCATAGGGCAAGCGGGATTTGAATGTGCCAATCCTTATGACTATCTACGACTATCTTTTTGAGGATGGCAACTAGCATTTTGTTTGACGCCTCTGCTTGCCCATTTGCCTACGGATAATAGGGTGTTGAAAAACTGTGCTGAATTTTGTACTTTGTGGTCAAAGCACGCACATATTTATTCTTGAATGACGTCCCATTATCCGAAAGGATCTTGGATGGAATACCAAAATGACATATGATGTTATGCAAAATAAACTCTGCAATGCGGGTTCCAGTCGTAGAGGTTAGCGGAATTGCTTCCACCCACTTGGTGAAGTACTCGATGGCCGTTATGATGAACGTGTGATGACCCGAAGATGCAGGGGAGATCTTTTCGATTAGATCGAAGCCCCACTATGAAAAATGCCAAGCCGATTGGATCGGTTGCAAGGCCTAAGAAGGTACGTGTGTCAAATTAGCATGGTGTTGACACTTCATGCACTTCTTTACATATGCGCAACAATCTCGCTCTAAAGATGGCCAATAATAGCCCATGCGAAGAATGCGCTTTGCGATGGCCATACCGCTGAAGTGGCCACCACATGTACCATCGTGTGCTTGGGTGATCGCCCAAGCGGACTCTTGTTGGTCCAAGCAACGGAGGAGGATTCCTTCATAGCTCCGACGATACAAAATGTCTCCTAACAAGACATGTTTTGCCGCTTTCTATTTAAATGATCTTTTCATGGCTTGTGTCAATCCAAGTGGGAGGTTACCTAACTTGAGGTAATCCCTAATGGGTGTGTACCAATCCTGCTGATCAGAAACCTCGATGGTATGAATGGCCAATCCCTCTTGAAGTTCATCCCTAGCAAAAGCTGAGTGGGAAAGAACTTGTAAAAATAGCGTTGTGTTGCTATTAAGAGGGGTCGGGGAGAACAAGGACCCCCAGTTGGCATGAGTCAGACAATCATGGATTCGAGAGAACCTATCCTGAGATGGTTCAATCTGGATCAGGTGGATTCCTGGCGTTAGGTCAGAGCTTGCATGCTCCATCATGGATTGTGATAATGTTTTGACCTGAATGGTTGTCATTTCACCGGAAGGGTCTTGCGGGATTAGTGACCCCAAGGAGGCCATAGTATCCACAAAATGATTCGATGATCGAGGGAGTGCCTCGATGTCATACCATTCAAGTTGTGCTAGGAATTTGTCCACAAGGGCTTTGTAGGCCTATAGAACTGGACATTTACATTGGAATATCCCCTTTACTTGATTGAAAATTAACAACGAATCACCAAAGATGTTTAAACATTTAATGTTCATGGTGATTGTTGTCTGAAGACCTATGAGCAAGGCTTCGTATTCTGCATTGTTGTTGGTGCATGAGAAGTCTAATTTAAATGACAGAGGCATTGGAGCCCCTTGTGGAGTGAAGAATACAATTCCCGTGCCACCTCCTTGCTCACATTTAGAACCATCGAAGAATAGGGTCATGTCAGCCTGTGACTCAAGCTCATCAGAATCTGGCGATTCTGAAACATGGAAAACCCCATCATCAGGTAGTTCTACGGTCAGAGGCTGATCATCTTCAAGAGGAGCCTCTACCAGTTGATCGGTGATGACTTGACCTTTTATGGATTTCTGTCCAATGAATTCTATGTCAAACTCCATCAACAACATGATCCATTTCGCCGTGCGGCTACTATGATAAGTATGACTCATCATGTATCGCAATGGATTCTCCTTAGACACAACATACGTCGTATTGTTGAGCATGTAGTGGCATAGCTTTTTGGTAGCAAACACCACTGCCAAGCAGAGCTTCTCAACGTATGCATAGTTAAGTTCATAACTGACCAGGGTGCGGCTAAGATAGTAAGTAGCCTGTTCTTTGTGTAGTTCATTTTTTTGGGACAGCATGGCGCCCAGTGCCACCTCAGTAGTTGAGATGTATAAATAGAATGACACTCCTGGTCTAGGTGGTGCCAATATTGGCGACGAAGCCAAGTATTGTTTAATGTCATCAAAGGTTGACTGGCACTCGTCATCCCAGTGAAATGTTACCCCCTTGTGCAATAATTTATTCATGGGTCGGCACTTGTCAGATAGCTACGCTATGAAGCGCTTGATTGACGTGACCTTTCCCTATAGACTTTTGAGCTGCTTGATGGTAGTTGGGGGAAGCATTTCAAGGATTGCCTTGACTTTGTGTGGGTCTACCTCAATTCCTCATTTGGAGACTATGTAACCCAAGAGCTTTCTAGATGTGATGCCAAATACGCACTTCTTGGGGTTTAGTCTGACTTTATGTTCCATGAGGCGATCGAGGATCTTGCTTAAGTCATCGAGATGATCTGGGCGCAAAAGAGATTTGGCCAACAAATCATCCATGTAATCTTCCAAAGTTTTGTGCATGTAATCATGGAAGATGTACGTCATGGCACGTTGGTAGGTGGCGCCAACATTTTTAAGGCCAAAAGGCATGACCTTATAACAAAATGTCCCCCAAGGCATTGTGAATGCCATTTTTAGTTGGTCCTCGGGATTGATACGAATTTGATTGTATCCCGAGAAACCATCCATGAGGGAAAGCATTTCATGGCCTACTGTAGCATCTACCAATGCATCGATGCTAGGCAAGGGGAAATCATCCTTAGGACTCGCTTTGTTTAGATCTCAAAAATCGATGCATATGCGAATCCTCCCATCGAGCTTTTTGATGGGAACCATGTTAGACAACCATGGTGGGTAATCCACATAGATGACAAACTGTGCATCCAACAACTTTTGTAGCTCATCTTTGACCATTAAGGCCACTATTGGGTGCATCTTACATAGTTTTTGCTTTACTGGCTTGACTGTCGGATCAAGCGTTAGATTATGCATGACTAGCTATGGGTCTAGTCCCGACATGTCTTTGTATGACCATGCAAAAACCTCCTTCTTCTCTTTGAGAAGGGCAATGTAGTCGGCTTGCTCTTTGGGGGATAGACTTACCCCTAGCTTGATGATTTGCAAATTCACTGGATCTGAGTCGATGTCTACGTCAGTCATCTCCTCGATTGACATGTGGGACCCGTCCTCCAACTGGTGTGGAGTTGGGATCAAGTGGATATCATTTGCTGAATTTAGATCATCATTCGGAACATCAGGTTCCTCTTCAACATGGAAGACATCCTGAGTCTATCCTAGGGTGAAATGGAACATCCCACCACAAGGCCAATACTCTGATGGGGATGGCGGTGTGTCAGCATGATCCCAGTCTATAGCATCTAGGTCTAGATGCAATGACCATGTCGGGTCAGTTGGATCATGGATGGGGGTGGTTAAATCAATGGAGATCATGTTAATGAAATGATTGTGGTCTCCATTACCATGGGTATGACTGCTCGGACATCCTAGATGATCTTTGTGCTCCGGATCTGGCTCTGTGGGTACTGGCACAAATGGATCAGCCCTATGCATGGATAAAAAGATAGGGTCCACCCTAGGCACTGATGGTTGTATAGGGTCTCCAGGTGAAAGATGCTCTCTGTATACCTGGAGTGGTGGGTGCAGTAATTGCTATAACTGCACCGGGTTGAGGTGCCACCTATGCCTTGGCCCTATGTGTAACTGTTCAAACATGTCATCTATGTCCAAGGGATATTGTTGTTGTCGCATATGATTGAGATAAGCCATCTCAGTTTCATCTTCATAATCACTGTCAGAGATCCAAAGGCCTTCGTTGGCTCCAATAACTATTTGTGACATATGAGGCTCATCTTGCTCGAGCAAATTAATGTGGTCCCATCGAGGTTGTTCCGCTCTCTACGGGGGGACCTGATTCTCTTGAGGTGGCATATGCTCAATTGGAGCATCCAAAGGGAACATTGTCAGGAAGCTCTCCTGATAATCATCCATGGGATGTACTTGTGAATGATTGCTATCAGACTCGAAAGGATCCCAAGGTGCTACCTCGTATTTTGACTCATCTTCTGAAGACCCTTCTTGGTCTTGTCCATATCCCTCTTGTAGGTGAGTCCTCGAATTTTCTCCCTTTTTGTCGAAGGGAAAGGGTTGTTATGGTCAACAAGGTTGGTTGTTAGCAATGGGAGATAATCCCCCAATGTATATGTTGTGTTAGGATTGGCATATGGATCTAATGCCAACCCATCCTTGTTGCCTATCCCTAGGCCTTGCATGTTCTCTACCAAGATGTCTAGGGGCAGGGGGTGGTTGAACCCTACTCCTGACTTGTCATACGACATTTGATATCTCGGTTGGCAAAGAACACGCACTCCTTGCTCATACCTGCCCAACCCATATCCATGCCAATTGCATTGGCCAAGATATCTCAAAGCGAAGTCAGGGTTGGACAGATAGTTGACATCCTCAGCAAAGGGCTCTTCATCTTCGTCTTCTTGCATACAAGTCTCAATGCCATTATCCAGGCCCCCATAAACAAAGTTTGTCTGATTGGGTGGGTAGCCTAGAGGAACCACAGAGCCGATGGGGAGTCGAGGTCTCCCCATGTCCTGCATGGACTCAAGTGTGGGTGTTGCTACAATGTTCCTCACTAGATACTCCCCCAGGCCCATGTTGGCCATCTCAACGGTGACCGTTGGTGGTTGAGGGGAAGCGAATGGGAGTCCTTCCTGAGTCCACTCCATGTGGGGTGAACTAGGCGTCTCGACTTCCATTCGGCTAGGCATCTCTTCGGTAGAGATGGTTGAGACTAGGGGTGGTTCCTCTTCTAGGGGTTTCTTTCCCTTGTCCTTTGGTGTGGCCACCATAGGTGGCATCATTGTTGAAGGACCAGATGAGGAAGATGGACCCTGCTAGGGATTCGATGGACTCGACAATGGGGATGCCTACGGAATCGGACCCTGGTTAGATGGATTCAACTAAAAATCCAAATGTGTTGATGGAAGGGTCGATTGCGGCATGAATTGCATCGTATTACAGTACTTGAAAGGCTCTAAGTCTGTCGGGACTACATGCACCTATCCTTCAAATGTATACTTTAGGCATTGATGAGCTATTGAAGGGACACACTTCATGTCCCTGATCCAAGGCCGGCCCAGTAAGATATTATAAGCCATCTCACCTTCCAAGATGTGGCACAATGTATGAATAGTCTTTTGTCCCACTTGGATGGGTAGGACAATTGTGCCAACCGTCGAGCATATTGCATCATTGAATGCTCGCAGTGTATAAGTGGAGGCCACGATGTGAGATGCCGGCAACTTCAGATGTTTCAATGCTACTGTTGTGATGATATTATTGGATGAGCCAGTGTCCACCAACACCCTCTTATACGGAATCCCGTTGACCCATGCAATAACGTGCAGGGGTGGATCCGCCACATCACCGATCAATCGATTTCAATTCATCTTCTCTAAAGGTGATGACTGGTTCTGTACATTGTTTTACATGTCCCACGAAGTTGTTGAAAGAGTTTGCTTCATGGGGCTGCAGCTCGATGGCTTTTAATATCTCCATTAGAGCCTCCCGATGGGGCGCTGATTGTTGAATGAGCTCGTATATGGAGAGCCTAGCCGACGTGGTCCTTAGACTTTGGGTAAGTCTAGTCCGAATCGTGGCCACTGGTCTAGGCGGGGGAAGTTGCGTAGGGTGTTGTTGAGGTTGTGACGTCGATGGAACTTCTCCAGTGGCCGCCATAGGGGCAGCTCCTTGATACCTCTTGTTCCTAGTCACGATGCTTATCATCCCTACATACCCCTGCATGGGGCAATTCTATTGCACCTCATTGACTTGAAGGGGTTTTGCCTGTGCATCATGGGTAGGCAAGGGGTCTCTGAAGACTCCCATATGTTGGTTGTTTGGCGCTACAGGGTTGTCCACCGCCAATGTCTTATTGTCGATTAGGTCTTGTACCAAACCTTTGAATTTCCAACATGCATTAAGGTCATGTCCCTTCCATCTATGGAACCTATAGTACAAGTCCTCCTAGTACCCCTTAGGCTTCGGTGCATTGGGGTCTATAGTTTGAATCTCTGGCAAGTTGATCAAGTTCGCCGCTGACAAGCGGTCAAACAGGGAGTCCCTGGACTCTGTGTAAGGTGTAAATTGTCGCCTAGGGTGACGCTACTGATTTTGTTCCTGCCTCTGGTTTTCTCTATCATAATTGTTAGGAGGCACCACCTGATAGTTAGCCTTTTGAGGTTGTGTTGCTTGTGCAGGCTTAGGGACATTGATAGCAACCTGATTGACCACAATGGGTTTCTGTTGCGTGGTCCCTATTTTAGTGTTCTTGGTCCATTCTTTCTTCTTAGGTTTGGTGATCTCGCCATCCTGTATCTTGATCTCCTCAATGATTTTGGCTTGTGCTAGAGCTTCCTCTAAAGTGGCATATTGTTGCAGCTACAATAGCATGGAGATCGATCTCAAACAGCTCTTTGAGAACATCTGAGTCAGGTCGGACATGGGAGGGAGGTAGGGCAGCTTTGAAAGTAGCGTCCTCCATCGGTTCCCATATGCCGCCATGGTCTCTTCCTCATACTTCCTGAGGCTAGCTAGGTCACTTAATGATACATTTTTCTTGGTGTTGAAGGTGAAGCATTCGAGGAACGCGTCCACTAGCTGATCCAAGTTACTGATGCTATGTTTTGGCAACTGAGTGAACCAATCCGAGGTAGGGCCTACGAATGTGGTTATAAATGTTCTTAGTAACAAAGCATCATTGTCCTGAATGCCAAAGCACTGGCTCAGGAATCTAGTCACATGCTCTTGGGCATCCTCCTCCCCTCTAAAGAGTGCCAACTAGGGCAGTTTAAAGTGTTCAGGGTATGGAGGTGCTAGCACTGATGGATGCACAGGATGACTACGGAGTTGGCGTAAAGTGGGATTTTGGGGCCCAGAAGTCTTGATCTCCATAGATTCTAAGTGCTCTAGCAGTGCTTTATATGCATCGAAGGATTTGATTTCTTCCTCCTTGGTTTGCTCCCATTGTGGGTTGCGGGGAACTTGAGGCCTATGGAGGGGTGGCTGGGTAGCAACCCCTCTGCCTTGGTAGGGCATTTCAGCCCGCTCTTCTTCTTGTTCATACTCCTCATAGGCTTCTTGAGGAGTGCCTGGCCGAGACCTATAAGCATAGGTGGGTGCCCGCGGAGGGTGCCCATCATTGTTTCTGGGAGTGGCCTCCCGCTCAGGTCTAGGAGGTCTTGGAGGCAGTACTTGATGAGGTCATGGAGACCTATCTCGCACCAAAGGGTTATGCCTCTCATACACTTCTACTTTATGTGTGCGAGGAGTTGGGACCTTCTCAGGCACATTGTTCAGGAGCAATTCGGTTGTCTGACGCTGAATGCGCTCTTTGTTAAGGTGACACAGATGTTCTAACTATTGTTGATCTTGCCTGAGCTGCGTAATCTGTGCTTGGCGGGTGGCATGTTTGGCAAATGCCAAGTCACTTTGTTCTGCCATCTCATGTTTAGGAAGCCTAGATGCCTCTCCTACATGTCTATCTCGGTCGTGGTGATCCGAGACCCCTATGGGTTGCTTCCCTCTATCGAGGTTAGCGACATTTACCTGAGGCTCCAGCCTCAATGGGTGATCCTGATACATAGCGGGTGCGGAGGTGCATCATTCCCACGTTGTGTACTACTCTTGAGGAACATAGTGGTCTTCCTCACACTCTCTTTCATATGCATAAAAGGTGCGGGCAGAATTGTCTTGCCCTATCTGGAGAGCCTGATACTCTGGATATTGTCTAGTGTTTCTAACAGTAATACGGGGTAGAGGAGGGATGACGAAATCATGTGGCCCCTCCTTCTGGACCCTCTGTTGCTCTAGCACTTCATCACTAGGCCACCCATAACGAGCTTCTAAGGGAGGTCTCCTATCTATGTTGAGTGCTACGTGTAGGTTCTCCTCTTGAAAGGACCTATGCTGAGTGGGGGTGCCTCTCAAAGAGGTGCCTCTATAGTCCTATTCTATGATGGCATGATGTGGACTATCTTGGGTGCCATGCCGCCAAGGCGGGATGACTAAGTCCTCAGGACTATATCGGAGGTGACTTGTCCCCCTTTGCACACTTTCTGCAGTGCTTGCCCGTGATTGGGCTCGGCTACGAGTGTACACCATGGTGATGTGCTCCTAAAGATGAGTAGATTTTTATCTTCTTTTAGGATTTTTTTATGCTACACTTAAACAGAAAGGAAACACACAATCAACGCAATGGTTATCTCGTTTAAAGATTAAAAGTGTGCCCTAGAATCTGGTTTAGTGTGTTTTGATGTTGTTTTGAAAGCTTTTTGTGAAGAACATTTAAATGCAATATGATGGCTCTTATGACTCCCAAAAAATGGTCGCCCCTTCGATATACCTTTGCCAGACCGATATACCAACCTCTCTATATACCCGCCCTTACGTGAGGGAAACTATTGGTACGTGAGAGCAGATGGTACGTGGAACATAGGCGGTACGGAAGGGGAATCACTCTGTTTATGACACCTACCATAGAAGACTTATCCTCATGCGCTGGGAATCACCCCCGCTACACTTGGTCAGCTTTCATCAGGATTTACGTCTAGCAATAGTCATGATCGGGGTTATGTATGCAGTATCTCAAGCCAAGGTGGTGATGAAATCCACCATTGGTCTTGCTCAAGGGTTGGGGTTTTACGACCAACTCCTTGTTGTTTCAAATTACCACGTGGTGTGTGGGGTTCTTTTTAAGTTGCATAAATGAAGCAAACAAGCATTCAAACTCTCCTATGCAAGCAAATAACCAGAGAACAAACAACAAAAATTTGATAGAAGGTGTTTAAGACCTCTACCTCTTCTCTGCCCAAATCGGATGTCTCTGAATTTCTGCTCTGAAATAGTCCAGCGTTTGAAAACTTGGTACCTGTAAGCAAAAACAAGCAACTTTGATCAGAAATTTAATCTTAAAAATCAAGGGACAGAGGTCCCACCATGATCACCACTAAAAGCATGAGGATACGAAAACAAAAAGGAATATGCCAAGCACGATGCGTGTAAAACCAAACTTAACGCTAAAAGCCTATATATTGAAAGAACATAGACGAATTGACACAAGATAAAAGCAATATGAAATATAGCCTTCTTTATTGATATGCTTTCAAATTCATGTTACAATACATCTCCTTCATTTTTAGGGGATAGGAGCGTCAAATATGTTTCTTATCACATCCATGGATAGCAATCCTTCTTCCGCGTGCCCACATGTAAGATGGGTGGACCAAAACGTCACCACCACTTGTGTATATGATTCTTTACTCCTTCCTACTCCTCTGATGTTAGAAACCTATGTTCAAAGAAACAGAAAATATTAGTAGCACCTACAGATAGAATAAAACATGTATTTCCCAAGGCCTACTGTTAGTGTATGCATGAAAATATTAAAACGATAACCAAATGATATCAGATCGACCTAAAATTTTAACAGAAGCATAAATATGTTACCAGGAGGCCACTACAAAAAGAACAGTCAAGAAATTCCTCATAGATTTGTATTCGCTCTAGGGTGGGACGAATAAACCTACAATAATTTGTCAGAAAGCACCCTCTTCAATGTCCTACCTAGGAAGCTCCAAATGACCTACAAAGTTGGGGTTAGCTAATTGGGGGTGTTTTGGGAAGACCCAGATGGTCATATTTCTCCAATTTGGCCTCTAGCACCCATATTTTGATGATGGCATCTACAAATTAGTAAAGGCGGGAAATGATAAAAACCTGGTCAAAAATGCTCAGAATGAAGTGAAATTTAAACTACAGCCTATTTAAATAACCTAGAATAAGATGCAAAAGAAAAATCAGAGAAATATATCACATATTTCTATTCATCCTGGGGTGGGGCGTTTAGAGCTGCGACAGTTTGGGGAGCGCCCAGGGGCAGGACGCCCACCGTTTGGGACTTTGTTTTGGCACCAATCCACTTGGGATGGGTCCAAAACTTCTTATGGGGTGTTTTCGACAAATTTTGTGGGATATTGTGGCCAAAAATCGGGTTTTGGGTCCGGATTCGTGCTTCCAATAATCACCCAATAACCTCCCTTTCGAATGAGAGATTAAGGATGTGAAAGGCACAAATCGCAAGTAGGTATGTAAATTGGCAGCACTTCATTGCTCAAATGCTCCCTCTCTATATATATTTTGGGTGAGAAAACTCACCAATTTATAGACCTAGGGTCTCTCTGTTTGAATTGCGCATGCGAGGGCGCCACTTGAGTTGTTTGTCCTATTTTGAGAGAAAAGATAATTCCCTGATTTAGAATCTCCTTGCATGAGGTCTCTAAAATAAAGACATGCATGACTGAAGTCTCTCTTCTTGATTTGGAGCCGTTCCTCGCAATTGCATGGCCTGAAGCTTCAGTTAACTGGCGGACTTGTCGAGGTTTGAATTTTTGCTAGTCAAACTTGCTATTCGCCTCACCCTGGGGCGAATGCTGATATTCATCCCTGGGTGGGACGAATGCCAGTTTGTATTCATCCCTGGGTGGGACGAGCAGAGAGCAAGGTGCCAAAAAGGTGCCAAATTGACCTCTGACCTCCAAAACTACTTTTGGGAGTGGTTAGGACCACTGTTTAACCTCTGGGGGCTGCCCTAGGGGTTGTGTGTGTCAATGCGATCAGCGCTTGTTGTCACATAATCGGATTGGTGCTGTTTTGGTGTCTACAGGGTTCATTTACTCCACTTATTTTAGGATCAATAATATATGATATATATTATACAAGAATGAGATTACAATATATAGGCATAAGTCTATATGAAAAACATGACACTTGTCAAGAGAATATGACAAGTGTCAAACTAAAACTGAAGGCATAGTGCACATTAATATTCTAACATTCCCCCTTAATGTAAACTATCATAACTATAGAAAAAAACAATTCAACATTAGGTAACATTCCACTTAATGTTGACTTCTCTAAAAAAAACCTATCATCCTATTTTATTACATTATTTGGTCTAGGATCATGCTCTTAGCAATGCACTCAATACAATAAAATGAGCCATAGAAGCCAAATATGTAGAAGAAGAAGAAATAAGAGAATAGAATCTTCTAAAGTGTCGTAGTTTGTAGTATTTAGAAGTTGATCTAAAAAAGTGCTCGGATAGAGTATAGGGTGTCTATGTCTATAGTCCCTAGAGTAAGTGTCCTTATGGTGACTTTATCATCTTATCAAAATGCATGGGTAACCAGCCACTGCATTCGATAGGTGTATAGATAAAGTGACTAGATACTAGGATCACTTACAAATTTGTCTTAGGAGTGTCAGGTTCAACCAAGAGTGCAATTCAAGGTACAAAAATTTGAGGCTAAAAATTATAAATGAAACAAACTCAAAATGACAAATGGATACCACCAATGTGTCCACAAAAAAACCTTTTCGATGGTTATAAATACCCCTATATTTGGGTTTCAATGGGGACTCCATATATTGAATACAATAAAATGGCCATGAGGGTCTTCCACTTCCACTTTCCATGTGGAAATAACAATTAAAAAATAGCCAAGGAGACACAGGCACTCCTGTTCTTGTCTTCAAACATTTTGAAAAAAAAAGTGGTTCCCTCCACTTTACAAAAGATGCCCCACTATGATTTAAATAAAGCCTAAATTACCTCAATTTAAAATTAGCCCTATTTAATTTGATTTAATTAAATAACCCCATGTTTGGACCTTTTTAAAAATATTATTCCCATGTCAATCAAGCTTGCAAGTTAGGAATTGTAGACAATAGTGCAACAAGACCATTCAACAGAAGTCAACAGAAAATTAATAGGTGTCCAAGCAACTAGCACGTGGGTAAGGAGGTAAACACATGGTGTGTGGTTTATCAATGGCAAAAAAAATAGGTGGTTCACACTTCTCTGAACAACGACGTCTCCACCAAAATGTGCATGCCACTGTGATTCACCCAAGGCTGCATTTTAGTGTTGTAGTTCGAACCTTGTTGGGATCAAAAAATAGAGATAAAATAGATAATAGCTCTTTCTTCTTCTACTACACTCTGATTATGGTGTCCATCACCGCATCAGGAAATTGTGTCATGAACATGAGTGCCTATATAGTGCACACATAGTGATATTAACAACTTGATGATGGAAGGTAGGTAACCAAACAACAAAAACAATATTGGTCATAATTAAACTAATTGAAAAAATCCCATGGAATTTCATCTCAACAAAACATCTTCTTATAATGCACCAAACAGTGTTGTCGCCAAACACATGGTTGGGTTTCTATCATCCAACAGGCCATAGATCCACTTTGCTATAAATATCATAGGGGGGTACACAAATAATGGTATCAACTAAAATTTTGAGAGGCTTGCCATGGTGGCCTTTCGCCATGCCTGCTGATCAAACATCACCACTGCGCTAGTCTGGTCTTGCATCAAGATGATGTGCTACAATGGGATCATGAAAGCCATCAAAATTATCTTTAAGCTGGCCATATCTAAAAATCTAGTGTCTTGGAATGCACAACACCTCACTGTTTTCTCACTCAGGCATGTGGTGGTGCTCTAGCTCTCGATAGAATGGGGTTGTTGAACCCATGAATCTACAAATCATAGTGAAAGAGTGTGTGTTGAGCAAGATGCAGCAAAAGTATTGTCATTGTTGTCAACACAGACAGTTGATGCAGTTGATGCAGTGGACAAGAGTTCAAAGGTTAGTCAGAACATGTACAGTGAATTTCCAAGAAGACAAGAAGTGGCCCAGATTCAAAAAATCAAAGAAAAAGACAAGTAAGAAAACTGTCGCGATATCGCGACATGTTTTTGTCGCGATATCGACAGGTTGAGAAGAAAGAAGGCAAAAAGAAAACGTCATGATTTCATGACATGATAGAGAGAGAAAAAAAAATTGTCATGATTTCGTGACATGGACGAGGAGAGAGAAGGCGCAAGCAAAATTGTCATGATTTCATGACATGGACGAGGAGAGAGAAGGCACAAGCAAAATTGTCATGATTTCATGACATGAACGAGGAGAGAGAAGGCACAAGCAAAATTGTCATGATTTCATGACATGAAGAGGAGAGAGAAGGCGCAAGCAAAATTGTCATGATTTCGTGACATGGCGAGGAGAGAGAAGGCACAAGGAAAACTATCATGATTTCATGACATGTTGGCAGAGAAGGAGGCAAGTAGAAAAATTGTCATGATTTCATGACATGTTTGAAGAAGAGGGCAGAAAAAAATGTCATGATTTCGTGACATGTTTAGAAAGTGCAAGGAAGACTGTCATGATTTCGTGACATGTTTAGAGCACAAGGAAAGTGTCACGATTTCATGACAGGATCGAAGAGAAAGTGCCAAGGAGAGAAAGTGTCACGATTTCATGACAGGATCGAAGAAGAAAGTGCCAAGGAGAGAAAGTGTCACGATTTCATGACAGGATCGAAGAGAAAGTGCCAAGGAGAGAAAGTGTCACGATTTCATGACAGGATCGAAGAGAAAGTGCCAAGGAGAGAAAGTGTCACGATTTCACGACAGGGTCAAAGAGAAGTGCAAGGAAGAGAAAGATGTCACGATTTCGTGACATGTTTCATTTCACTGGCCAAAGAAGAAAAGGCACAAGGCAGAGAAAGATGTCACGATTTCGTGACATGTTCCATTTTCGTGGGTGGAAGGAAGAAAAGGCACAAGGTAGAGAAAGATGTCATGATTTCGTGACATGTTCCATTTTCACGGGCGAAAGGAAAAAAGGCACAAGGCAGAGAAAGATGTCACGATTTCATGACATGTTTCATTTTGTGGGCAGAAGGAAGAAAAGGCACAAGGCAGAGAAAGATGTCACGATTTCGTGACATGTTCCATTTTCGCTAGAGCAAGCCAAGAAGAGTAGCGAGAAGGTGAAAGTGTCACGATTTCATGACATGTCTGGTTTTCATGGGTGCAAGCGAAGAAGTGGACAAGGAGGCAAAAACTGTCATGATTTCATGACATGTTGTATTTTCATGGGTAAAAGGCGAGAAGGGCAAAAAGATACAGAAGTGTCACGATTTCATGACAGGTCGCAACAACACGATAACAGACAGTTAACTAGAACAGAACAACAGTTAAAGGGGTAGTTGTAGAAGAAAAGCATGCAACCAAAATAAGAAGAGTTAACTAGAGTAAATGCGACAGTTACAGATAGAAATCATGCAACTTTTTAAGAACTGGAGTTAACTGGAGTAAATCGAACAGTCGCATTAATAGAATCATAAAATACATGCATGCACAGAAATGAATTCGTACAGTCATGGTAGAGATATACGTTGCATGTAACGTAATAATGCACACTCTATAAATACAAAAGGAGTTACAGTTGACAAGTGGCAGAAGAGAATAATAAAAGAATAGTTACGGGTTGCATGCGTAAATATGGAAGCTAAAAATAGAGACTTATATGTTATAAAAGCAGGTCTACATGAAGTATATTACTGCTACTGTAAGTGAGAATTTGCTACATAAAGAGGGTTAGAAGAGGGCCGAGAGAGAGATAAGAAGAGCCGTGAGAGCGTGCAGAGTTTAATCAAGTTTAATTAATTATAGACCAGTCAGGGTCATGTAAACAACGAAGGCATTTTTATGTCACTAAATTAAATCAGAATTGTAGTCCAAGTTGGTGCTTGGCATTAGGGGTTGGTGCTCCTATCTGTTGCAGCAGAAAAACAAGGGGTTGGTGCTCCTTCCAGTGGGTCTTTGGTAAAGTGTTTGTAAAATTGGTGTTTTGCAAAGGTTGGATTTGGATTGAAGTCCAAGCAGTCATTTTTGAGGAGTAGCCAAATTGGTGAACCTCATTACATTGTGTGTTGTGGTGTGCTCTCTTGTGATTATTGCTTTATCTATTTTCTAGTTCTCTTTGCTTCAGTTTTAAGAATTGCAGATCAGATTTTTAGCTACACTGATTCACCCCCCCCTCTCAGTGTCATTGTGAGAATATCAATTGGTATCAGAGCAAGGTTCTTGAACAAGCTTAATCAGCTAAGGTGATCTTGGAAGGAACACAATGGTAGGTAGTGAAGGATTCTCATCAAACAAAGCTCCTTTATTCAATGGAACTAATTACTCATTCTAGAGACTCAAGATGTAGACATATCTGAGTGCGTTAGGATACGACATTTGGGAGTTAGTAGAAAGTGGATACACAGCACCCGCTACTCCTCCAACGAGATACTGTCGATAAGAAAAAGGTGAGAATAACTCCAAAGCAAAGAATGCCATAATGTGTGGGCTAGTAGACAGTGAACTGATAAGGGTCATGAGCTGTAAATCGGCAAAAGACATGTGGGACAAATTGAAGAGCATCCATGAAGGAGACAACAAGATCAAGGAAGCCAAGTTGCAAATGCATCGAGCTCGATTCGAGGCATTACAAATGAATGACGATGAGAACATAGAGGCCTATGTGTTGAGAGTCAATGGAGTCATTAATGCAATCAGAGGACTCGATGAAGAGATCGAAGATGCGGTTGTCATGAAAAAGGTACTTAGAACTCTTCACAAAAGATTTAATTCTAAAGTTTTTGCAATAGAAGAGGCTAAAGATCTAAACAATTTTAGCATGGATGAGATGCATGGTTCCTTGACTGCATACGAAATGAGAATAGGACAAACTAAGCCCATAGACAGAGAAGCTGCTTTTAAAGCACACAAGAATACAAAAGCTGAACAAGAATCTAAGGATGAAGAGACATCGGATGAAACGGAAGCCAACTTTGTTCGAAAACTTACAAAGGGAAAAGGAAAGTATAGAGGAAAGTTATCATTTAAGTGTTTCAATTATGGAGGGGTCGGTCACTTTGCAGCTAAGTGTCCAATGAATGAGAAAACCAAAAGTGATGAAGGGTCACACCAAGAAAGAAGTGACTGGAAGAAGAAACCAAATTTTAGGAAAAGCAATTTCAAAAAGAAAAGTTTCATATCCAAGAATGTCAGCTCTTCGAAGATAGCTCAGGTGAAGATTATGAAGAAGAAACAGGTGAAGCTCTGTTCATGGCATTTGAAGAAGCAAAAATAGAAGAAAAATAGGAAGGTGATACAAAAAGTAAGGATGAGGTTGAAGTTTATCTGGAAGGAGAGTTGGTTGCTGCACTTAAAGAGTTGAAGACAGAAAGGAAAAAGAATAATAAGGTCTCAAGAAAGCTTGAGGATGCGAATGACATAATAAACAGTTTGAAAGTACAGACAGAAGAATTTAAGAAAATGTCTGAAGAACTTGAAGTACAATTAACCATGAGAATAGATGAGTGCAGCAAACTAGAAGAAGAGATTGTTGTTTTAAGAATGCGGCTAGAAGAAAAGAATCAAAAATTGAGTTGCTATCACAAACTTGAAGGAAGTTCTGCAAAGCTTGAAAAGATTATAAATAGTCAAGAGGACTACGAGGCATCAAGTTTGGCTTGGGGTTTGTCGAAGGAGAATCATCAAGTGGATCAAAGGCCATAACTATAGAACCAGTAAAGAAAGAGGATAAGATCAAGGTTGACCAAAGAAAAATGAATCTTGCAAAAGAAAGCAACAATGCCAGGCATGAGAAGACTGTTGACAATGAGGGATTCACAAAAGTCACACATCAAAGGAGAAGAAAATTTGTGGCTCCTACTACAAATTGGCAAAGACCAACTCCCAGGTTCAATCATTCCTTTTCTAGTTATTGTTTTAAATGCAATACTTACGGTCATAAGATTTCAGACTGCATTTATAATATAGGACAAAGAAATTTTTCTAGTAGAAATGTATTTTCACCCTTGATGGATTATGCAGTAGAATGCTATAACTGTCATAACTTTGGACACATTGCAAGAAACTGTAGAAGCACATATGCAGCAAATAAATATCAAGGAAGAAGAACTCAACCAAACAGTTTAAGGCAAAACAGAAAATTCCTAGATAAACATGCACGAGGCCATTGACAAAGAAAAGTCTAAACAAGTGACCAAAACTACGGTCAAATCAGAATGGAAAGAAAAAGAGCAACTCAAGGAAGAAAAGGAATCCTTGATTGTACAGACAACATTCAAAGCATAGAACAAATCTGCACCATGGATATTGGATAGTGGATGCTCCAGTCACATGACAGGAGATAAACAAAAATTTGAAAAATTACAGAAATATGAAGGGGGCTCTGTAAAGTTTGGAAATAATGATGGAGCCAAAATAGTTGGCAAAGGATCAGTCAAGATAAGTGATGGAAAGATCAATTCCAAAGAAGTTCTGTTTGTAGTTGGTTTGAAGCACAACTTACTGAGCGTAAGTCAAATCTGTGACAGAGGTCATGAAGTCATCTTTAAAAAGTAGGGGCTGTGAAGTCGAGAAAAGCACACGGTGGGAAGGTGATAGCTACTTGGATCGAGGACTTATGGAAATCTATATACTCTCTCAGAAACTTCAGAAGGATCATGCTTGATTGGACAGGAAGATGAAAATTGGTTGTGGCACAAGAGGCTCGGTCATATTAGCTTTGACAATCTGGTAAAAATAAGTTCAAAAAGAGCAGTAAGAGATATACCTACCATTGGCAAACCAGTAAATAGCATCTGTGCTTCATGCCAAAAAGGGAAGCAAACCAGGATCCACATTTAAAGCAAAGGAATACTTCACAGCAAACCGTTAGAGCTGATACATACTGATTTATGTGGACCCATGAGAACACAAAGCATAAATGGTGACAAATACTTTATGTTGTTCATAGATGACTACTCCAGAATGACATGGGTACTATTTTTAAAGCTTAAATCGGATGCCTTTGAGATGTTCAAGATTTTTAAAAAATAGGTTGAGAATCAAATTGGAAAAAGAATTAAATGCCTAAGATCGGACGAGAGGAGGAGAGTTTATCTCGAGAGGAGTTTGCAGAATACTATCAAAAATATGGGATCGAAAGACAGTTTTCAGCAGCAAGGACACCTCAGCAGAATGGTGTTGTTGAAAGGAAGAACAAGACTGTGCAAGAAATGGCATGGACAATGTTGGCTGAGAACAAAATAGCTGACAGATTTTGGAAAGAGGCAGTACATACTACAGTTTACATTCAAAACAGGTGCATGTTAAGGACGCATGAAAGCAAAACACCTTATGAGCTATGGTTCGACAGGAAAGCAACAACAAGATACTTCAAAGTGTTCGACAGCAAGTGTTATATCAAACGAACTGAAGATAATCTCGATAAGTTTGAAGATAGAGCTGACGAAGGTATTTTTCTTGGTTACTCGACAAAAAGCAAAGCCTACACATGTTACAACAAGAGGCTAAAGAAAATTGTGGAGAGTGCGAGATGTTAAAGTTGATGAAGGTAGAGATCGAGAAATTACTCATCAAGAAAACTACCCTATTTATGAAGAAGTCATTGAAGGAGATGAAGAAATGGAAACAGAAGAAAATCAAAAAATTGACCCAGCTGATTTAAGAATTGACTCAGAAGAAGAAGAGAACAAGAAATTCAAAACAAGCAGCTGGAAGAAAAATCATCCCAGAGAGCAGATTATTGGGGACCCAACAGTTGGTATTCAGACAAGAAGAGTAGTAGTATGGAACTACTCTCTATTATCCAGCATTGAACCCAAAAATATTGCTGAAGCAAGCATAGATGAAAGTTGGATGAAGGCAATTAATGAAGAACTAGATCAGATTGAGAAAAACAAAACATAGGAATTAGTACCACGGCCGACAAATAAAAACATAATTGGTACTAAATGGATTTTTTGAAATAAATTAAATGAAGACGGACGAGGTTGTGAGAAATAAGGCAAGATTGGTCTGTAAAGGCTATGCTCAGGTTGAAGGCATTGATTTTGAGGAAACCTTTGCACCAGTAGCTAGACTAGAGGCAATCAGAATGTTTCTAGCTTTAGCAGTCCATAAAAATTTCAAAGTATATCAAATGGACGTAAAATCAGCATTTTTGAATGGAAAAGCTGGAAGAAGAGGTTTACATTGAACAACCAGATGGCTTCCAACTCGGTGACAATCCCGATTTTGTTTGCAGGTTAAAGAAAGCGTTGTATGGTCCGAAACAAGCACCCAGAGCATGGTATGCAAGGCTGGATAACTATCTTATTAAACAGGGGTTCAAGAAAGGTATGGTGGACAACAATTTATATATCAAAACAGAGAATGGCCATCTTATTGTACTTGTTGTTTATGTAGATGATATAATATTTGGCAGCAGCATGGATGAATATTGTAGAGACATAGCAAATAAAATGAAGACAGAATTTGAGATGTCAATGATTGGTGAACTTTCTTATTTCCTCGGACTGCAAGTCAATCAAAGTGAAAAGGGCATTTTTATCTCTCAAGTAAAATATGTGAAAGAAATGCTGAAAAAGTTCACAATGGAGGATAGTAAACCTGTCAGCACTCCCATGACAACGAGGTTGCAAGTTGAGCAAGGATGACAAATCTCCAGATGTAGATCAAACCATGTACGGGTCTATGATTGGAAGCCTACTGTATTTGATGACCACTAGACCGAGATATATTACGGGCGGTATGCATGGTAGCAAGATTTCGAGGCTAGTCCCAAAGAGACTCATGTGACAGTTGTAAAGAGGATTTTTAGGTACCTCAAGGGTACTATGGAGTATGGGTTGTGGTACCCAAAAGGTAAGGACTTCACTCTTATTGCATATTCTGATGCAGATTGGGCGGGGATGTATTGATGACAGAAAGAGTACCGGTGGAGGAGCATTTTATCTTGGAGACGAGGGTGGTAGCATGGCACAACAAGAAACAAGAATCGGTCTCTCTATCCACAGCAGAGGCAGAATACATTGCAGCAACAACATGTTGTACACAGATATTATGGATGAGACAAACACTGAAAGATCTTGGTATTCACTTCAAAGAGCCAATTTCAGTTAAATGTGATAACACCAGTGCTATAAACATATCAAAGAATCCGGTTATGCATTCTCGAACCAAACATATTGCAATCCGGTATCACTTCTTGAAGGATAAAGTTGCAAGAAGGTGAGGTCAAATTGGATTTTGTTTCGACTACAGAGCAAGTAGCGAGATATATTCACAAAACCATTGCCAAAGGAAGTTTTTGAGTACCTTTGGAGTAAGTTGGGAGTAGTCACATTTCCCAAGAACCGACTATCAATTAGGATCACATTCTCAAAGGGGGTATTTATGCCTATGTTTATAGTTTTGCTCATATTCATGATTTTTGCTAACTATAACAATGTGTATCCGAGAATGTTGTGCATAGACTCGGGGGAGTCTGCAGCGGCCCTTTGGTATTATTGTCAAAGGGGGAGAAGAATTACGAGGAGAGTGCATGAGTGTTTCCAACAATTCCAAAGGGGAGATTGTTGAGCAAGGTGCAGCAAAAGTATTGTCATTGTTGTCAACATAGACAGTTGATGCAGTGGACAAGAGTTCAGAGGTCAGTCAGAACATGTACGGTGAATTTCCAAGAAGACAGAAGTGGCCCAGATTCAAAAAATTAGAGAAAAAGGCAAGTAAGAAAAGCTGTCGCGATATCGCGACATGTTTTATCGCGATATCGCGAAGGTGAGAAGAAAGAAGGAAAAAAAATTGTCATGATTTCATGACATGGACGAGGAGAGAGAAGGCGCAAGCAAAATTGTCATGATTTCATGACATGGACGAGGAGAGAGAAGGCGCAAGCAAAATTGTCATGATTTCATGACATGAACGAGGAGAGAGAAGGCGCAAGCAAAATTGTCATGATTTCGTGACATGAACGAGGAGAGAAGGCGCAAGCAAAATTGTCATGATTTCGTGACATGGTCAAGGAGAGAGAAGGCACAAGGAAAACTATCATGATTTCATGACATGTTGGCAGAGAAGGAGGCAAGTAGAAAAACTGTCATGATTTCATGACATGTTTGAAGAAGAGGCACAGGCAAAGAAAACTATCATGATTTCGTGACATGTTTAGAAAGTGCAAGGAAGATGTCACGATTTCTGACATGTTAGAGCACAAGGAGAAAGTGTCACGATTTCACGACAGGATCAAAGAAAGTGCCAAGGAGAGAAAGTGTCACGATTTCATGACAGGATCGAAGAGAAAGTGCCAAGGAGAGAAAGTGTCATGATTTCATGACAGGATCGAAGAGAAAGTGCCAAGGAGAGAAAGTGTCATGATTTCATGACAGGATCGAAGAGAAAGTGCCAAGGAGAGAAAGTGTCACGATTTCATGACAGGGTCGAAGAGAAGTGCAAGGAAGAGAAAGTGTCACGATTTCGTGACATGTTTTCGCTGGCCAAAGACAGAAAAGGCACAAGGCAGCGAAAGTGTCACGATTTCGTGACATGTTCCATTTTCAGGGGAAAGGAAGAAAAGGCACAAGGCAGAGAAAGATGTCACGATTTCGTGACATGTTCCATTTTCAGGGGGAAGGAAGAAAAGGCAAGGCAGAGAAAGATGTCACGATTTCGTGACATGTTCCATTTTGCGGGCTGAAGGAAGAAAAGGCACAAGGCAGAGAAAGATGTCACGATTTCGTGACATGTTTCATTTTCAGGCGAAAGGAAGAAAAGGCACAAGGCAGAGAAAGATGTCACGATTTCGTGACATGTCTAGTTTTCGCTAGAGCAAGCCAAGAAGAGTAGCGAGAAGGCGAAAGTGTCACGATTTTGTGACATGTCTGGTTTTTGCGGGTGCAAGCGAAGAAGTGGACAAGGAGGCGGAAACTGTCATGATTTCGTGACATGTATTTTCGTGGGTAAAAGGCGAGAAGGGAGAAAAATACAGAAGTGTCACGATTTCGCGATAGGTCGCAACAACACGATAACAGACAGTTAACTGGAACAGAACAACAGTTAAAGGGGTAGTTGTAGAGGAAAAGCATGCAGCCAAAATAAGAAGAGGTAACTGGAGTAAATGCGTCAGTTACAGATGCAGTCATGCAGCTTTTTAAGAACTGGAGTTAACTGGAGTAAATCGAACAGTCGCATTAATAGAATCGTAAAATGCATGCATGCACAGAAATGAATTCGTACAGTCATGGTAGAGATATACGTTGCATGTAACGTAATAATGCACACTCTATAAATACAGAAGGAGTTACAGTTGACAAGTGGCAGAAGAGAATAATAAAAGAACAGTTACGGGTTGCATGCGTAAATATGGAAGCTAAAAATAGAGACTTATATGTTATAAAAGCAGGTCTGCGTGAAGAATATTGCTGCTGCTGTAAGTGAGAATTTGCTGCGTAAAGAGGGTTAGAAGAGGGCCGAGAGAGAGATAAGCAGAGCCGTGAGAGCGTGCAGAGTTTAATCAAGTTTAATTAATTGCAGACCAGTCAGGGTCGTGTAAACAGCGAAGGCATTTTTATGTCACTGAATTAAATCAGAATTGCAGTCCAAGTTGGTGCTTGGCATTAGGGGTTGGTGCTCCTATCTGTTGTAGCAGAAAAACAAGGGGTTGGTGCTCCTTCCAGTGGGTGCTGGTAAAGTGTTTGTAAAATTGGTGTTTTGCAAAGGCTGGATTTGGATTGAAGTCCAAGCAGTCATTTTTGAGGAGTAGCCAAATTGGTGAACCTCGTTACATTGTGTGTTGTGGTGTGCTCTCTTGTGATTATTGCTTTATCTATTTTCTAGTTCTCTTTGCTTCGGTTTTAAGAATTGCAGATCAGATTTTTAGCTACACTGATTCACCCCCCACCTCTCAGTGTCATTATGAGAATATCAGTGTGAGTTGGCAAAATCCACTATCAAGGAGTAATGGCAGTACCAATGCTAGAATGCCATAGTAGGTTCTTCTCCTAACTAACTTCTTTGCTATGCAACACTCTTCCACATACATCAGTTGTTTTAGATATAAAAATCTATGATATCCACCAAAAAAATATGCCTCAATGTATTCCAATTATCACACACCACCAAATTGCACTATGCTTCTCATTTTTTTGGGGGGGCACAGGTGGATGGATGTTGCCATTGTCCTCCAAGTATGATACATGAGCTACAAAATGGCATCTTTGCTTCATGCCACCACCACCAACATACCATGGCTACAACAGTTGCAAATAAGTCTTTCCACACATCTAGAGCTCTAAGTAGTGAGAACATCCAGATGAGATCTTGACCAACATCTAAAAACTCATTTGAAAGACCTTCCAACATCTAATAAATGTATATTTATTTCCACACCATGAACATCACACACACTTTTCATCTGATTCATCGCCAATACACTATGGTAAAAAGTCTTTGAGCCACTGGTTATAGCCCTTGAACTTGCAGTGATATCCGATAGACTCATCTAGAATTATCAAACCTCCATTAAGTGGTGCTTTCTCAGCCTCTCTCTCACCCCTCTCCTACACAATGGTAGTGAGGCAATCTTTCCATCTCACCAAGATGAATAAAAACAAAAATTACGCACATAGGACATCAAATTTTAGAGGACAATGTGAGCAAAAAATCTGCATCATGGATACCTCCACCTTCGACGCATAGAGAAAATACTACTTCACCATGGATAAAAAATAAAGCTAAACTATCTTGTAGTTTTCTCCTTGCCAAAATAGTAGTAGCTTTGCACGTGAGCAACAACATGGCAGTTTCATAGGTAAAACAACCATGTCCATGCAAGCGCCAAAAAGATGCATTTATCGTTCATTTCATCATGGTACCTCCAACTTTGGTGAGTATGAAATTGAAACCAAGTTTTCCATCATGCTGCACATTAAAAAATAAAACTAGAAACCAACATCAGGGATCTCCATGAATCTCCAACATGGTTCCTTAACGGATCCTCTCAATGTAACCGTATCAATGTTTCTACTTACGGGGCTAAATCGACACTACAATAAAAGTATGAATAATACGAAAAACCTCCTAGTATAGAATGGTTAGGCCATGGATTAGCCTCCCAATGGCACAAAAAGTTAACAATGCTAGCATATCCTCTTCAACGAGGATTTAAATAGCAACCACATTTTAAATAACTGGATAGGTATCGGAGTGAAGGCAACATGGAAATATTTACAACCATATGCAAATACAGGATCATAGATAGCAAGATAAAATGCACTGTGATCCATAGTGCATGTAGCACCATAGGAGAGTGTTGGAAATCACCTACAAGAGGAAAAAAATGATATGCTTTCCTCTATTTTATAGCAGGAGCATCCCGAGACTATAAATAATAAAAAAACTTGTTTACCATCTTGGCGCCATTATAGCAGCATAGGTAGTAAATAAACATACATGCTTCCCTAAAAAAAAATCATGGAGATAGCTTTGAATATTCAGTGGATCCACCACCACTATGGTACACCGAGATCATTAAAATTCCATCATGTTCCTCCTTCTCCGAAGTCGCGATGAGATATGGGTAACCTAAAGTTGCTTGTAATCTTGAAACCTCTTCAGCAAGTTCTTTGGGCTTACAAAATATGTACTTGCTTCTATATACTACTTTCATTAATACACCACCAACCCAAAATAAAAACACAGTAGTCACAATCCTTTCAAACAAGCCTCAAATAATGGGTGCCAAAAAACAAGTATTTACTCAAATTTGTAGTATTATCACAATAGATTATTAAGGCAAAAAAGAATTGATCCACATGGCCTATGTTAACACATATCCTATGTTGTCTCCACTATAGATGTCTGTTGCTACAACTACAAAATTTGGATCTCCATGTTTGAGTGGGGCATAGCAAACTTCTTTAGTATCCATATACAAGTCGTCTATGTAACACAATGTGTCAATCAGTGTAAAAAATCATGTCTTGTACAATGTTTCCAATTTTTTTTTGAAGACCACATGTTTGCAATAGGTGAATAAAAAAATAGGACCAATGCAAGGTTGTCTATATATGTTTCCATTTGTAGATCCTCACAGAATCTACCTAGAAAAAAATATCATGGACGCACTCAAGGCTCTTTTGAGAGAGATCATTGAGACCAACCCTAAGCTTAGGGTTCCCATCATGTTGAGGCTGAGGCTGAGAAATATGAGAGTGGTAAAATAATTTTTAGCAACATGGGAGTCTTCAATCATGGATATAATCAAAACCTTCAACCTGTATAAAATAAATTTAAAGTAGTAGAAAAAATCGTTAAAAAAAATTTCACTCTACTCCTCAACATCTCATGGCTCCAAGAAATGATGCTTCAGGGGCAACCATGAGTTCAATTTTGTTGCCTCTGTAGGTCATGCTCCAGGTATGTTGCCTCTCGTAGATCACTAACTAGATTCACCATGAATATCATCCTCCCTCATGGTGAACTCAATCTAGAAGGTGTCGATCTCCAAAAAATGCACCTTAATACAAAAGAAAAAATGAGCCATGAAATATAATAAAAAATGAGTCATAGAATCTAAATGTGGAGGAGAAGAAGAAAAAAAGAATAGAATATTTTGAAGTGTCTTCATCTGTAGTCTTCAAAATTTGATCCAAAAATGGCCTTGGATAGAGTCTAGGGTGTCTATGTCAATAGTCCTTAGAGTAGGTGTCCTTATGGTAATCACCTCATCTTACCATAATACATGGGTAACCAGCCGTTGCATCCACCAAGTATGATAGAGGTGAATACTAGATACTAGGATCACTTACATAGAGTGTTGGGTTCAACCGAAAATACACTCTAGAATACAACAATATTTGAGGCTAAAAAAATCATACCAAACTACCTCAAAACTAGAAAAGGACACCACCATTGTGTCCATCTCATAAAAACATTTCCAATGACTATATATAAGCTTATAGTCGAATACAAATTGTTGTTTAAATAAGGCAAAAAACAATGACCTTCTAAATGTGTGCAGCTCTGGGACTTACCAATTGGTAATCCATCCGAGTTTTGCTCTAGAAAATGATGCTTGAATTGGGAGTTTTTAATAGAATATACTATTAAAATATCAACTAATTATACCTTTTTCCCCATGCATATGGATTTTAAAGCTTCTTCATAAATTTAGATGCTTTAAATTCCTCCCTTTGCATATTTCAAGTTTAAAAATATGAAACAACTATCACACTATGGTCAACTTTTTAAATTGTGCACAGAAATCAACAAATCTATGTACTATGGCCAACATAGTTTGTGCCTTCGCAACTGGCGCTACCGAGCACAAAGCAAGACAATCAACATGTGCACCCTTGGTGCTTTTAAGCTTTTAAGTTCTTTATGAAATTCTAGAATCTTCATCTTCATGAAAGATATCCAAGTGGTGCATGGTCTCCTAGATCGTTGATGCAAGTAAACAAAGCTTAATTTTGAAAATATTTTTTGGCCATTTTTAGATGGTTTGATGGGCGATCGCATCCAACACAGCTTCACAACGTGTCTGATTTTAAATAGCGTAGGTCAAAGAAAAATATCCACATATTGCATGTGCAGAAGGATATCCAATCACCGTTGCTTAAGAATAAATACAAACTTCCACTGCTTCTCCTTATTAAATCCAGCATATAGAAAAGCACTTCACCCGATGAACAGGTACAGGTAGTATAATTTGATGAAACATGACCCAGTTGGATGCATTTAATCGATACTCATTGGAAAAAAATACTACAAGGAAAATGCATAATTTATTCTACCTCCCTGTGTTGTCTTCACCTTGAACAACAAGGAACATCAAAAAAGCCTCAAGCCATGAATACACAACAAATGTTACCCAAGTGAGCATTAAAACACAACAGTGTGAAACTTAGACATCTATGCTTTTGTTGGAATCTGCTCTGCAAGTGCATGATCTGATTGTCATAAAGTACAATTTTTTTTTTGTCTTGGATGTGTTTGTCGGCTCACATTAAAAATGACTATCATAGATTCAGGAAAAAGGCTCTCTTCAAACATATTGTGCTACCTTCATGGCCATATTCATTACAATATCTATATTCTACTCTAGAGAGAGCAAAACCACCACAAGTACCTTCTCTTGATGCTAGTTTCAACTATGGCAAGACTGTAAACAATGACACTACCGAGAATTTCAACCCAGAGCAATCCCATCAATGTAGAAGAAGCAACAATTGTGGCCATCAAAATTTAACCCATACAGTACCTGCAAGCAGTCTTAATGTTTCAAATAACCTCCTGATTCGATGCATCTAGATTCGATGGCACCAGGACAAAATAGTAAATCAACATGGCCTCATTCATCATCATCCCATCGTCACGGATCTCAAAAAAGTGGTCAAATATGTTACAAAAAAACTTCTGAGACACTAGTATTAATTAGATCTAAAAACAATATACTAACTCCAAATATTGCACGCATCTCGGATATGAAAAGAAACACACAAGTTAAAAACATGTCTTTATCACGTCCCATGTCCAGGCTTGCCATGATGGCCACTACATGCAAGCAACCCAAAATTGAAATCAACGCATAAGGATGGATAAAAAATAGTGGCCAAGTTGTTAGGCCACGATAATGTCAAATAGGATATGATCCAATCTCTACAAGGAAAGTTGAATGTTGTCCTAAAAAGTGTACGTACGTGCTACCCCAATCACTACGACAGTGACCACTACGAGATAAATACTGGTGAAAGCCAAACTATTTTATGAAGGTGATGTTGATGGATAAGTAAATGAACAAGGTGAACAACAAGATATAAAACAATCCTCCATTTATAGGGAACACAACTAGACATAGTTGCATCGATGGTGATATTTACTGCATCTTCTCCCACTCGACGGTAGTATCCATGTGACTACCCAGAAAAAGTCATGATGTCGACCACGAGGTAGAAATAGAACAGGTGTGCAGACAAGACAACTTTTGTTAATTCTTCTGGATATAGAAAATTATTATCGTCAATCACCTGAGATTCTTGGCATCAGATTTTGGTTCTTAAGGTGTAACTCCAAGTGAGGTAATATTCATTTCATAACATTCACATACACCCCCTCATTCACAGGCATTCTCCACGATGCCATGAGCAACAAAGAAAACCAACACACAACATGAGCAACCTAACTATAACTAAATGTTGTTGTATGATATTGATACCATCAATTTTTGTGAGTGATGTTGCGCTAATGGTGGAATGGGATGGTGCTCAAACTATTGCCATGAAGTTAGCCACTCCACAAACTGATGGTTCACTGGATTCAAACTAATGTAAGATTTGAAATTCATCCTCTTCACCCATAAATTGTGTAGTATAGGTGAAAAAATCAATGGCCTCCACTCTTTTGCCTTCTTGGAAATCTATTTTCTATGCGCATCTTCTACAAGAAACCATGCTTCATGCTAAACCAAGGAAATAAAAATGTAGCTGCCTTCAATCGCTATCGGATCTGAGCGATAATAGAATAGTCTTCATATTCACCTCGTCTAAGGAATCATCCTCCTTCAACCAGCAAAATCCTAGCACAGTACACCATCCAACATCGTTCTTATGTTTCTTTATTTGAGTTGATGTTTCTTCAATGGGTAAATATATCTCCACTGCAGCAACTTCTGTGAGAGGTAATTTGAATAAAATATAGGTGCCCATAACAGTTTGGCTAGAAAAGTATTTTGGAGGTAAAAAAATGAAGCATCTCCATAACGATTACTAAACAAGAAAAAAAATATATCAAATCAGGTGTATATTCTTTGGTTTGTGGATCTATCCACCAGGCTGAGTGACAAACTCAACACTGACCATTTCATTCGCAATGGAAGGCTAGAGATAGCAGCATACATCTAGTACATCGAAATCCAGCTACACAATTTTTAAATCAAGTTGGAGCTTCTTCAGTGCTATGGTAAGAACACATCACCTCTCCCTATGAGTAGTTCGAGTTCCATGTAGAAAAAACCAACATAATATCATCCATTAACAAAAATAGTGCTGCAACTACACAGCCAGGTTGTGCTCCGGTCCACAACATCCATTGCTACCAGATAGCACAAACAGTTCTACACTACTTTAACATCATAAGAGCAAACTCACAATGGCTCTCATTTACCCCACACATGCCATCATCATTAGGCTAGCAACATTATTTTTTTTTATAGTTGTTTCTCGGATGTACCACCTCCTTGGATCATAAAAAAATCACATCTACCTGTTTCATTTGATAGGCGGCTCAAAAACATTTTGCTTCTCCACACAGGTTTTTCCATTTTACATAGGATGGTCATTTGGGTAGCCCTTGTTGTGAAGGGGGTACACATAGCTTCTATCACTATAACTTTCACTACATGATTTTACAACCGATTGAGATGTGCAAGATGGCTCTGCAAATAAGGGATGCAATAGAAAAAAAAGAACCCCATTAGCTCTATAAATGAATTTTTAGTATCCTATTTTTCATTTCTCCTGGGAGAAATTACTTTTGCAAACGAATACTTACGGGAAAAAAATAATGGGCAGCCATAATTTTTCAAAGCTTATGGTTTTTGATCCATCAATGATGGAGAGCATACTCCCTAGCCTGATAAAAATGGAAAAATATGAGGGGGGATTTCCATGAGGGAAATACCCCCTCAAGCTCACAAGTTAGGAGAACGCCTGGAGCTCTGATACCAAATGTTATGATCAAGAATAGATGAGATATATTATACAAGAATGATATTACAATATATAAGCATAAGCCTATATGAAAAACATGACACTTGTCAAGAGAATATGACAAGTTTTAAACTAAAACTGAAGTCATAGTGCACATTAATATTCTAACAACTTCTAGCACAACTACCATACTATAATCTATCTAGATTATTTAACTAATTTTAACCATTCAAGATCCTTCAAATTCTAGGAGGATAATTAATAAATCATCTATTTAAAACAATCATGAAAAATGATAACTAAAAGAAAATATTAAAATAGGTGCTTAAAGAGATGAAAAGATCTAGCTAAAGCATAAATAAATAAAACATCAAAATATCTTTTTAAATAAGTAAGAGATACATATCCATTTATCAAAAACTCATTACATTGTTTGACTATGGTAGGAATACTCCATACTTTTAAAGAATAAATCATTACATCATTATATTAATAGAAGGTAAAATATTTACTTCATCATAAATCAAAGGTACTATCTAGTTCTCAAGTGTCCTTATTAGTCCTTTTTACTTGTCCATATCTCAATTGATGATAGTAAGGGATCAGGACAACTCATGGATCTATGAAGCATGCAACTAATGCATCTACTAAATGATTCTTTAATTTAGATAAACTATAAATTCCATAGGTCAAATTGCAAATATACGATCACCAAAGTATTTCATGGATCATTCACTTAGTATCAGAAGAATAGTCATCTATCAACATGGGTAATTCAATACATCACCCTTAGATCAATTAAAGTCCCATAACCTTAATTATTTACTACAACAAATCCTTTCTTTAACCAACTAAGTTCTCACTACCCTAATTAATTAAATACTTAACAAATCCTTTTATTAATTTAAACATCTACCTTTCACCCATCTTTTATTTCCTTTAATTGAATTAGTTCATCTTTCATTTTAGATAAACTATCTTTTATTTCAATTAATCAACCATACTATCTGTTAATATAAAAACATATCCTTTCAATATTAATTGAGTTAAATATAAACATTCAATGTATATTAATTCAATTTAAATATAAACTATATTATTTCTATTTATTCAATTAAATATACACATTCAATCTATATTCGTTATATTCATTCCATTTAATATAAACCATATTCTTTCCATATTTATTAAAATAAATATAAACATTCAATATATACTCATTTAATTTAAATATAAGCTATATTCTCTTTGTATTTATTTAATTAAATATAAACATTCAATCTATATTCTTTCTATATTCATTCCATTAAATATAAACCATATTCTTTCTATATTTATTCAATTAAATATAAACATTCAATCTATATTCATTCAATTTAAATATAAACTATATTCTTTCTATATTTATTCAATTAAATATAAACATTCAATCTATATTCATTCTATTTAATAAACTTATTGTTTCTATGTTTATTCAATTAAATAATAATTTAATCTTATATTCATTCAATATAAATATAAGATATATTATTTCTATATTTAATGCATGGTTCATAAAATATGGGGGGTTGAATTGGTCCAATAACTAAGCATAAGTTAGGAAAACATGGAAACTAACCAACAACCAACCCTAGACTCCATGTGGCATGACAAGGTGAGTCAACATAGCATACTATTCCATATGGTAGGATGAATCATAGGATGATAGGTGGTTCAAGGGAGTAGCAAGGGCTTAGGCTACTAAACCATGCATGTTCAAGTGCTAAAAAGGAAGGTGCAACCTTCCTCACATCAAATGTGGGATAGATCCCATTTATTTAAGAATAAAAGAGTATTCATTTATGCTTGTGCATGAATAAAACATGCCATGCAAAATAAGGTATGTTAAATAGAGGGTAGAAAATAGGTTGAACTCAATAGAGAGGTCAATTAATTAGAATCCAAAAAGGGAGATATTGAATCCAACAAATATATTAGAATTATACCAGACATAACAATAAAATTCCATATCGATCACTAAAGAAACAATGTAACATAGTTAACTTTATATTACCTTATTTTATTCTCCAAATGAGACTTACATAGCTTGAAGGTGAGAGTAGATTCTTAGGCCTCACTCTGAGTTTAATAAAACTCATAGAGCAAGCATTGTATTCCCAAATCAAACTAAATTTATTATTTCATTGTTAAACATATTAATGTAAAGAGAGTGGAATACCCAACCTTATTTTTCTTCCTCTAAGTTCCTCCATCCTTATTTAATAAATGACCTCCTCCTATCTGTAAGTCCCATCCTCTCTTTCTGATTTCTTAGCTTCCTTCAGTATTTTAGAGATTCATCCCCTTTTTCTTATTTATTCATCCTTCTTAACAAAAGAAATCCATCTACCCATTCCATAAATTCTTCCCCCTCCATTAATGCTATATGCCTGCCTTTAAGATGAGTTTATACATGGTAGATGGCATAGGATATATTATATTTTCTAAATTAAAAAATGTTTGTTCCCTTTTAAAAAATATTACTCCCTTTAGAAGGAAGCTTCCATCAAAGTCAATGAATGTTCTTTTAATAAAATAAGGCACTGCAACTTTTAAAAAAAGAAACTTATTTTTATAATTAAAACATGCATGTTCTCTTTTTCCTTTAGAAAATGTTTTTTAGAAAAATAAAAATCATTTATTTAAAAATAATTAAAAACTATTTTATTTAAATTACTATTTTCTTTATTAAATATAAAATCCATTTATTATTTGAATGTGAATCTACCAAGAGGAATGAGTGAGCTGAGGTTTAGTGGGTGCGGCGAGAGTGAGGGTTTGAATTTTCTAGGCAGGAATCTCAGCCAAGGTGATAGAGGTAGAGCAAGTATGGAAGGGGTAGGTGGGAACCTCGAGTATGGATCAAGAAAGTATCCAAAGGAAGGCGGTCAGGCTACGACATATTTGGAGGTGGGCATCACGCGAGGGCCCAAACCTACTCAAAAAGACCCCAAAAAAAAATATACGAAGGACAATACGTGGCCCAAGAAGTGGTTGTTTTTTGCTGAGACTCTTAGAGGAAAAAGAAAGGAGGTTATATCTCTTTCATCCCTAGTTCCAATAAATAATAAAATTTTGGCCCCGGTAAGTTCCATGAGCCCTTTTATTTCAATGGAAGAATTCTCCCTAGTAGGCAAGTTTTTGGGAGGTATGTCGAACATGGAGACTATCAGGGCTTGGGCGACGGGTAAATGGTGACCGGTAGGTAGCTTGGAGTTGGTAGCTCTAACTTGAGGGTTCTTCATTATCCGTTTTAACAATATGGAGGATTCTAACCGTATTTTAACAGGAGGTCCTTGGTTTTTGGGCAAAAAGAGCCTCTTTTTTAGACGATGGGGTGAATATTTTGACCCTAAAAAGAAAATTATTAACATTACCCCTATTTGGATTCGTCTCCCGAGTCTACCTTCCTAGTTCTTAAATGAATATTGGCTACAGGGCATAGCGTAACTATAGGGGACCCGATATCCATTGACCATGCACCTTGGCCAGGACAAGGATGACTCATGCATGAATCTGCATAAATGCTAGTTTGGATAATGAATTTCCAAGCTTTGTGGAGCTAGAGTATGGAGAATACTATAAAAAAAAACCGGTATAACATGATAACAGATCGACATTCTATGTAGAATGTAAAAATCAAGGACATCTATGCAATCAGTGCCCTAACCTGGAAATGAATAGAGAAAAGCAAAAGCAGGGAATGCTAGACAGAGGAAATTTGAGGAGTTTCCCTAGCAGAGGTGATTTCAATCAGGAAAACTATGTCTACCAAAAAAATAAAAGAGAGGGTGCAAGGTCCCAACAAGACAAAGGAAAACAATAGGTTGTTGGCAACCAAAATACTCAGGTAAGTTCCAATCCTCTAGTTTCAAATAAATTTTCAATTTTATCCAATATGGGAGTAGGAGGATTATCGAAAGACATGGAAGCCCAGAACCTTCAGGCTAACCTTTCTGACTCTCTAGAATCCCCATCCAAGTCAGGATCCTCAAACCCTAATGCTAAAATTACTATAAGCCCTATGGGCATCACAAAGCCAAACCCTAATGCCCGATATCTAGAATCCCCATACAAGTTGGGATCCTTAAACCCCAATGCTAAAAATACTTCAAGCCCAGTGGGCATCCCAAAGCCAAACCCTAATTTTGAAGAACTTAGGAAGAAAGTTGAGGCATTGGAAAATAAAAAATCTCATCTCCCTAACATCATCACTAGGATCCAGGTGAATCCTATTGAGGATGCGTCCTGTAGATCATGAGAATACAGGAAAAAGGAGAATATTTGGATATAGGGGTGGAGATATGTGAAACTCTTCAGATTGGGGAATATGGCAGTCCAGTTCTGCAACAAATCGCCTCCCCCCAGTTTAGTCCTAAAAAAACCAGGAGCACTGTGAAGTCTCCTATAGATTTTGGCGATGAAAAAATAAGAGGGGGAATATCAAATGCTGAGCATCAAAAAATTAAAGCCGATAATGACATTGCCAATGGAAAATAGAGAACCTTGTTTCAACAGGTTATTTTAGGTTCTGAAGACAACAAATTAGGAAAACCCCCTCAAGGGAGGGGGAGAGGAAGAAATCCCAAACAATCTAAATGAAGTTCCTCTCATGGAACGTGAGAGGCCTCAATGGCCTGCCCAAATACAGGGAAGTCAGTGCAATATGAAATCAAGTGAATCCAACAATTATCATGTTGCAAGAAACAAAAACTAATGATATTCAGTCAAAAAAAGTAGCAAAAAAATTTGGAATCAAGGGGAGATGGTTTTCAAATCAGCCAGAGGAGCATCTAGAGGCCTTATAACTTTGTGGGATCCCCGGATAGTAGAAGGCACCATTATTCAGAAAGATGATAGGGTTCTTAGTGTTTTATTTAAGGAAATAAACAACAAAAAGTTGTGGACCCTTTCAAATATTTATGCCCCAACTTCAATTCAAGGGAGAACTCTATTGTGGGATTACTTAGGCAATATGAGTGAAATCTTCCATAATATCCCCTAGATTTTGGATGGGGATTTCAAAACTCCTCTTTACCCTTTAGAAAAAATGGGTGGAATGGACCACCTATCAGGAGCATGGATGAGTTCAATTACTTTATGAACTCAAACATGTTTATGGATATAAAACTTAGAGGATAAAATTATACCTGGAGCAATCGGCAGATAGGGTATCATCTCATTCAAGAAAGGCTTGACAAGTTTTTTCTATCAAATGAGGCTACAACTTTGTTCGATGATTCTACCCTGCAAGACCTTCCTAAAATTACCTCTGATCATAATACCATTTTGTTGGAGATCCATAACTCTCTGTCCTTCAAGAAACCTTTTAGATTTCAATCTACGTGGAACCTGTTTTAGAGATAACTTAATTCATAACATAACATTCCATAACATTCCAGTTTCAGAGATAACTTAATTCAGTGGTGGTAGCAACCTGTCAGGGGTAGTGCAACTTTTAAACTTGTTGGAAAATTAAAGTTTGTTAAGAAAAAGCTTCGAAATTGGAACAAAGAGGTCTTTGGGAACCTCTTTGAAAATAAAAAATAGGTTGTTGAAATTTTGAAGATAATTGATCAGAGGATTCAACATGGTGATGCTGATGAAACTACTAGGCAGGAGGAACAAACAAAACTAGCAGAGTTTCATAATATTTTGGCTTGTGAGGAAATATATTAGAGGAAAAAATCAAGGGCTATTTGGTTGAAAGATGGAGATTCAAATTCTAAGTTTTTTCATGTCACAATGCTTATAAATAGAAGCAATAACAAGATAAAAATAAAAAAAAAGTAGATGGTTCTATTACTCAGGACTTAACAAAAATCAGAAGGGAGGCAGTAACTTATTTCAATTCTATCCTTGGTCAGGAATCGCAGTGCAATGAGGAGGCCAAAGATATTCTATTGCAATCCATTCCTAGCATAATAAATGAGGATATAAACCTTAAGCTTCTAGCTCTCTTTTCTGATGAGGAAATTAAGGAAGCCTTGTTTAGCATGGAGCTAGAAAAATCCCCGGGACCCAATGGCTTTCTCACTCATTTCTATCAAGCTTTTTGGGACATCGTAAGTGAGGATGTAATTTTTACTGTCAGAGAATTCCAAACAAGCAATCATATCCTAAAAGGTCTCAACTCTACTTTTATTTCTCTAATTCCTAAGAAGCAAACCCTTGAATCTATGGCTGACTTCAGGCCAATCAGTCTGTGCAATATTTCTTACAAGATCCTAACTAGAGCCATTGCAAATAAAATGAGAGATGTTCTACCCTACATCATAGATCCATGCTAGGGAAGCTTTGTCTAGGGCAGGTCAATATTGGATGGAGTTATCATAGTTCATGAAGCTTTGCACTCTGCTCATAAGACTAATAGGTTTGTTTTTGCCCTCAAGCTTGATATGAACAAAGCATTTGACAAGATAAATTGGGACTTTCTAATTGTTGTCCTCCTTAAGTTTGGTTTTCACCACCAATGGGTTAATTTTATCAAAGAATGAATTTCTAAATCATGGTTCTCGATTCTGGTTAATGGAACAACTGTTGGTTACTTT
Source organism: Wollemia nobilis (assembly GCA_028583015.1). Classification (NCBI taxonomy): domain Eukaryota; kingdom Viridiplantae; phylum Streptophyta; class Pinopsida; order Araucariales; family Araucariaceae; genus Wollemia; species Wollemia nobilis. The sequence continues at coordinate 1,740,208 of JAQPPZ010002593.1, forward strand.
CAAAGTCATAGAAGAATTCGGTAGGGTGACCCTATCAGCCCCATGTTATTCATAATTATGGTAGAAGCTTTAGGCAGAACCATAAAAAATACTTGTAGTTCAAGCCTAATATTGGGAATCAAGACAAAATATCTCACTAGGACTTTCTCACAAAAAATTCGTCGATGATACCCTTCTATTGACTAAGGCATCGGTGGTTGAGGCAAAAATAATTAAATACATCCTGCAACTCTACGAGGACACTACTAGTCAGAAAGTTAATTTTAGTAAAAGCAAGTTATATTTCTTGAATACCTCCATTCAGAGGTAAGGAAGGATTGCAAAAATTTTAGGGTGTGATATAGCAAACCTCCCCACTTCGTATCTTGGTCTCCCTCTTTTCATTGGTTCTTCGAGAGAGTCAATGTGGGATAGGGTTATTGAAAGAATTCAAAAAAAACTTGATGGATGGAAAGGTCATCTTCTATCTCAAGCAAGAAAGGTGACCCTCACTAAGGCCTCTCTTCAGAGCATTCCAATCTATTTCCTCTCTGTTTTCAAAGCCCCTATGAAGTTTTTCCAAAAAATTGAGAAACTCCAAAAATAATTTTTATGGACTGGATTAGAGGAGAAAAAAAGGATACACCTTGTAGGATGGACCAAAGTGTACAGACCTAGGGAAAATGGGGGATTAGGTCTGAGTATAATTTCTCATATGAATTTAGATTTACTAGCTAAGCAAGCATGGCACTTCATTTATGATGAAGAAAATGAATGGACAGCTATCATAAAAAGAAAGTATCTTCAAAATATGAAATTTCTAAGTGACTCAGTTCCAATCAGAGGTTTTGCTTTTTGGAAAGCAATTCTCAATTGTAAGGAAATAATCAAAAAAGGTTTAAGATGGGTTTTAGGCAATGGTGAGAGGATAAATTGCTAGAATGACAAGTGGGCTAAGGATGAACCATTGACGCAATATCCTAACTTAGCCCGAATAAAAGATATCATGGAAGAAATCATTGGCATAAAAGTCTCTGATTATATGGTTGAGGACAGAGGCAGAATGAAGTAGAAACAAATAAGGATTCAAAAATTTCTAGCAGAATCAAATGATCTTTGTAACATTCTTGGGAAATAGTTTATCCCCATGAGACCCAAGGAAGATCAAGTGACCTGGGCTCCTACAGAAAATAGATAGTTCACTGTTAAATCATCTTACAAGCTTTTGCTTGATGACAAGGATTAAGTCCTCCAAAAGGACTTAGTTTGGATAAAAAATTTAATTCCAAAAATTGCAGTATTTTCATGGCTGGTTATCTAAGGAAGAATTCTAACCATTGATAATATGATGCATAAAGGTATTTGTATCACTAATCATTGTTATCTATGCAGGGCTAATTGGGAGACCATTTATCACATTTTCCTTAAGTGTCCTTTTTTCTTGACTATCCTAAGTGGGGTTTTTTAGGCCTTCAATATTCTTGCGTTAAACCAGCCATCGTACTTGATTTTTTCATCCAGTGGCCTTGCACGTTTTCAAGCCAAAGACTTAGATACATGTAGAAAATTTATCTCAATCACTATCTTTGGCAGATGTGGTTGGAAAGGAACCATATAGTCTTTAATGAGTCTATCCATGATCATAAAACTATCATTGCCAGGATCCTATCCTTTGCAAATGATAATTTGAACCTTATCCCTTTTGATAGCCATAAACCTCATTTGCAGGAGACCACGATTGCTCAATATTTAAGCTTAACCTTGTTAGATGAGTCTGTGCCTAGGGTAGTCAACCCTAGTGCCGATGTTAAGTTGTCCCCACATCCTACGGGTTGGTTTAAGATTAATTTTGATGGAGCAACTAAGGATAATCTTGGCAAAGCAGGCACTGGTAGCATTGTGTGAGATCATAATGGAATATGATGCTTGCATTTTCCTAATATTTGGGAATAAGGACGAATAAAAAAGCTAAAGCTAGAGCTATGTGGAGAGGCCTTCAAATGACTTAAGACTTAGAAGGCAAATTGATCATAGAAGGAGACTCTATGCATGTTATAAATCTCCTTAATAACTGGAAAAAACCTCCTTGGAGGATTAAAACAATTGTTGAAGAGGCGAGGATCCTTTTCCAGGGAAGACAAGATAGAAAAGCCCAACATGTCTTTAGGGAAGCTAACAAAATTGCTGATAAGCTGGTCAATTTGGGTGTCGATGGTGATGGACTTTTCAAATGGAACACGATGTCCCGAGCGAAGTAGAGGAGCTTATTCAAAAAAAATGCCAAGAATGATAATCAAATTTACCAATAGGGAAGGCACTGTAATTTTGAAGGCTAGGAGTATTCTCATCTCTTTTTTGAAATGAACTCACAATAAAAATTATCCAAGTTGTCAGTCTTCGGTGGATGCTGCTTGGAAATACCACAAAGACTAATGGGGACAGTCACATGTCAGATAACATGGCTCCTAGTCATCTTAGTAATTTGAGGTTGGTTGATAATCACAAGGAAGGAAAGAAACGACAATATAAGACTTCGAACCAGAGCCATGTGGACCACCAGATAGCTATCGCCATAAATCTAGCCAACAGGTTCACTTATCCAAGGCTGATTGGTCAAGACGAGATGTGGTCCCAAAGCATGTCATATATGGAAGAAATCAATTACCAAAGAATTATTAAGAGTAACTGTCAATACAGAGCTTGTGGGAGTTTTTTTAGTACTCTGCTATGTGTGTCTACAACTTTTTGTTTCTCCACTATTTCAAGGAAGGGATCCGTGTCTGTTTCTTTTTTTGTAATTATGATGCAGGTGTGTTTTCTCGGGGTATACCCAAATATTTTATGGGAAGTTTATTTTTGATAACAGGCTATGTTCCTTATCGGATGTAATGGCTTTGGCGGCATGTAGATTTTACATATATAGGATCCTTAGTAAGGACATGTTCATCAACGTCCCTGGGATGATTTTTGTAAAAGGTTTTGGGTCAACCTGTAAAACCCAATATTAATGCTATAGTATCTTATCTACCAAAAAAAAAAATCCATTTATTATTTAAATAAAACTATTTCTTTTTATTTAAAATTAAACCCTTTTATTATTTAAATAAAATACCCTTAATAATATCAAATATTAGCAAGGTATTTTTAATAGGAATTAGTATAATGGACCCTCTATATCCATTTACCATTTTCTAAAGGGGTTCCTTCACCAATCCCTTTTACACACACTGAAAATCAAACAAATCGAATAATTAGGAGAATCAAACAAGGTGGGAGCTTTATCATCAACCTAGTCACCTATCTTAGTTGAAGGATTTATGATAGCTTCTAGGCTACCATATTTGGATATAGGTGGTTGGATTGCTTATAATCACCCTAAAACACAATAATGCATGCCTAGATGAGGGTAGGAATTCATGTTACCCTGAGATATCTAAATCATCACTTCCGTTTTCAAGTACCCCATCCTTGGTGGTTGATTCTACCTCTTCCACCCATGGATGTACCTGGTGTTGCACATCAAAAATTCATTAGCAATACCATATTATTCAAATATAAATCATTATAACCAATGCAATAATCATTCAAAGCATTTAAACTAGGCATTCGTTAGTCATTTATCAATACATAGTTTTTTAGGTAAAAGTTTGGCCAAGGTAGGGTATGACAAAAAGCTATTAGATAGGGAGTTTATTAGAGAGATTTTGATCCCATGTACAGTATTAGTTGTACTAGCATCCCAGAAGGATGGATAATTATGTATGTGTATTGAATCCTAGGCTCTAAATAGGATCATAATAATATGTAGGTATCCATTACCCCATATAGATGACTTGATGGAATATTTTAGTGGAGTGGAGTACTTTACAAATATTGATTTGAATAGTGGCTACCATAAAATCTGAATCAAATAAGGGATGAGTGCAAGACTATGTTTAAGACTAATCATGGATTATATGAATGGATCGTCATGTCATTTGGCTTGAAAAATGCACCCAACACTTTTATGATATTGATGAATGAAGCCTTGAATCTATTTATTTGGATGATATTATAGTGTTTAGCAAAGCAAAAGAAGAACATCTAGTGTGTTTGAACTTAGTTTTATGAAGGTCAAAAGAGGAGCAATTGCTAATTAGTTTGAAGAAATATGGTTTTACATGAAAAATAAAATGGTATATTTTGGTTTTATCATCTCCAAGGATAGTTTATGGATGGATCTAGCAAACATAATGGCTATTATTATTTGGTCATATCCACCACATATGTTTGAAGATAGGAGCTTCAATTTTTTGGTTGAATTTTACAAGAAATTTATTTGAAATTTTAGTGGTATATGTGTACCAATTATGGTAATAAAGAAAGGAAATAAGCATGATTTCAAATGGATAATGGAAGTAGAAAAAAAAATTTATATCTTGAAAGAGGAAGTTATAAAGCAACCGATTTTAGCATTGCCATACTTTAACAAGGTTTTCCAAGTATATTATGATGCAAGAGAGATAGCGATTGGAAGAGTATTGAGCCAAGAAGGTAAGCCTATTGTTTATTTTAGTGAAAATTTTTATGAGGCTAAAACAAAATACTTGGTTATGAAATGATGAGGAGTTTTATGCTATTGTGCAATCACTTAATAAGTGGAGGTATTACTTATCACCAAAATATTTTCTATTGTTTATGGATCTTCAAGTTTTGCAATTCATTAAAAACCAAGGGAAATTGAACCAAAGATATTTGAAATATTGGACCATAACTATTGTTTACACAACACACCCAAGTCTACATGGATTGGGAACTTACTTTTATTTTTTACGTCTCTAGTTTTCTATTGTTTTGGTCAATCCCAATCTAGTTTTTTTTTTGGTTACTTGATGCATATTAGTCCATTGTTTAAAAAAAAAATGGTTCTTATTTTGTTTTCTTTATTCTTATTTTTACACAACATGATCAATTAAATTTATTAAATTCCTATTGTTTAAAAATATCTAGTGTAGTATCTTAAAAATTGAATTAAAATTCTTAATGAAAATTCTTAAGGGTTGGGACACACATTTTATATTTATACTTATAATTCATATTTTGGAATTTAAATTTTTAATTCAATTTCTTTTTATTTGGGTAAAATTTGGGTTTTTGAAAGGATACAAATCCTTGTACAATCCTATACTGCTCTATCTAGTCTTACCAACCATAAATCCTCATAATGGCTACAAGACATTCAAATAATTGAGTTACTTAGTTTCAAACCTCTATGTATTTACATTCTTTACCAATATATTTACATTGATATCTTTGAAGAGTCTCCAAAACCCTTAGTAGACAAGCCAATATATCTTAAAAAAATGGATCCCTCAACACACAACTCCATAGATATTTAGTAAATAGAGCCCTAATTAGAAAAATCCATAGATATTTAAAAAATGCAGCCCTTCTCACTTGAAATCTCACAAAACTTCTAGAAAGTCACAAATCCACAAATCTCCAAAATATGGAACCTTTAGAAGCAAAGTCTAAATATATTTGAAGATTGATCCCCCATCAAATAAATACATAGCTCTTCAAAAAAAGGATCCCTAAGCAGATGATTTTGCAAATATCTAGAAACTAGGTCTATTAGAAAATGTACATTTTAAAAAATGGAACCCTTAGTAGACAAATCCCTCAAAATTATTATGGCTACAAGTTGAAAAATCTCAAATATATCCAAAAAAGGGTCTCATAGCATGCAATTCTACAAACATAAAAAAAAAACAATTTACTATGCACATTCTAAAAATTAGAACTTTCACCCATTGTCTTGATTTTCAAAATGTCCTCCATATTTTAAAACTACATGAAGTGCATCTAGATGTATCCCATCTATTGGTATCCATATTTTATCTTCCTTTGTAAGAGCTCCCAAATTTTCTACCCCATTTCCTTCTATATATATCTGTTCCACTTGATATTCTTCTAGTGAATTTAGGTAAGTGTATATGTTTATATATGTTGTTCTCCAACTCTCCACCAACCTTTTATTGAGGTAATTAATAATATTTAGTGAATCTCCCTCAATTATAAATATCTTATCCCCTAGATGAACCACCATATTTACTCCTACAAATATTGCTCTAGCTTCAGCATGATGACTAGTCACAATGACCAATTACTCATAGCTCCAATTTGTTTAATTTAGATTTTCAGCTCAACTTTTTTTTTTTTACTTAGATATTTAATACAAGCTTTTCTAATTTAGGTTTTTAATTGAGATTTTTTAATTCAAAATTTTTAATTTAGACTTTTATTTTATATTTTAATTCATATTCTTATAATTTAAAATTTCAATTCAAAATTTTTAATTTAGATTTTTAATTGAGATTTTTAATTTAGATTTTTTTAATTTAAAAAAAAGTGCTATGGTTTAATTTATACTTTAAATATGAATTTTAATGTGGGTGAACTAAGAACCCACGTGTTGTAGGTGAGTTGGAGAGGGTAGGAAAATACTCAAGGGGGGTCCCTAGTTCGAATCACAACCCTACCAAATGCACATTGGCTACCCAAAATCCAGTTGATAATGTTGGTGTGATCAGGATCGGGCATGACTCTCGAGTTATTTTGATGGTGTAGAACGCCCTGGTCATGGTTTCTCAGACCAGGTTGGCCTTGTAAGGGTTTTTTCACTAAATTAAAAAAAAATATGGGTAAAATATTTGTGACATGTGCAATTGCTTGAGGAGATTGCATTACAAATTGGCTAGAAAATAAAATCTTAAATATAATATGCCCCATTTGGGAAAAGGTGTAATTTTTTGAGGAAATTACATCACAAATTGGTTAGAGAAAAAAAAATTAAAATTAATGTTATATTTGGAGAAAGGCAACAACAATTAAATACTGTAAAATAATGTTGCATGAGTGGATCAATAATTAAATATTATAAACTTTGCAATTGTAAAATGTTGTTGCATGAGGGGGGCTAAAAATTTTATAAGTAAAAATATTTGAAGGGAAAGGAAGGGGATTGAGTTTTTTCCAAGTTCTTTTCTTGAAATTCATCAAAGTGAGAGGAATTTGAACCTATATATACTTCATGATACATCTTTGATAATTAAAGGACATTCAAGCTTTAAGTTTAATCTATGCATTCTAATTATAGTTGCATTCAATTTAGTTTATAGTTTGTTTTTCTTTGAAGAGTGCACCATTTTAGGCCTCATATTGTGTGAATACCAATCAATCTAGAACTAGCATTAGATCAAATTTGATGCTTTACTAAATTATAATTTACTTCAGGGAAACATAGAATTAGTTTATTTTATTTCTCTTAGTTTTAATATTTTGGTTTTTCTTTGAAATCTATTTAGATTAGAATTAGATTATATTTTGAATATTAATATTTAATTTTACTTGCTTTATAGCATTGATACTCATTTGATTATGAGTTAACCATCACTAGTTTGTGCATGTTTTTAATATGAAAGCAGTGAAATTATATTTCAAATAGTTATATGGTAAATATTGGGATTTTTTTCTTGAGGAATTTATGTCTTATATCCAAACCAAGAGGCCCCTTACAACAAAAGTTATCATTGACCTCTAATTTTATCTAAGCTAGCCAAGACTTGGTCATACAATAACCTTTATGGAAATAAACTCCATTTCAAGAGGGAACACGATATATTCCAAGTATGTTGGCTTGTTTTCTACCTTACCAGTAGGTTGAATCTATGCCATCTAAGTTGGAATATGTTATTTACTTGCTAAAAAAAAGTAGTACTATAAGGAGATCCTGAACATTAATGGTTAGAAATTTCTAGGTATATTGCCCATATTACAAATTTTAACTACCTTGAATGAATGACCATTATCACTAGATCTATTTTAGGTAAATATGAATTTGAACTTCTTAGCCTTCCCCAAATAGAAAACCTAGAGCTAACAAAGGCAAACCCAAATACAAACCTACTTAGTCTACCAATAGTTCTCCTAGAGCTATTATTTATTTTCCTAATCATTTCACCATCCCCATGGTCAACCAATGATAGCTCTAGTTCCATTGTTAGTAGGAAGTATCCCTTTAAACATAGCAAAACATACTCATGACATACCTAAGAATGCTAAAATATACCTCCCAAGGTATAGACATGATGGAACAAGGTTATCTAAAGATATTTAGCCATACAAATATGCCTTAATACGTTTACATATTTAATATGAGGATGTTGCTTGTAGAATATTTCCTCATGCATTGGATGACTTTGCATATGACTAGTATATTACTCTACCATTAGGCTCAATTAATTCATGGGCTTAGTTAGATGCTACATTTATTGAGCACTTTAGAATAACTATTGTTCCTACTATGATTTACCATCAGTTTACTTCTACTTATAGATAACCTAATGAACCCATGAGATACTTTAAAACAAGGTTTCATTAACTATACATCATTTTAGTAGCATCTTACACACTTATAGAGAAAGTAGCTATGTATCTTAAATACTTGGACCCATTAACTTACATGTTTGTAAGGATAGCTTTTGGAATCATATTTTTTCATTGGCATACTATGAGGCTATGACCATTGAATAATAATTAATACCTTAAATTCTTGTCTTACATTACCTATCGTCATTTGAGCAACTAGGAGGTTATAACTAGATACCACTTATCATTCAATCCTTTTCACAACATAATATAATACTAAACCCTATACAAGGTGTCGTGTATCCTAATTAGGACAAACTCTTGAGTCATACATCGTTAAATCAAATGATGCCTGACATAAGTAATCAACAGATCATTCCTACATTCTTAGATATCTATGTAACTACAAACAATATTCCCAATCATGTAAGTTTTTTAAACAATCAGTAAGCCTTACCCTTATTCCCAAAAATATCAATATCCAAAAGTAGTGTAACAACTCAATCAACAAAAAATTAACCTTATACTTTGAATATTAAATTGCACAATATATAAGGGATTATTAAAAAATTGAGAAATAATATGCTTAATATTTAAAAACAAGATCCTCAAAACCAAGCTATGAACAACAATTAGAATATGAAATTTAACTTGTAGAGAACTAGTACTCAATTGAATACCTAACCAAACAATGTAGGAGTGTCAAATCATTCTAGTAAATAAAATAAATCTAACAATAATTTGAATACTTCAATGCAATTGGTAGATATTGCTCTACCCAATTTGTGCAAAATTCATTCCATAGCTTAACACGATGAAATTGACTATTGAGAATTTAGATCATCTTTGTAAAAAATCCAAAAATAAAATCTAGATTTTATGACCACAAATTAGGAGTATAAGAATCAAGCTAGGTCAAACCTAGGACTTCCCTAATTCTAGAGACATATGAAATCTTAGTAATTAGTGAAGATAATCCTAAATAATATTTAGAAGAACTTTAGCCTTACAAAATTTCTTAGAGAGGTAACCACTATACTCCATGTAGAAAAGGAAAAGCATTGCTGATTTGTTTCACACCCCCTAATAGTACTTCTATTCCACTTGATGAGCAAGCCAATAAGAACCTAGTCCCACCTAAGGGTCCTATACTACATACAAAACCAAAATCCAATATGCCACCACCATAGATAGAGAAATCCCAAATAAAAATAAGTATAAGTATAATAACATTGAAGATCATAAGAGGATCCAGGAAAATACCTCTCTATTTTAGGTAGATTTGTTGACTAATCATAAATATTTATTACTTAATACTCCCTATAATAAAAATAAAATGAATACTAATAAGGTTTTTTATGCCTACATGGTCATATACAAAGCAAATGTGGAATACCCTCCTTTCCATTTGAATATTAGTATTATTTGTAAGAATATACATAATTATGCTATGGATTCAGGTGCTTCTAGTAATGTTATGCCCAATGTTATCTGCCAATTATTACAGGTGATCCCTACTCCATCAAACAAGGAGTTAGTTCATATGGTCAAGAAAAAATTAAATGTGATTAGGGTGCTAAATCAAATTCATATATGGTTGGATTCTAGAACTAGGATACATTAGTACATTGATAACTAAGTTGTGAATATCCTAGATGCATGCAAGATGCTACTTAGTTGTGACTAGTCTAGAACATTGAGTGACTATATGGAAACTATTTTTTTACATATGCAACTTCCCTAGCATGGCTTAGCCACTCAAAATTTAGTAGAAATAAATCCCAAGCAAAATTATCTTATCACTAAGTATATAAACATCAAAGTGGTCATGTACATCAAGCCAAAATTGGGAGTCAACACTATAGAAGAAACTAAACCCAAAAATGATGCTCCTATAGTACTTGCTCCATATACTAAGGAAAGAGAAACAAAGGATTAGTTATGTATCCTCAAGTTTGATGGATCAAAATTGAAATATTATGGTGATTCTAGGATTGAATTGTATTCGCTTTTAAGCCTAACTATCTCAATATATCATAGTTACGAATATAAATAAACCATAATATTATAGGTTAAAATATCAATAATCAGGTTCGAGGGCCTGGTTCAATGGTTAAAGCGCTTCTTTCGGAGCGGGGAGACTGGGGTTCCATTCCCTCGGGCCTTGTCGTACTGAACGCCTGTCCCCGTCCGGGTGCATCAATGGTGTAAAAGGTTCAAATTATCAGGGCATGGTGGTATAGGGGTAGTCTACACAAGGATATGGTGGTAGATTTTGGGGGTGGACTGCACAAGAAACTGTGGCGGCTTTCTGGCGGCTGGCCCAGACTCGTGGCGGCTATCAAGTCCACCATGTAAAAAAAAAATATCAATAATCAAGAGTAGAATTATATACATGACCAATAAAATATATATGCATGCCAATATAATCATGAAATAACATTCATATATAATATCAAATTTGAAATTAAATGTTCAAAATCATTAATGTACATACATGTAGAATACTTACAATAAAATTACTCAAAATATGTATAAAAGCTTTGTTATCAATGCTTGTTATAACATGGTCACTATAGATAATTTTCCCTTATAGTTTATGGAGCATTTGTATTCATAATATAGACATATTAATATAACTCTTCAATAATTATCTATTGCACTCCTCGCATATTTGAGAGATGCAACCTTTCATGTTCTTGACCTTTGAATTCTCATATTGCCACTTGTATCCTAGACTCTTCACTCTCTTATTACATGCATACTTTAACTCTATGATACTTGCACACTTCTACATGACTCTTACTCTCCTATATGCACTCCTAATATAAGACACTTGTGCACATCCTCACATTAAATATTTGCACACTTACATACATAGCCCTTGTGCAGATTCTCTCAATACACACTTGCACCATTACCTACATGACACATGCATATATCTTGGACATAAACACATACATAAAAGAGAAATATAAATCACTTATATAAACTGTACATACAAACCATAATCTATTACATATTTATATTTGTACCATAAAGGTACCATGGAGGTACACTTGTTGGCAATTTTGGGTTTGAGATCCTAGCTTCTTGTCTATGAGTTGTCATTGATGTCAAAAGGAAATGGCATTAATGTTAAGGGGATGTGTTGGCTTCAAAGGTGGAAGATTCCAAGAGAATATTTTTAAGAGAATCCGGAGAGATTCCATTGGATAGGGTTTTTATTAAAACCAAGTTAAATGGTTTTTATTAAAACCAATGGAGGTTCTCTTTATTATTTATTTAATTATTATTTAAAACCCTTCAAGGTTTTAATTAATTAATTATTTAATTAATTAAGGGAGAAATTATTTTTAATTTATTAAAAATACTTAAAGGTTTTTAAACCTTTTTTATTCTTAATTTATTAAAATTATTTAAGGGTTTTTAAACCCTTTTTGAAAAGACTTTTGATTAATTTCGAAATGGTCTTTATTTCCGTTGACGTCAAGGTGTCTTCGAAGAGACTATTTATTCTCCAACTCCTAAGGTTGGAAGGCTAATTAATTGGAAATTCCTCGAATGCAATTTGCGATGTTTGTGCTCTGTATTCATTGCGATCGAAGGAAGACTTAGAAGCACATGCGGTTGAAAAGTCTTCGGGAGTTTTTTTGAGGGTGAAGTGGAGGGAAGTTCACTTGTGAACTTCGTAGCCCGTGTGGGCTAGTGGCAGCGAAGGCTGCTGTTGGGCGCTGCATTGGCGGAGGTCACCGTTTCGAGTCTCGCGGGGGTGCTTTGCTAGAGTAACACATGTTTTTATTAAAACATCTTTATGCCGTGAAATTCGAAGTTTCTTGGACAACGATTTATAAGGTGTGATTAAATTTTATGAGTTTTGGATTTTGTGATTAGCATTGAATAAAAGCTTAGGAGAAATAAGGGCATATTTCTTTTGATGTATTTTTAAGATTATTCTTTGCTATGCTAAAATTAAAAATGGAGGTATAAGGTGTGAGTCTGTGATTGTTGATTTATTGGCATGTTATGGTGGTTGTGTTTAAAGAAGTGGAGCTAAAAGGTGTAATAAAGGAAGTTTATATTATTGCTCATTTCTTTTTATTCTAACCCTAACTTGGTTGGAAGTTTGAGAGTTGTGTGTGGTGACAACTTGAAGGTTCAATTATCTTCTACTCCAATAAGGTATGGGCACATTCTTCTTATGAGTATGATTGGTGTATGTTTTCTGAAATAAGGTTGGAGTGAAAAGGTATTCTACTAGGTATCCTTTGGCTAGGTGTAAATCCTATTTTCTGGTTTGTTGAAGACTACTTATGCATTGTTATCCTTAAGGAGAGTTTTTGGTGAATGCATAATTTTTGGTTTGAGATAGTGGAAGCTTTGTGCACTAGGGTTTATATTTGTGAGTCTAGCTACTTGCATTGAGTTGGTGGAACCCTTGGTTGGCTGTTTTGAGTTTGATGGTTGAGTTGCTTCCATAGAGGTTGTTTGATCAAGTTATTGCTTTACTTGATTCATGATATTGGGCTTACTCCATTGAGTTGATTTGAGCAAGTTATTCTTTGCATTTGGTGATATTGTGTTGGTGGTTGTTTTGTTCAAATATCTTTGGAGGGAAAAGGATTTCTACTTGTTTTATTTTCTTGTGATGATTGGTTGAATGCTTCAAGGTTGATGTTGAGTTGAATGGTGTTGGTTGACTAAACCTTGTTTGATGAGCATTATTGTTGAAACCCTAATTGATGGTGAAAAGAACATGAGTATCATTGTTATGTGATTCTTTGCATAGTTGGCAATTGTTGGGGTTTCATGTTCTTGAAAGAAAACATTCTATCCTATCCATTTCAGATATTGAGTTGAGTTTTCAGATTTGAGATTGAGATTGAGCTGAGTTGATTTGAGTTGAGTTTTGAGATTGGGATTTGAGTATAGAACATATTGAGTCTCTAACAATTCTCTTTATGCTTCTATGAGTTTGACAAATCACATTGGGTCTCTAACAATTCACTTTGTGATTTCCTACTAAGAAAGTTTTTCTTTGTGAGCTTGCTGAGTTTTTGGACAGGTTCCAGTGGGGACTTGTGAGCAATTTTTGGACAGGTTCCAGTGGGGACTTGTGAGCAGTTTTTGGATAGGTTCCGGTGGGGACTTGTGAGCAATTTTTGGACAGGTTTCGATGGGGACTTGTGAGCATTTTTTGGATAGGTTTCGATGGGGACTTGTGAGCAGATTTGGATAGGTCCTAGCAGAGGACTTGTGAGCTGAGTTTGATAGTTCTATCAGAGAACTTGAGGACAAAGGTGCATTGGTTCTATGAGAAGAACATGAGGACAATTGGCAAGTCTTTGAGAAGGCTTGTATGTAGAGGATTGATTTGTTCAAGAGTTGGATAGATCTGACAGAAAGAGGAAGACTTGTACTAGACCGACTGACTGTGTTTGGTATAGGTTGTTGAGCTGCTATGGATGTGATCATAGAAGGCAAAGGTCTCTTAGGCTAAGCATTGAGGACAAGAGGTCTTCGATGGAAAGGAGTTCCACGTGCTGGCAAGAGGTAGAGGCAGTTGATCTTTTGAGGGATCATTTCCAGAGTAGAGGGGAAGGTATCTCCTTTGAGCAGAGGCTCATAAATTTTGATTGGGGGAAGGTATCTCCTTTGAGCAGAGGCTCATAAATTCTGATTGGGGGAAGGTATCTCCTTTGGGCCGAGGCTCATAAACATTGTAATTGGGAAGGATTCCCAAAGAACTTTGAGATAACTTTTAGAGAAAAGTTTTGTGGATGTAGCTCGACCATTCGGGTGAACCACGTTAAAATTGGTGTCACTTTGTGGATGATATTGTGCATTGCTTTGATATTGCTTTGGGTATATTGCTTTACTATTTTGAAGTATAAAGGAAAAAGTAAAAAGAGGTCTTATACTATTCACCCCCTCCCTCTCAGTATAAGCTTGTGTTCTTCAATTGGTATCAGAGCAGGTGCCTTCAAAAAGTTTAACAACTTGAAGGAAAAGCTAGTAAAGAACACAATGGATTATTCAAGTGGCAATGCATCACCTATTCTTGATGGGTCATATTTTGGTCTTTTGAGTGCAAGGATGAAGGTTCATCTAATGGCACTTGGGAATGAGGTTTGGGAAGTGATTGAAGATGAGTACACTATTCCTGAACATGGTCCTAATACTAAAGAAGAAAGGCTCCTACATCACAACAATTCAAAAGCAATGAATGCAATCCTGAAAGGCTTACAGAAAGCAGATCTCACCAAAGTGATTCACCGTCAAGACAACTAGTGAAATGTGGAAACAGTTGAAGGTGGTTCATACAGGTGATACAAATGTCGAAAAGGCCAAGTTGAGACACTTCAAAGGTATGTTTGAACAACTCAAGATGAATGATGATGAAAATATTAGTGACTACATGCTTCGAATGGATGAGGTTGTTAACTCCATGAAAGACTTAGGTCTTGAGCTTGCTGAAAATGATGTTTGTGATAAGATTTTAAGATCTCTTCCTAATAGATTTAGTGAAAATATTTCTGCTATTGAGGAAGCTAAAGATTTGGATAAGTTGAAAAAGGATGAGCTCCATAGTATACTTGCAGCATTTGAGTTGAGAACTCAAGTGAAGGTTGATGTCAAGAAAGAGGAAACTTTCAAGGCTACCAAGAATTCCAAGGGTAAACAACTTCAAGATAGTGATGAGTCTTCTAGTGATGAAGAGGCATATTACATCAAGAAAGGCAAGTTCTCTAGAAAGCACAAAAGTATGAAAAATATAAGATGTTTCAATTGTGGAAAGTTTGGTCATTATGCTACTAACTGTACTGTTCCCAAGAATGAAAGTGATGAAGATAAACAGGATTCTAAGAGCAAGGATTCGAAAAGCACAAGCATCACAGGAAAAACAAATATGAGCACAACAATCAAGGAAAGAGGTATTCTCACAAGCACAAGAAGAGTTTCTACCTAGACAAAGCAAGTAAGTGTTCTAGTAGTGATAGTGAAAGTTCTTCAAGTGATAATGAAAATGAGATGTTGTTCATATCAGAAAAAGAGGAAGAACCGAAACATAGATTCATTATCATGAAATGTCTTAGATGTGGAAATTTTGGTCACCTTGAGGATGATTGCACAAATAATGATTTGGTTTCTAGTATGTATGAGGATGCTTAAGAAAACTATAAGGAAGATGCATGTATGGTTTTTGAAAAGGGTAGCACCTCTAGTGATAAGAAATCTAAAAAAGGCTTTGATGATTCAAAAAGCAAACAAATAGAGGAAGATATAGAGGAAGGTGAAGTAGATCTTGAAGGTGAACTTATTAGTGCTCTTAGTGCTTTGAAAAAGGAAAGAAAGAAGAATGCTAGACTCAAGGATAAGTTAGATGAATGTTGTATGGAGAGAGATGATCTTATAGAAAGTCTTGACTTCTCTATGGCTAAGACACAAGAACTCAAGGATGAGTTAGAGTCTAAGGTTCTTGAGTATAGTGAGTTAGAACAGAAAATGGCTTCTTTGAAAGAGGAAACTAAAGAGTACAAGGATAAGCTTTACAAGTTTCAAGATAGCTCCAAAAAGGTTAAGTCACTCATCAAAGGTCAAAGAAAGACAACAAATAAAACAGGCCTTGGTTTTGTTAAGCCACACAAGGAACAAGTTGGAGAGTCTAGTAAGAGACTCCAAAAGGAAGAGAGTTCTGATGAGGAAAGTATTTCAGAAAAGGAGTCCTTGAATGATAGATGCACAAAAATAGAAAATAGAATTCAGAATGAGAAGAAGAAGTTTTTAGAACCTAAGAGGTCAATTAAAGGAAAGTTTCAAGGTAGATGTTTTGCTTGTCATAGGTTTGGTCACATGGCTTCACATTGCATGGCTCAAGTGAAGGAGGTAAATGACAATTTCAGAAGTGCTAGTTACTTTCAAGGGTATTGCTACTCTTGTCAACGGTTTGGGCACAAGGCGGTTTATTGCAAGGCAAATAACGAGAACAGAGTTTGGTCGAACGAGTTTGGACAGAATAGGTTTGGTCGAAACAGGTTTGGTCAGAACAGGTTTGGCCAGAACAAGTTTGGTCAAAATAGGTTTGGTCAGAATTGGTGGATTCAAAGATCAGGTTTACCTTAGAGAAACAACATCGTCAAGTGTTTCAAGTGCAACAATGAAGGTCACATAATCAGATAGTGTAGAGCTGAAATTCTAGAATACAGGAATAGGAACAGTGGCATGATCAGGTCCAAGGATCAAGGCATGGACAAGAATAGTGACAGGAATAGGAATATGGACAAAGATTTCAAGAGAAGGCCCGACAAGGAAGTTATAGACGCTGATGATGATCAGTGCCTAATGGGAGTTTTACTCCCACCCAAGAATTAATCACCTCATCAGGAGGTGGGGGAGGGACTAAGCTAAGAGGCTCATTCTTAGTCCCGAGCCCCAAAGGTGACCCTTTGCCATTGATGAAAAAGGGGGAGATATTTGAGTAAGGGGGAGAGCCTCAAGACAGGGGGAGTTGTTTATGTTGAGTTTCTATGTTGTTGAGAAGCATGGTTTGCCATCAATGAAAAAGGGGGAGATTGTTGGCAATTTTGGGTTTGAGATCCTAGCTTCTTGTCTATGAGTTGTCATTGATGTCAAAAGGAAATGGCATTAATGTTAAGAGGATGTGTTGGCTTCAAAGGTGGAAGATTCCAAGAGAATATTTTTAAGAGAATCTGGAGAGATTCCATTGGATAGGGTTTTTATTAAAACCAAGTTAAATGGTTTTTATTAAAACCAATGGAGGTTCTCTTTATTATTTATTTAATTATTATTTAAAACCCTTCAAGGTTTTAATTAATTAATTAATTAAGGGAGAAATTATTTTTAATTTATTAAAAATACTTAAAGGTTTTTAAACCTTTTTTTATTCTTAATTTATTAAAATTATTTAAGGGTTTTTAAACCCTTTTTGAAAAGACTTTTGATTAATTTTTAAATGGTCTTTATTTCCGTCAACGTCAAGGTGTCTTCGAAGAGACTATTTATTCTCCAACTCCTAAGGTTGGAAGTCTAATTAATTGGAAATTCCTCGAATGCAATTTGCGATGTTTGTGCTCTGTATTCGCTACGATCGAAGGAAGACTTAGAAGCACGTGCGGTTGAAAAGTCTTCGGGAGTTTTTTCGAGGGTGAAGTGGAGGGAAGTTCACTTGTGAACTTCGTAGCCCACGTGGGCTAGTGGTAGCGAAGGCTGCTGTTGGGCACTGCATTGGCGGAGGTCACCGTTTCGAGTCTCGCGGGGGTGCTTTGCTAGAGTAACACACGTTTTTATTAAAACATCTTTATGCCGTGAAATTCGGAGTTTCTTGGACAACGATTTATAAGGTGTGATTAAATTTTATGAGTTTTGGCTTTTGTGATTAGCATTGAATAAAAGCTTAGGAGAAATAAGGGCATATTTCTTTTGATGTATTTTTAAGATTATTCTTTGCTATGCTAAAATTAAAAATGGGGTATAAGGTGTGAGTCTGTGATTGTTGATTTATTGGCATGATGTGGTGGTTGTGTTTAAAGAAGTGGAGCTAAAAGGTGTAATAAAGGAAGTTTATATTATTTCTCATTTATTTTTATTCTAACCCTAACTTGGTTGGAAGTTTGAGAGTTGTGTGTGGTGACAACTTGAAGGTTCAATTATCTTCTACTCCAATAAGGTATGGGCACATTCTTCTTATGAGTATGATTGGTGTATGTTTTCTGAAATAAGGTTGGAGTGAAAAGGTATTCTACTAGGTATCCTTTGGCTAGGTGTAAATCCTATTTTCTGGTTTGTTGAAGACTACTTATGCATTGTTATCCTTAAGGAGAGTTTTTGGTGAATGCATAATTTCTGGTTTGAGATAGTGGAAGCTTTGTGCACTAGGGTTTATATTTGTGAGTCTAGCTACTTGCATTGAGTTGGTGGAACCCTTGGTTGGCTGTTTTGAGTTTGATGGTTGAGTTGCTTCCATAGAGGTTGTTTGATCAAGTTATTGCTTTACTTGATTCATGATATTGGGCTTACTCCATTGAGTTGATTTGAGCAAGTTATTCTTTGCATTTGGTGATATTGTGTTGGTGGTTGTTTTGTTCAAATATATTTGGAGGGAAAATGATTTCTACTTGTTTTCTTTTTCTTGTGATGATTGGTTGAATGCTTCAAGGTTGATGTTGAGTTGAATGGTGTTGGTTGACTAAACCTTGTTTGATGAGCATTGTTGTTGAAACCCTAATTGATGGTGAAAATAACATGAGTATCATTGTTATGTGATTCTTTGCATAGTTGGCAATTGTTGGGGTTTCATGTTCTTGAAAGAAAACATTCTATCCTATCCATTTCAGATATTGAGTTGAGTTTTCAGATTTGAGATTGAGATTGAGCTGAGTTGATTTGAGTTGAGTTTTGAGATTGGGATTTGAGTATAGAACATATTGAGTCTCTAAAAATTCTCTTTATGCTTCTATGAGTTTGAAAAATCACATTGGGTCTCTAACAATTCACTTTGTGATTTCCTACTAAGAAAGTTTTTCTTTGTGAGCTTGCTGAGTTTTTGGACAGGTTCCAGTGGGGACTTGTGAGCTGTTTTTAAATAGGTTCCAGTGGGGACTTGTGAGCAGTTTTTGGATAGGTTCCAGTGGGGACTTGTGAGCGAGTTTTTGACAGGTTCCAGTGGGGACTTGTGAGCAGTTTTTGGACAGGTTTCGATGGGGACTTGTGAGCAATTTTTGGACAGGTTTCGGTGGGGACTTGTGAGCAGATTTGGACAGGTCCTAGCAGAGGACTTGTGAGCTGAGTTTGATAGTTCTATCAGAGAACTTGAGGACAGAGGTGCATTGGTTCTATGAGAAGAACTTGAGGATAGTTGGAAAGTCTTTGAGAAGGCTTGTATGTAGAGGATTGATTTGTTCAAGAGTTGGACAGATCGACAGACAGAGGAAGACTTGTACTAGACCGATTGACTATGTTTGGTACAGGTTCTTGAGTCTGTTGTGGACGTGATCATAGAAGGCAGAGGTCTCTTAGGCTAAGCATTGAGGACAGAAGGTCTTCGGTGGAAAGGAGTTCCACGTGTTGGCAAGAGGTAGAGGCAGTTGATATTCTGAGGGATCATTTTCAAAGTAGAGGGGAAGGTATCTCCTTTGAGTAGAGGCTCATATATTTTGATTGGGGGAATGTATCTCCTTTGAGCAGAGGCTCATAAATTCTAATTGGGGGAAGGTATCTCCTTTGGGCTAAGGCTCATAAACATTGTAATTGGGAAGGATTCCCAAAGAACTTTGAGATAACTTTTAGAGAAAAGTTTTGTGGATGTAGCCTGACCATTCGGGTGAACCACGTTAAAATTGGTGTCACTTTGTGGATGATATTGTGCATTGCTTTGATATTGCTTTGGGTATATTGCTTTACTATTTTGAAGTATAAAGGAAAAAGTAAAAAGAGGTCTTATATTGTTCACCCCCCCCTCTCAGTATAAGCTTGTGTTCTTCAACACTAGCATGTACCGAATAATGTAATGTTTTCCAACACCCCCATGTATTACATTATTTTATTATTAAATATTTTAGCCTTTAATATTCATCATTGGTCTTCAATATTCATATGACATTGAATTGTTAATGAAAATCTATTTGAAATTTTTCTCCAAATCCATTCTTGAGTTCTACTCTGAATTCTCTTCATCTTCATTCTTTGGTTCTTCATACCTTGCATCTTCATTATATTTTTCATGAAATTTTTGAGCTTCTTCTTTGGCCTTTGCTTCTTGTTATTATTTCATTTTTGATCTCCTACAATCTTGATATTGTCCTATATCTTTTGAACATTCACCTAGAGCATCATAATAATTTTTTGAATTAGAAGTGCTTGGAATATCAATATTGCATGAAGAATGAAATATAGTTTTACTTGATTCACTTGTATCAATCTCTTCTTTACTTACTAGAGTTTCAATCAAATATTTTTTCTTTTGATTTTCATATTTATGAAGTTCAAGTGAAAGCAATGTCATATACATTATACTACCTATATCAATATGTATCATAATATCATCCTTTGAATTATGAATTGCTTCAAAAAGTTTTGAATTTAAATAATATTTAAATGTCTCAAAACTTCTATTCATTGCTTCTCTATATATAAATTGCATTTCCATATCTAGCTTACCCTTATATTTCTCAATCAATTACCTGTGCCAATTTTTATAACTTCAAATATTTTCTTTCTGATTATGGATTTCATATTTTATTTCATAAAAATTAGAGTTTACAATTCTATGATTCAATTCCTTTGAATTTGCAGTCCATATTACTCCAAGGTTAATAATAACTTGCAATTTCATAAAAACTTCAAATAATAATTCAAATAAGAAATTTGCAAATTTAAAATTTTCTAGACCTTTGAACTAGAAATCCTTTTAACTACCTAGTAAATTAAATTTCCAAAATTTTAAATTTTAAAAATTTCAAATCTTCAAAAACTTTAAAAAACATCAAATAAATTCAAATATAATTTCTTCAAATTTCAAAAACCTTCAAAAGCTAAGAAAAATCAAATCTTAAATCATTTTAAAATCCTCAAATATTAAATACTACATCTTCAAACTTTCAAAATCTAAAACAATCAAATATTAAATATTTTAATCTTTAAAGCTTAAAAGAATTATTATATTTTTAGACCTTTTAAAAAATTAAATCCTAGTAGTAGTCCTTATCACTCCATAACTTGAAAATAAATTTAAATTTTCCAAAAAACAACTTTTTGAAAAATAACCAAGGTGCATAGCTACATTTCAATAAACATTAAAGTGGAAAAACTTATAGCTCCACCTAATGCTTTGAAAATAAATCAAATTTGTTTTTGCCTCAAAAAATTAAATGATACACCAAATTTGGAAGTGTACCATATGAATATTACCTATGATGGCCAACTAATTTAGCTTCTCCTTTAATACTATGATAAACTATGTGTTGGTCAATGTGTCAAGTTAATGCATTATTCCTCCAATACTCATATTTTCAAATGCTTAGAATTTGTTTTGTTATAATCTTAAATTTATTTAGCTCTTAGGTGTCTTCTTATTGATAGTGTTTGCATATCCAAATGATGCTCTAGATGGTTCTTATCTCTGGAAAAATGCTTACATTTTCAAATGATGCTTTATATGGTGTTCATATTAGGTGATAGTTATTTGGATGGTGCACATATCTAGTGATAGTGCTTACACATCTAAAAGATCCATTGTATTGTATCCTAGATGAATATCTTAGGTGATAATGTTTTGAATGGATATTTTAGGTGGCTCTTTGGATACGTCTATGTCTATATTTCACTACAAGTGGTGGTCTAAATAGCATTTGAATCTCTATTAAGCTCTTATTACAAATGAAACTATAAATAGTACTTGAATATCTATGTGATTATTTATACTGGTGGCATTTAGAATAGTATTTGGATGCCTATTTAATTCTCTTCGATGGTGGTTCTTAGAATAGTTCTTGGATCCCTATTCGGTTCTCTTAATGGTGGTTCTTAGAATAGTGTTTGGATCTCTATCTAGTTATCTTTAATGGTAGCACTTAGAAAGACAACACCCTTTGACTCTATTGCAACTTGAGAATTATAGCATACCTTAATGGCTCTTAGTTTCTTGCTCACCTTTGGATGATAGTGATTCTTGATAGCACTTATCATTCTTCTAATAAACTTGGATGATGGAACTCCTTGATAGCACTTATCATTCTTTGATAGCTTTCTTTCTTACTTTTCAAAATAACTCTTTTAATAGCTAAAAAATTAATGTCTTCTTATACCTTAAAGAATACTGATTCTAAGGCCAAGACTAAAATATATGTATAATTTTCTATGAGTCTTATCTGTATGGTTATCTAATTAACTATAACTTAATTTTTTCTTTATACATCTATATTTCCTTATATCTAGAGGCTTTTTATCTATACTTCTTAGTACTAATGTCTTATGTATTCATAGAAAGCTTATACTACTCTTCTATGTAATAAAGAAGCTTAGAGCTTCTCAATCTCTAGACGTTTTAATGCTTCTCAATCTCCTAGAATCTATTTCCAATGTCTTAGGTCAAACCTAAGAATAAAATGATTCTCCTCTTTTCTAGATAATACAAAATCAATATTAGGGTGACTATGAATGTCCTTGTATGTACAACTTCCTTCTAAGTTGGTACTTAATCAATTCAAGTTGAGTCCTAGTCTTCATTGGTTTTCCTTTAACCAAGTGGAAAGACCATAGCATCCAAATCAAGGTGAATTTTAATTGTTCCCTTAATATCTACTCAATCAAACCCTTATAAAATAGAGTTCAATTCTTCATTATTTTCAAAGTGGACAAACTCCAATATAATGGTGGCTCTAAAATATAACTCTATAAAAATGATAGAGTTAAGTGGTATCTTTGATACCACTATCAAATTTTAAGTCTAACTATCTCAAAATATTATAGGTCCCAATATAAATAAGCCATAATATTATAAGTCAAAATATTAATAATCAAGAGTAGAATTATATATATGAGAAATCAAATATATATCTAGGCCAATATAATAATGAAATAAAATTCACTTATAATATCAAATATGAATGTAAATGGCTAATATCATTCATATACATGCGTAAAGAAAACTTAAAATAAAATTGCTTAAAATCTATATAAAATATTTATTATCAATGCTTGTTATGTGGTGATTAGTACAGACCATTTTCTCATACATTTTATGGAGCTTTGTATCCATAATATAGATATAGTAATGTAACTCTTCAATACTTATCTATTGTACTCCTTACACATCTAAGATATGTAACCTTTCCTATTATTAACCTTTGGCTTCTCATATGACCACTTGCATACTAGAATATTCACTCTCTTCTTACATGCATACTTTAAATCTATGTCACTTGCATACTTCTACATGACTCTTACTCTCCTAAATGCACTCCTAATACAAGACACTTATGCACATCCTCACATTACATATTTGCACACTTACATACATGGCACTTGTGCATATCCTATAAAATGTAGATACAAACCATATTCTATTACATATTTACTTTTGTAAACAACAGTACCATGGGGATACATTATCATGTACTAGATAATGTAATATTCTCCAATAAATTGATCACTCCTAGAGATAAATCCCATATTATTTCCTATTGGTTGTAATTTTATTGTACATTTAATGCTAATGATTACAAAGCTTTGATTCATGAATTATAGTTCACAATAAAAAATGAGTTAAGTACATACAAGCCCCAAGAGACTAAAAGTTGATGATTAAACATGTATGAAATCAATATGCTTGTCACGATAGGAATATTTCAAACTATCACAACTATGCTTGGAAAAATACTTTGATGCTTTCAACATCTAAATCATTCTATGCAAAAAAAAATTGTAAATTCATCAATAGTACCAACAAGCACCCTAGAACCAATTGATCATTCTAGGATAAAATGATTCTCTATAGAGTTGGTCACTACCCCCTCTATACCATATAATATCATGATATTTTAAGTGTTCTAATTTGATTGGCATATAATTAATTTTATTAGTAATTTAGGAATATTTAAAATATAGATCATAGATCAAGTGGTATTAGCTCAATTGGTTATATTCCTCAACATTAAAAGGAGGATTTCTAGATTCAAATCTTGCCAAGCGATACATGGATAATATCCAAGCT
The DNA here is from genome assembly GCA_028583015.1 of Wollemia nobilis. Classification (NCBI taxonomy): domain Eukaryota; kingdom Viridiplantae; phylum Streptophyta; class Pinopsida; order Araucariales; family Araucariaceae; genus Wollemia; species Wollemia nobilis. Next base: position 1,764,326 of record JAQPPZ010002593.1, read on the forward strand.
ATGTTGTAATACCATTATGTGGTGATGGTGTAATATGGGTGGGATCCATTTCAATTCCATATAATCAATCTTATATATATATATATATATATATATATATATATATATATATATATATATATATATATATATATATATAAAGAGGATAAATATTTTGTAGATTTGGACAAAGGAGGTGTAGAGATTTGAAATATAAACATTATTCCTAAATATATGATTTCTTTAAATTTATGTTTGATATGGATTATCAAGGTCACAAAAAGTAAATTACTTCATCTAAAAATGGATAGTTAAAGGTTTGAAACCTATGAGATTCGAACAATCCATAAAATATTTTCATAGAGAAGATCAATATTGATAAGTAGAAAGAAATAACATCTCAAGTTCTAAAGGATTATATAGATATCATAGCTTGTATTTATAAGGATTTGAAGGTCAATGATACATCTAGCATTACCCATACTATCCCCATAAATCTATATACACAACCCTTATTCCAAAGAAAGAGATATATGAACCCACTATTGAAACCTCTCATTATCAAAGAAGTTAAAAAAAATTGTTAGCCTACATCATTTTTCCTATAAAACATTCTACTTGGGTCACAAATTTGATACTAGTTCATAAGAAGAATGGATAAGTATGTCTATATAGACATAAAAAATATCAAGAAGGAATTTGACAAGGATAATTATTCTCTCCCTTCCTTGGATGAAGTGCTATAAATGGTAAATAAATCTTAGATGATATCTCTCTTGGATGGTTTTTTAGGATAAAATCAATTAATGGTTAACCCTAAAGATATTATTAATACTACAATTACCATAAAATGGGTAATTTTCACATATATGAGAATGACATTTGGTTTTATCAAGGGAGGAGCTACTTTCCAAAGAACTATGTACATTGGTTTCAAGGACCTCATTAGAAATTGCATTATGATCTACATGGATGACCTTACCATCTTATCTAAAATATGTGGATACCATGTTATACTTCAAGAAATTACTATAAAAGTACCATAAGTATGGAATTGAATTGAATCCAAAGAAGTGCATCATGGGTCAAGTTTTTATAGAAGTAGATATATTCATAAATATAGACAATATTGAAGCCATTCAATAAATCTAACTCCATGGAAGCAAAAAGGAGATGAAGTCCTTCTTTGGGAAGATCAATTTTATGAGAAAATTTATTTCTAGATTTATGAAAATAGTCCAACTTTTGAATGAAATGACCAAGAAAGATAATAAAATTACATGGGTTTAGAAAATTCAAATTGCTTTCCAAAAAATAAGAAGGGTAATTATAAATACACCGATCTTGATCAGTCTTGGTTATACTTAGCTTTTTTACATTTATTCATTTGTATCAAAATATTGTATTGTTGAAGTTATAACTTAGAAGAAATAAAATAGAGATAAGAAACCAATAGATTTCATAACATCACCTTTTAGGGATGCTCAACTCAAGTATTTAATGATTGAAAAGCAAGCCTTTGCTCTAATCAAAACTATGAATAAATTTAGATATTATATCATACATATCAAAGTGTTTGTAATTGTGCCAAATCCTACTATAAATACAATGCTAATGCATAATGAGTTAGTAGAGAATAGAGGCAAGTGGGTGTCTATTCTACAAGAGTTCGATTTGGAAATCTAGCCAATGAAAATTGTAAAAGGACAAAGATTGAGTAAGACATTGCTCAAGGCTGAATCCTATATTTTATACCAACACTATTTCATGGGAGAGGTCACTAATGATGAGTGATATCGAGATATAGTTTATTACATACTAAATAATATGTGTCCTAGCCACCTAAATTCAACTTAGAGAAGATCCATATACCTCAAAAGTGCAAACTTCATGATAAAATTAAACATTCCATATGCAAGAAATCATGAGGGAATTTATTTGAGGTTTTTGAATAGATAAGAAGTAGTTGAAGTCCTCAAGCACTTTAATGGTAAATATGGGATGGTACATATTTTATGAAGTGATATAACATATCAAATACTAACATTCACATATTTAAAGATACACATGCACATGTTTGATCATGTCATGTTTGTCATATCATAGCTTATTATGATAGGAACTCTCCTATACCACTGTAATAAATGGTTGAATATATTCCATTTGTACAATGGGAATTTCACTTTATGGTTGTCACTAACCCTAATTCATCATCCACTCACATGTTTATCTTGACTTCCATAGACTATTGTACCTACTAGATAAAATATTAAACATCCAAGAACTACATAATAGAGGTTGTGATCAAGTTCCTCAAGGATCACCTTGTAACCAATTTTGGGAAGCCTATTAGAAAAGTATAATACTTGATTGATTTATTTCATGGATCAACTTTGTATAAATAGAAAAGTTGATCATTGAGAGCCGTTGGATTACAACAACTCATAAAATATGAACTAGGATAAACTGAGAGTTCACCTGACTCATGGAAGAGTGGTAACTCAAGTAAGTCTATCCTAGTAGAACTTAAGAGAATAATTATTTATTCTAAAACCCCCCTTAAGTGATACTAGGGGTGAATTTAACAAATCAGTCATGGCAACAAGGCCTGATGAGGTACCCATGTACAATATTTCTTTTTGAAGAGATGGTAAAACCCCATGGAAAAAAAACATCTATCAAAAATAAAAAAGAAGAGGCATGTCTTCGTATGGCAAAGATTGTCCTCAAAGAAAAATGAGTCCTAACAATTGGGCCTGATGAGGTACTCATGTGCTATGTTATTATATATTTTAGAGATGATGAAAAACATCATGGGAAAAACCATCTTTCAAAAAGGAAGAGGTATGTCTTTGGAAGGCGAAGATTGTCCTCATTGAACAAAAGAGAAATTCCCCTCTTAAGTGATACTAGGGGTGAATTTAACAAATGAGTCCCAACAACAGGGCCTGATGAGGTACTTTTTTAAGAGATGGTAAAATCCCATGGGAAAAAACAATCTATCAAAAAAGAGACATGTATTCGTATGGCAAAGATTATCCTAAAAAAAATGAGTCCTGGAAACTAGGCCTAATGAGGTACTCATGTACAATGTTTCTTTTTGAAGAGATGGTAAAACCCCATTGGATAAAACCATATATCAAAAAATAAAAAATAAGAGGCATGTCTTCGTATGGCAAATATGTCCTCAAAGAAAAATGAGTCCCAAAAACTGGGTCTGATGAGGTACTCATGTACAATGTACTCTATATAGGAGAGATGGTGAAAAACCACATGAGAAAAAACCATCTTCCAATAAGAAAAAGAACAATAAAAAGAAGAGAGAGGTGATAACCTCTATGCACCAAGATACTCTAACACCCCACTTAAGTGATAGTAGGGGTAAGTGAAAAAAGGAATAAACAATATGTGGCATACCCACAAAAGATGAGTCCCAGCAACAAGGCCTGATAAGGTACTCATGTACAATAGAGATGGTATAGCCATAGAAATGAGTCTCGGTAGCAAGGCCTGATAAGGTACTCATGTACAATTTTTGATAAAAAAGAATAAATATCACTAAAGAAAAATTCTCCTTAAATCAAAGTTTTTCACAAAAAAGGAGTGTGAAGATAGGATGGAGAAAGAACCACAAAAATCACAAGGGTAGTCCAAAAAAGACTCCACAAGCATGAGTATATGAATTACACCTATATGAACACAATGGGATGATAACAAGGTCCAAAATTTATGGACAAACAAAAAAACAAGTGGCATATCCACAAGTATGAGTCTCGGCAACAAGGCCTGATAAGGTACTCATGTACAATATGTGGTAAAAAAATCTCCTTTGAAATAAGGGAGAAAACCACCTGCCAGAATAGAAGGAGAAGGAAGGAAGATGAGGAAGGAAGATTTCCTCTTCAACCCCCCTATGACAACTTCCATCAAGAATCCTGTAAAGGACCCATTAGATATCTCAATATTGAGAGACTCGTCACAGAAATGAAATTATACTCCCACACTATTGCATGTAAACTATGAAAAAATGTCACAAAAGAAAATACCCCTAAAACCAAAGTGTCTCACAAAAAAGAGTGTTTAAGGATGGAGAAAGAACCACAAAAATTGCAAGGGTAGTCCAAAGTGACTCCACAAGCATAAGTAGTGGTTTCCACCTATATGAATACAATGTGATGATCAACAAATTCCAAAAAATGGACAAACAACAAAAAAAGGGCACCAATGTTGGGAGTGTCGGGTTCAACCGATAGTGCACTCCATGATACAATATATTTGAGATCAAAAAACATAGGTATAACTGCCTCAAAATAAAAATTGGATAGCATCAATTTGTCCATATCAAAAAAACCTTTCTGAAAACTATAAGTACCCCTATATTTGGGTATCAATATGTCCTCCATATGCACGAAAAACACCACTCCTCTTATTCTTTCATAAGGGAATGTTGCTATAATTTGTGTTAACGCTAACCTAGCATCAGAACTTCCAACTTTCGTCAACCTAAATCATAAGAATTTCTTCAAGAAGCAGCCATTGGAGTATGAAAACAAACCACCTTTCTGTGTGGAATGTCATACCCAAGGTCACCTGAGGTCTCAATGCCCTGTCCTGAAAGTGAAAGAACATAGGAAAGTTCCTGAAGTTCCCCTCGGTGAAGTCAATACCCCTCGAGGAGGTGCTCAAAAATACTAGAAGAAAGGGAAACAACAATATCAAACAATGAAAAATCCTCAGTAACAACAAATATCTGCTTCAGTCCCTCACAAAGGACATCACTCTCTCAAAGGCAAGGAAATTATGAGTTCCAAGTGATTTCAAGTAAGTCCCACCTTCACTACTCCTAACAAATTTAGTATATTAAATGAATTTGACATTTTGTTAGAGGAAAATGTGACTTCCCCCAATCTTAAACCTCCTCCTGAAAATATTCTTAACGTAGTCGTTGTCACGCATAGTCCTCAGTCTACCAAGACCAGTCAACAAGAGGACCATCTCGCAGCCCCCTGTATGAAATTACAACTATTCCCAACATTATAGAGGAAACATCTTCACCCAATTCGCGTAGGGCTATGAAACCTTAGAGCCCTGTCTTGGAGTATATCATTCCCTACAAACTCATTCTAAAGCAAACCAGAAGTTTTAACAAATCCCCTATTGACTTTGGTAGTGAAAATAAAAGAGGGAGACCTTCCAAAGAGGAAACCAGGAATTTTTGAACTACTGATGATAATGCAAATGGTATTCAAAAAATCCTTTTTCCAAATATTACCTCTCAACTCAAGGAGGATAGTAAAAGCACCAAAACCCCTCACCCAAGTGGAAGAGGAGGCAGAAAAACTCCCAAACCTTCTAAATGAAGATTCTCTCATGGAATTTGAGAGGCCTCAATGGGGCATCTAAACAACAATTTGTAAAGTATATGAGGAAAGATATCAGATCATTTATCTTCATCATGCAGGAAATAAAAATCAATACCAACAGTTCTTTCTTAATAGCTAAAGCTATATGGAAAAATGTAGGTGTAATATGAAGTGATGCTAGAGGAACTTCTGGAGGTCTTATGTGCTTATGGGACAAACATAAATTTGAAGGACGTCTTCTCCATTCAAGCGAAAGACTTTTAAGTATTCTCTTTCATGACACTAAGAGCAATTTGTCCTAGATTATTACCAATGTCTATGCTCCAAATACCATTATTGGGAGATCTCAGATATGGGAGACATTGACTAGCATGAAATATTCTTTTCAAAACCTCCCTTGGATAGTGGCAAGGGACTTCAAAACCCCCCTTTATCCCTCTAATAAAAATGGAGGATCTGAGACCCCAGCCAAAAGTATGGAGGACTTCATTGATTCTATCAATAGGAACTGCCTAATGGATGTTAACCTCAAAAAGGTCCAATATACTTAGAGCAATAGAAGAGTTGGAGCTCAACACATCCAAGTCAAATTAGACAGATTCTTCCTCTCCCAGGAATCAGTGTAGGTTTTTGGTGATGTGGCTATTTTTCCCCTCTCCAAAATTGGATCAAATCACAATCCCCTCATTCTGGACGTCGACAGACCTAATCCCTTCAAAAAGCCCTTCATATTTTAAAACATGTGGCTTCATCACCCAAACCTAATGCAGAGAGTCTCATGTTTTGCGACAAGACATTCAAGGGTGCCCTTCCTACAGACTAACTTAGAAGCTTAAAATCCTCAAAGAAGACCTCAAAATCTAGAACAAAGAGATATTTGACAATATTTTTGCCAACAAGCAATCTCTAAAAGAAAGACTTGAACTTATTGAGTCCAAAATCCAAAATAGGGAGCTAGACGTCCAAACCAAAAATGAAGAGAAATATATCCTTGTAGAGTACCACAATGTCCTTGCTTGCGAAGAGAATTTTTGACGTCAAAAATATAGAGCCCTTTGGATCAAATAAGGGGATTCTAATACCAAAATTTTCCATGTCACCACCTTACAAAACAGAAGCAACAACCGCATCAAGGAACTGACCAATTAAGATGGCAATGTTATTTATGATGTTGATAAAATTAGGAATGAAGCTATCTCTTACTTTTCGAACCTGTTATAGGATGATAATTCTTGTTTGGCCTTATTCTAAGAGGATTTAATTTACCACATATCTTCCAATTCCATCCCTAATTCAGTTAATTGCTCTCTCATCACCCCTTTTCAGGATGAAATCAAATCTGCCCTTTTTGCTATGAATCCTGACAAAGCCCCGGGACCAGATGGCTTTCCCCCTCAATTTTTTCAAACCTTCTGGGACGTTGTTGGCCTTGATGTTTTTCTAGCTGTTAGAGAGTTCCAATATTCTAAAAGGATCCCGCGAGGGTTTAATTCCACTTTTATTGCCCTCATTCCAAAAAATCCAGCAGCCAAATATTTAGCTAACTTCAGACTCATCAAACTTTGTAATGTTGTTTATAAAGTTCTAACCAAAATTTTGGCTACAAGAATGAAAACCATCCTGCCCTCCATCATCGAACCTTGTCAAGGAAGTTTTGTTCAAGGTAGGTCAATACTTTATGGAGTCATTTACATCCATGAAGCCCTTCATTCAGCCTCCAAGACCAAAAATCCCACTTGTGTTCTCAAGCTTGACATGAACAAAGCTTATGATAGGGTGAACTAGAATTTCCTTTTAGCTATCCTCCATAAATTTGATTTCCATTTAGAATGGGTTGACCTTATTAGAAATTGCATATCCTCTTCATGGTTATCTATTCTCATCAATGGTTCTACAACAGGATACTTTAAAAGCAATAGAGGACTCAGGCAGGGTGATACCATCTCTCCTATGCTTTTCATTATTTTAGCTGAAGCATTAGGCAGAACCATCCAAACTGCATGCAAAGCTGGTCTATTTTTAGGGATCAAGGCCTCCTTCGAGACCACCCCAGTCTCCCATCAACAATTTTTGGATGATACCATTTTGTCTACTAGTGCTTCTGTTCTTGAAGCAAAAGTCATCAAATACATCCTTCAAATGTACGAAGCAGTTGTTGGTCAAAAATTCAATTTGAAAAAAAGTAAGTTGTACTTCCTTAATACTCCTATGTAAAGACAGATCAAGATTGTAAGAATCCTTGAATTCTTTATAGTTGATCTTCTGACCACTTACCTTGGCCTCCCTCTGTTCTACGGCCAACCTACAGCCTCAATGTGGCACAATGTTACAGAGTGTATTCAAAAAAGGCTTACAGGGTGGAAAGGAAATTTGTTGTCCCAAGCTATCAAATGTACCCTTACTAGGGCTGTTATCCAAAGTATCCATGTTTATTTCCTATCAATTTTTAGAGCCCCGACTACAGTGTCTTGTAGGATAGAACAAATCCAAAGATGTTTTTTATGGATTGAAGCTGAAAACAAACAAAGAATTTACCTCGTGGCTTGGGATAAGGTATGTAGACCTAAATACAAAGGAGGAATAGGCCTCAAAATGATCCATTCCCTCAACACCGCTTTGATTGCCAAACAAGCTTGGAGGCTGGTCTCTAGAGATAACAATGCGTGGATCTCTATCACCAAAATAAAGTACCTCCAAAATGATGACTTCTTTAATGAAAAAAACCCCAGTAGAGGGTCAGCTTTCTGTAATTCCATCATGAGCACCAGGTCCCTTATCAAGAAAGGGGTAAGGTGGAAATTGGGAAATGGAGGTAACATCAAATTTTGGAAAGATAAATGGATTACCCGTGAACCCCTCCTTAATGACCCCATTCTGTCCAAACTCAAACCCTTCACCGATGACAGGATAGACCATAAGGTTTCTGACTTAATTACCCAAGGAAGGCTTCATAATTGGATTCCTATTTCTTGCCCCATATTTCCTGTCAAATCTAACCTGTTAAATTCCCTTCTTTCCTCCACCATCATTCCTTCATCCATGTCTCATGATCAACTTATTTGGGAACATACTGAAAGTGGAGAATTTTCTATCAAGTCTGCTTACCTCCTCCTCATTGACAATGAGGACATTTTACTACCCTTTGACAATGTCTGGATCAAGCACCTCATTCCTAAGGTTTCTTTCTTTGCCTGGATTGCCATCCAAGAGAAAATCCTTACCATTGATAATATCATCAAGAAAGGCATGTCCATCCCGAATATATGATATCTCTGCCATAATGATTGGGAATCCACTAGCCATATGTTCCTTCATTGCTCCTTTTCCTCTTCCATCCTTGATTCCATCTTCCATTCCTTCCACATTCAGTGGGCTAAACCTTACTCCATAGGAGACCTCTTCATTCAATGGCCTGCTCACTTCCATGACCCCCACCTCAAGTTCTTCTGGAAAACCTCCCTCCATAATTTCCTATGGCAAATTTGGCTTGAAAGAAATAACAGAGTTTTCTCCTTAAAGCCTAAAACCCCTAAGCTGATTTCTTCCAAAATCATGGCCTTTGATTTGGAGAATGCCTTCCTCATTCTCCCCTCATCCAATTCTGCCTCTAAATATGATACTGATCTAGGCAAAGAGCTAGGCCTACCCTTAGAGGTGTTCTGCCCTCCTTCTTCCATTTGTCTGGAGTCAGTTTGGACCCCTCCTCCTATAGGGTGGCTCAAATTCAATTTCGATGGAGCTGCTAAAGGTAATCCAAGGAAGGTAGGGGTAGGAGGTATTTTGAGGAATCATCAATGATATATCATCCTTACCTTTGCTGAGGGGATAGACGAGTAGACGAATCATGTTGTTGAAGCTAAAAGTATGTGGAGAGGCTTAAGCCTGGTTAAAAATTTAACCACCAACCTGATTGTTGAAGGGGATTCCCTCAATATTATCAATTATCTAAAGAATAGAAACTTTATTCCTTCTTGGAGAGTAAGGGAATATATTGAGGAAGTCAAGACCCTTGTCCTCACCATGTAGGAAGTTATATTTCAACACACGTATAGGGAATCCAACAAGGTTGTTGACAATATAGCCAATATTGGTGTCAACATGGTTAATCTCCAGATTTGGCATAATGACATTCTTGAGGAAGTTCAGACCATCATCAATCAAGAAAAACATCAAATTGACCTACCTCAATAGGTAGTCCTTCCTCAGGTCGTCTATCCTTTTACTCATGATCAACGTAACAACTAATATTTTACAGCTTGATTCGCTTCACGTGATTTTAACCATGCATCACAGTAAGCAGGAAGGTTTGTCATTTCAACAAAAATTTATCACCCACGTGGCCTTCCACCCTCTCCACCATCATCGCCAGCTAAGCATCATGCTTCCACTTTCCATTATCCTCACCTGTCATCAACCCAAGCCCCACGTGTCTACCACCATCATCGTCCACTACCCGTTTCCCTTCCATCAAAGCACCACTCCTGCCCCCCATTGTCTATGCCTTTATCACTGGTCAAGTATTGTTGGAATGCATGCTAACGATTTTGTCAGCCTATGACACTCTTTTTCAAAATTGTACAGGTACCAAAAAATAGTTTCCAATACCAGGAGCATGATATATTCTAATTATATTCATCATTCTACTTTACGGTAGCATATTCGAAGGCATAGACCCTTGATTCATGGTCCTTACCCTTCCAACTTCCAGATCATGCCTGATGACCAAGATGTGACAAATTACCATGTCTGTAGAATGCAAACGTGTCAAATTTTGAATGAGACCACCTTAGCTAATAGTCTCACCCAGGTGGAGTCTCGTGTCCTGGGTTTTATCGGCCCAAGAAAGAAGCGGATCATGTTTTTCATCTCGAAATTTCCAAATTTTTCATGGTGGATTTTTTTGCCATTTACATGTTTCCAATGCCCCCTTTTTGTGTTTATGATTGCACCTGATCGATGGGCTTGGCCTTTCCCTCGTGTGATATTTCTTACCTCCACCTGTCCTTGCCTCATTGCACTCCTGTCTATCCTTTCCTATCCCTGCCTCGCTCAGCCCAGATTTATGCCATCTTCTTTCACCCTTTCCAGTACTTTCTCCCCAATCCCCTGTCTGCTTTTGCCCTGTTTGCCATCACCTTCAGCCTATCCCTGTCTCACTTTTTTCTTCACTTTGCCTCCCTTCCCTTCACCTGGTCTTCCATCACCCCCACCATTTCGAGTGACTACCTCGAGCCTAGCACCTTTGCTTGTGACCCTATGGCTGCTGATATCCTTTAGGACAGATGCTACCTTCCTTTCCTCCACATGTTTTTTGGAGATAAGCTCGAAATAACCATGGCCTTCCTTGAAACCTGGGACAATGGGGATGTCACTATCTATGGTAGAAGTTTTATTGTCGACGTCCATATCCTCGCCTCCATTACGGGCCAACACCCTGAAGGTAGGTCCATCCATCTCCATAAACACAACTGGGAGGTCAAACTGGAGCACTTCAAAAACAACGAAAAAATCTTGAAAAAAGTCAAAAGCCCTGGTATTTTTAGAACTGATCTCCCTCTCCCTTGGAATTTTGTGATGAAGCCTATTCTAGAATTCATCTGTGTTAATGACCTTGAGAAAACCCTGAAGACCTATCACCTTGTCTTTGTCAACCATTTTTGTGACATAAATCCCCTCAGCATTCCTCTGTTTTTCCTCAACTCCATGAATCATTCCATTTCTTCTTGCATAGATAAGAAAAACTATGATCTCCCTCGTCACCAAGGTATGTTTAAGGTCATTTATTCTTACATTGTGGCCAATAGTACTAAACGTAATCCTTTCCCTGCCAGCCCTGCTAAAACTAAAACTTCCTCAGAATGTCTGTCCATTGCTAAAAATAAGAAAATGGCCATTGCAACAGTTTCCAAATTAAGGGCAAGAAAAAGTATAATTTTTGACAGCTCTAACGAACTAGTGAGGAAGTTGGTAAGGATCCAAAACATGGCCACCAAGAATAATGTGATTGAAATCAAAGATGATAGTGAGGAGAACAAAAAACTCAAGGAATTCATCATTGCTTCCACTACAGCAATGATGAATATGATGCTTAACTGCACCATGGACATCAAGGAAGGTCCCCAAAAACTTTTCTATGGCCAAGATATTCAAGAGGGTGATGGAGCTGTTGAAGTGACTACGACTACCGTGAAGAAAGAACCTAAGGAAGATGAACCTAAAGACGAACCTAAAGAAGCTGAGAAAGAGGTTGCAAAGGAAGAAAGCGATGTTGCATTTGAGGACTAATTTTCTCGTTTTTTGGTTTTCTCTACTTACGGCTACCCTGTGAGGAGCTAGATGGTCTTTTGTTAATAGTTTTTTTTGGTTTGTTGTCCTTCTAGTGCGAAGGAGTCTACTTATTTAGATTTGGTGTCCTGTTACAAGTCCTGTTCCTTTTTGCTTATGGCCTTTGGCCTGAGGCTGCGTCCTCATTATCTAACTTTTAGGCAATGTATCTGGAATTTCAAGGCTGAGGTTGCGCCCTCTGTTAAAGCCTCTACGAGTCAATGTATTACTAGGAATACTAGGTATATCCTTCAGCAGAACACAACTATCTAAGCTGATTTTATAACCAGGTTCAAGGATCCTTAAAACCCTTTTTGCAATATAAATCTTTTATTTATAAAAAAAATATTTTGCAAAATACCCCTTCGAAAAAAATTTATATGTTAAAATCCCCTGAAAAAATTTTGCATGCTAAAATCCCCTGAAAAAATTAAAATGGGCCCACCCATTTGCAACTTAAAGGTAATGTTTAAGAAACATTTTATATGGGCTTAATGAAGAATGCTCCTTTTAAAAAAAAACAAAAAAAAACCGTGGTGCTGTCATCGGCCTTGTTCTCACCGACAAAACAAGGCAATCGCAGCTTCATAATCAAGCCCAAACACTAATGTTCGAGCTCCGTCGTCTCATAATCAAGCCCGCCATTAACTATTAGGCTTAAGATGGATATGTGTTAAACATTGAAAATTTAAAAAAAAATCAACCATTCGAACTGTTCTTCCACCAGTATATTTTAAAAAGAAAAAATAATAAAAAGAATATATTATTTTTCTACCATGTGGGATTGCCAGGTGGCTTCAGACCCTGCATGGGTCGGTAGTTGGCAGCGATATGCGACCTCGAGATCAACGTGGCTTGGTGAGTCTTCATTCATAGACACCCCGAATAACTTCACTCCAAACTTAAGGTATCCGATGAGTTTTACTTTGAGATCACGGTGATGAGGATGCTGCTCACGTGCTCCACCAAAACGTCACCATAGAGATCAAGAACCACACTCGCCAAACTGCCTTCGCATCTTCATTCCACGTGCAGGACTGTGCCCACACAGCTCTGGCGGCAAACACCTGCCAGTTCATCTGGAAGTTGTTACACTGTAACAACAGCAATGCATGGTCAAGTTCTTTCACAAATCAGAGAGTCTTCATGTTGAACCTCATCTCTGCAATTCGACCACTCCAAAAGATGTAAAAAAAATTCGACGTGGGATTAGAGGGGGTGTCCGGAAAAAAAATACGTTGGTCCAAATCGTGGCGTGGGTCCTACCAAATGGTATTTATATTCACATCGACGCAAAGAAAGGATCTCTTCCTCCAGCACACGCTCGAACTCGTCCGCCTGCAACTGAACATAAAATTTAAAGAATACTGGTGCGCCTCCTTTAGCTTGACGTCGCCGTAAAATTTCATAATCATCGGGCGTCTTCAAAAATGCTCCTCTGCATTTAAAAACATTTTTTCATAGTAGCCGAGATGCGACTGCAGAGTGCACAACTTCTGCCATGAGAGGAGGTCACATTGTTGCTACTGTACTCACAATTACATCGGCAAATACTGTAAAATTCTCCATTCCATCACGTCGTAGGTTTTCACAGCGAATCGAGCAGATATGCTACAACGAACAGAACCCTGAAGCCTCCTCTGCTCAGTGTCCTTCCATCTCATAGGCGTCCTTCAGTTGATAAACGTGCTATCTTCTCACCATACCATACTGGAGACCACACTGTATTATGCTACTTGTTGATGTTTCTCAGAGAGACTAGGAAAAAAAAACGTAGAGAGCAATGACCGTAGGTGCCAAGTATGGAAGAGTAGAAAGCATTATATGGCCATTATCGCCTGATCTGGGGCCAAAATTGTAAAAGAAAACAATTTCCTTCATGGCCCCCGTTGTTCATCTTCACGATCAGATGTTTTAAGCTTGCACACATCTTTTTCAACAGCCAGAAAAAAAAATCATTCGCAGATCTGAGAGCAGATATAAAAAAATACTCGCTGGCATCCATGCAATTATCACACAGCCAAACCGCCTCATCTGGGCACCAGATTCCTCTCGGCGCAACATGTTCCGCAGCCCCGACGATGTCAATTACTTCTTGATCTTTGCGGTGTTTAACGTGGACTTCCCGCTCTCGAGCTGAACATACTTCATTGCTCTAACGGACGCACAATGAAACATTTTCACCAAGCTTGCAAGATAGCCAAGTACTACCACGTTTGTGCACCGGATCATCACAGCTCGCAAAAACATGTGAGCAGACCCACAATACCGAACCACCTCTATAGCAATTGCATGATTTCTCTCTACCACACGCACTGAACAACAAATGAAATCACAAAATCGCGATACAAAACAACATAGCCTTGATGAATGATGGAGGTGTACATAGCCGTAGATACAGCATGATTCGAACCTCAGAGCTATCGCAATGCCTGGGCGGCAATGTTGGCAGAGAACATTTGAACGATGTTGCACATCTTATACAACTCCACCAATAGCTTCTCGGTGAACAGACGCCAGACTAAAAATTTTCAAGTCACATTTCTTAGGATAGCTTTGTTTTGCCCGCACGATTTTGTCACAACAGAAACTAAAATTCACGTGGAATTTTTAATCTTGGAGCAATAATCAATGCCAAAAAAAATAATCAACCACCACCACGCTTCAACGAATACCAAAAATCACGGCCAAAAATCAAGCCCACGACTCTTCCGCTGCGCCATGTGCAGGTCCCGGATGCAACGAACAGCGACAATTTCTGAAAACGGAGATAGCTCAATGAACACACGAAAACTGGCGTGCACTCCCACATGCATTCATAAAAAATAACTGTAAGAAAATCTTCATCAAACAGCACTGTGGCGATATTCAATTTCCCTCCTGCACATGCTGTGGGCAACGCTCCATACGGGAAGCAGCAAACATCAACTACGACCGCGCTCAGATTTCAAACAGAGGGAGCACCACAAAACATTGTCACTATTAAGTGGGCATCGCAAAATAGTATTCTGGCTCCTTCCCAATCTCCAATCAATGGAATCTCCTTTACAACATTACCAACGTGGTGGGAAAACTAGCAATCTGTGAATAAAAGGCAGTTTGGTTTCCCATTAAGTGGTAGAAATAATATCTAGAAAAACGGCTGCGAGCGGGCCTGATACCGGGCAGCAGTGTTAAAATTATTAAACCTGACCCCATCTCGCCAGTCAGGAGTGATTTAACGTCTGACAACACGGATCCCCGCATTAATAACGATAGGTGCAGTTCACCGATCAGTCAGAAACTCTACTTCGGCGGTCAGAAACCCTAGTTGTTAGAAGATAAGCTTCTCAGAAGGTAAGCCTTATCCTTCCTTCTGCAGGCTATAAAAAGCAGTTCGGACTTTCAAAAAGATAATAGGGGTGAAATCATGTTAGGGCACAACAGTGCAAGTTTGGAGTAAAATCCGGAGAAGCGAGAGTTGCAGAGGAGCAGAACTTTGACAGAGTCAAACAACAACTTCAAACTCTTCCTTGTCTTTTGTTTATCCTGCATATATTTGCAGAAGTTTGTAAACCCTTCAATGGTGGAAGGTCTGTAAACTTTTTCTTGCATAAACAAAACTTTGTTTTATTTCCCTCTATCGCTCGCCGGAATATCTCTTTCCCTCTATCGCTCACCAAGTTGAGTGATTACGGGATTAGCTCATTTTAATAGTGACTTGCGACATCTTTTACTTCGTGAATCAAATTAAAAGGCAAGAGTTCGTTTGTTATTGCTTTGTCCTAAGTTTTTTGTCTTTTATGTTTTTCGTCTTATTCACCACTCTAAAAATGCCCTTCGTCGCTTTTTTTACCTAAAAACTCCCTATATCGCACAACTTATGAGTGATTTAGGGCAAAAGCACTTGTTTTTGTCTTATTCTATTTTTTCTTTTCTCCAAAAGCTTTTCCCTAAATCGTCGAACGTCCTCACCAACTCCCGTCATGATCCTTAGCTACAACGAATCACGACATATTGATTTTCTTCCAAAATTACGATTTCTCCCTGAAATGCTCGAGGTGTAAATTTCTCCTTGAAGCGCTCGAGACGAATAGCGATTTGGGAAGAACTTTACTTAGTCAAAATTTGCATGCTTTTTTTAACCTGCGACGTGTGACATATTTAATTAAACCTTTCAAGTCATCCTCCTCATCCACGACATGCGGTGTTAATTAAAACGTGCCCTCATTTTTTTTTCTCCCTAGATCACTGACATACGAAATTTTTTTAGCAACAGCGATCCACAGCTAAATTTTTTTTATTTAAATTGGTATCAGAGCTGATTAGTGCCTTGATGCAGAGACCGAAGCATGGCTTTCGGGAGCAACAATTTGCAGTTGCAGATCCCACACTTCAATGAAAAGAACTATGACTACTGGAGCATCCAGATGAAGATCCTGTTTGGATCTCAGGAGATGTGGGACCTATTCAAGAATGACTACCCAGAACCGGTAGATGCAGTAGCACCAACCGCCCTCTCCCAAGAAGACATGGACCTATTGAAGGAGAACACCGAGAAGGACCAAAAGACCCTGTTCTATATCATGCAAGTAGTCAAGGAGACCATCTTCCCACGGATTGCATTAGCAACCAAGGCAAAGTAGGCCAGGGAGATTTTGGCTAGCTCGTATCAGGGCACCAACAAAGTGAAGCTCATGAAAATACAAATGCTAAGGAGGGAGTTCAAGAATATATAGATGAATGAGACGGAGTCCATGGGTGACTTCTTCACCCGAATGACAGACATAATCAACCAGATGCGGTTGAATGGAGAAATCATGCAGAGCCAAAGAATCATGGAGAATATTCTAAGAAGCCTACCTACTAAATTTGACTCGGTTGTGATAGCAATCAAGGAGTCAAGGGATTTGACAACCCTCTCAGTGGATGAGCTCATGGGTTCTTTGCAGATGCATGAGCAAAGGCTGAGCTGCTCATCTCAATCCTCTCTCGAGAAGGCATTCAAGGCACAAGTCTCATTTCAAGACAATGGCAGGTAAGATTCCCACCATGGCGCCTCTAGTTCTCAAGGAGGAAGAGGTAGAGGTAGGCATGGGAAAGGAAAAAATCAAGGAGGATAGTCAAACCCTAATGAGGGAGAGACCAACTGCAACTTCCATAATCAAGATGGAAAAGGCAGTTCGAAGAACCAGCAAGGTGGATCTGATCAGAAAAAGGATAAATCCAAGGTTCAGTGTTACTATTGCAAGAAGTTCGGTCATTACATCTCTAAGTGTAGAAATAGGATGGCTAAGGAGAACCAGCAGCAAGTCCACTACACTGATGAAGCCAAAAATACAGTAGGAGGGAACGTGCTACTGATTTGCAATATTGAGGAGGAGAGCCAAAAGAACATTTGGTATATCGACAGTGGGTGCAACAATCACATGACGGGGAACAAGGAGATGTTCTCACAACTGGATGAAATAGTCTAGTTCGAGGTCAAGATGGGGAACAATAGCAAGGTTCTCATAATGGGAAAATGCAAAATCCTCATTCGAACTAGGCATGTCGAATGAAAGCAGATATGTGACATCTACTATGTGCCTGGTCTAAAGCACAATCTGTTGAGTGTTGGGCAACTCGTGTAGAAGGGACACATTGTCCAGTTCAAATATGGAACCTACACCATCAGAGATAAAGTGCATGGGTAGAATACAACTATGTCCATGATGAAGAATAATATATTTTCACTACAAATTCAAAACGAGTCTGACGTAGGAACAATAGTATAAAGCTATGTTATTCATAATAATGCAAATATATATAGAATTACATAGGAATCTCACATAGGTTAAGTGGTTGCAACAATCTGCCAAACATGGCCAACCACTTAACTACTAGTTAAAAAAATGCTAACTATGGATGCCCACTAAATGCTAGAAGACAAACAAGATCTCTAACAGTTAACTAACATCTAACAACATGCTAACAACATGCTAACAACCTATTTCTAACATGGGCATACTATACCTCACGTGAATACAAAGTGCAAGAAATATGAATAATAATAAATAATATATTAACTTAGGCTTAAGTGAATAAGCCTAAGTTATCCTCAACACTCCTCCCAACCATATAAGCATTGGACCCCAATGCTCTCAAAAAATGTGGAAAGTCATGGGCCATATCATGGTGAGGAATCTAGCGAGCCATGTGTGGAAAGTGACCGTGATGAGTGACATGGTAAGTAGTGGAAGAACCCTGTCCCGTGTGATGAGTCTTCATCTCAAAAACTCTATTTGAAATGATCGAAAGCTGACGATCAGGTGCCACTGCTGCTGTAGGACTGAAAACATGATTAGGTACCAAAAGAGGGTCCTGAAATGGTGTCTCTGGAAAGCGACGCTCATCCAAAGAAACCCAAACTCTACCTCCAACCTGTGGTGAGTGAGGATTGTGATGCTTTTGTACCACTCCCTGCGGAGTCTCCTGCAAGTCCTGTGGTATCTTGCATAGAAGGCTCTATCGGTGCTTAGTAAGGGAAGTAACCTTAGCTTGCTCCTCCATGTGTGCAATGGTGGGAGTGGGAAAAGCCAAAGGTAACTTCTGTGGAACAAGTGGTTCAGTAGTTGTAGGTGTACCCAAAATTATACCAATGGAATCAATGGCATCTTTCTCATGAGTGAGAATGGTGGGTCCCTTAACCACCTGATCTTGTGATTGTTCATTATGGGGGAGTGAAACTTCTTCCTTTGCATATTCCTTAGGTGGTTCTTTTTCTTCATTTTGTGTGGGACAAACGCTAGTAGGAGCTAAAGTAAATGCTTGACTCAATGGCTTCCTTACTTGCCTACAACTTAACATCAAATTGGAATTAGGTGTAGTGCTTTGTATCAAGTAGTTTTTACCATGCAACTCTAATGTGTAGGTGTTCTTTTTAGCATGATAAATAGCATTCCTATCAAATTGATAGTGTTTACCTAGCAAGATTCCACAACAATCCATATCTATGACATCACACCTAACTTTTTCCACAAACTTGTCACCAAAAGCAAAAGTCAAGGTGTAAGTATGGGTGATGTTGGATGTGGAGTCTACATCTTTCCACCCAAGTGCATAAGGTTGGTGATGTGGTTTGATGGGAAGTTTCAACTTCTCCACAACGGATTTCGCAATGAGGTTCTTTTGCAATCTGTTATCAATGATACAATCAACATAGAAATCATGTGTCAAGTGGGCTCTAGTGACAAACAAATGATCACATCCCCCTTGAGCAAACACATTGGACATTAGGGTAACTTTGTTCAGTTTACCCTTTAAAGTAGGATATTCTTCTTCTGTCCCTGTAGCCAAAATGGGACCATCTTGTGGTTCCTCATGTGTAGGCTATACAATTAGGGATTTTTTCTTCTTAAACTTCTCAAAAGTATAGCATTTGGATTTTACATGTCCATGCTTTTTACAAAAGTCACAATACAATGAAGAAGAAGAATATTTAGCATGAAAGGAAGAAGAATGTGCTTTAGGAGAAGTGGGATGAGAAGAAGAATGAGGGGAAGATTGAGAATTGTTCTTCACCTGCTGTTGATGTTGATTCTCGCCTTTGGAAGAGCCCTCCTGTGATGAACGAGACTTTTGATATGCACCAAATTTCTCCTCTACAAGAATTGCATGATTGAATGCCACATCCAAGGTGAGGAAGACATTGAATTTGATCTCCCTGAAAATATGATCTTGCAAGCCAAGCTATATTATTCATCATAATGCAAGTATATATAGAATTACATAGGAATATCACGTAGGTTAAGTGGTTGCAACAATCTGCCAAACATGGCCAACCACTTAACTACTAGTTAACCAAATGCTAACTATGGATGTCCACTAACTGCTAGAAGACAAACAAGATCTCTAACAGTTAACTAACATCTAACAACATGCTAACAACATGCTAACAAACTATTTATAACATGGGCATACTATGCCTCATGTGAATACAAAGTGCAAGAAATACGAATAATAATAAATAATATATTAACTTAGGCTTAAGTGAATAAGCCTAAGTTATCCTCAACAGAGTCTCTGATGTCTCTAAGTGTAGTTGTGAAGGATGCTACCTGGCTATGGCATCTAAGGTTTGGTCACCTGAGCTTTAGTGGCATGAATATGCTATGCAAAAAGCATATGGTGAAGGTTTTACCCCTTATTGAGCAGTAAAATCAAGTCTATGAAGGTTGCTTAGTCGACAAGCAATACAAGGATTCGTTCCCTTCTGGGCAGTCTTGGAGAGCATCACAACCATTGAAGTTGGTGCACTCAAATATTTGATGTCCGATGCAGACTAACACATTTGTAGGTAATAAGTACTTCTTGACCTTCATTGATGACTTCAGTCGGAAGACATGGGTATATCCCATCAAGCAGAAGTCAAAGGATTTTAGCAAGTTCAAGGAGTTCAAGGCTCTGGTGGAGAACTAGAGCTGTTACCAGGTGAAGACTCTCTAAACCGAAGGTGGAGGAGAGTACATCTCCAATGAATTCCACAACTTCTACAAGCAGCATGGAATTTGGAGGTAGCTCTCTACCAGATTCACACCACAACAGAACGGTGTAGCTGAGAGGAAGAACAGAACCATCATGGAGATGGCACGTAGCATGATGAAGGTGAAGGCTTTGCCACATGAGTTCTGGGTAGAGGCTATAACATGTGTAGTTTATCTACTGAATAGGCGTCCCACCAAAAGCATGAAGGACAAGATTCCTCAGGAGGCCTGAAGCGATCAGAAGCCATGTGTGGCTCATTTACGTGTGTTCGGGTGCATTGCATATACACATGTTCCAAAATAGAAGAGACATAAGCTGGATGATAGAGCAGAGAAGTACATCTTCACAAGATACAATGAATAGGCAAAGGCTTATCGCTTGTATAATCCTATGATGAAGAAGCTCATCATCAATCATGATGTAAAGTTCCTGGAGGATGAAGTCTGGAACTGGAAGTCCAAGACTAGCAAGCCTGAGCTAGTAGTTGTCAAGCATGTTGACTTAGAGGAGAACAGTGTGCAACCACCTGTAGCCTCAAGTAGCAACAACGGTGCCAGCAGCAACACAACCTCACCATCCCGATCACCTCCAATTGCAAGCAAGATTCAAAATCTGAGGACACTCACGAAGATGAGGAGCTTGCAAGACATCTATGAGGCAACCCGAAATCATGAATATGATGAATATTCTAACTTTGCCTTCTTTATTGAGTGTGATCCAATTGAGTTTGAAGAGGCAATTCAGAATCAAAAGTGGGTGAAGGTGATGGATGAGGAGATAGAAGCCATTGAGAAGAACAATACATGGCAGATAGCAGATCTTCTAGCAGGGAAGAAGACCATTGGGGTCAAGTGGGTGTATAAAATGAAGTTCAACGCCCAACGAGAAGTTGATCGACACAAGGTTAGATTGGTGGTGAAGGGCTACAAGCAAAATTCAAGCATCGACTATTATGAGGTGTATGCACCTGTAGCTAGACTTGACACAGTCAATATGATCCTGGTATTGGCAGCCCAGCAAGGTTGGAAGGTGTACCAGATGGATTTCAAATCTACCTTCCTCAATGAAATTTTGGAGGAGGAGGTCTACATAGACTAGCCACCAAGTTACGAGGTTCAAGGACAGGAGAGTAAAGTCCTGAAACTGAAGAACTCCTTGTATGGGTTGAAGCAGGCACCCAAGGCATGGTACAACCAGATTGATGACTACTTTCAATAGAATGGGTTCATTAAATGCCCATATGAGCATATCCTGTACATGAAGGTAAATGAAGCAGGGGAGCTCATAATCGTCTGCCTATATGTGGATGATCTTATTTACATTGGCAACAACATAGCCATGTTTGACTAGTTCAGAATAGCCATGAAGAAGGAGTTCTAGATGACAGATTTGGGACTGATGAAATATTTTCTTGGCATCGAATTTGACCAATCAACAGATGGCATATTCATTTCTTAGGGCAAGTATGTGAAGGATCACTTGAAGCGGTTCAAGATGAAGGACAACAAACCTGCCATCACACTTGTTGCCACGGGTTTGAAACTAAGGAATTTGGATTCTTGGAGAAACATTGATCCAACTCTATACAAATGGTTGGTTGGAAGTCTAATGTACCTAATTGCAACTAGGCCATATCTGATGTTTGGAGTCAGTCTCATCGGTTGGTTTATGGAGACTCCAAAGGACATGCACTGGAAAGCAGGCAAACGAATCCTATGCTATGTCAACGAGACGTGTAACCATAGCATCTTCTATGCCAGATGAAACCAACTGGAATTGGTGGGATACATAGATAGTGACTGGGTTGGCAGCACTGATGATCAGAATAACACTTTTAGTTATGCATTTCATCTTGATTCAGGAGCAATATCATTGGTGTCCAAGAAGAAACTGATTGTTGCATTGTCCACTACTGAAGTAGAGTATGGCACCGCCACGTTAGCCGTGTACTAGGCAGTCTGGCTACAAAGGTTTCTAGGTGAACTAAACCATCCTCAAAAAAGCATGAAAATCGTATTTTGTGATAATAATTTTGCCATTGCACTATCGAAGGATCCAGTGTTCCATGGGCGGACGAAGCATATCGACATCCTATATCACTTCATCAAAGAGATGGTGAAGTCGGGCGAGGTTCAATTACACTTCTACAGATCCAAGAAGTAGGTAGTTGATATTGTTACAAAGCCTTTGAAGGAGGAGGACTTCAGCAGATTGCGACTCTAGTTGGGGGTCAAAGGGCTTGTGAGATTAGGTTTAAAGGAGGGTGTTTTAAATATTAAACCTGACCCCCATCTCACCAGTTAGGAGTGATTTAATGTCTGACAACACAGATCACCGCAAATATGATCGTTGCATTAATAATAGTAGGTGCAGTTTGACGATCACTCAAAAACCCTACTTCGATTGTTAGAAACCCTAGTTGTTAGAATATAAGCTTGTCAAAAGGCAAGCCTTATCCTTCCTTTTGTAGGCTATAAAAAGCAGTTCAAGCTTTCAAAAAGATAATAGGGGTGAAATCACGTTAGGGCACAGTAGTGCAAGTTTGGGGAAAAATCTGAAGAAGCGAGAGTTGCAGAGGAGGATAACTTTGACATAGCTGAACAACAACTTCGAGCTCTTCCTTGTATTCTATTTATCCTGCATATATTTGCAGAAGTTTGTAAACCCTTCAATGGTGGAAGGTCTGTAAACTTTTTGTTGCATAAATAAAACTTTGTTTTATTTTCCTCTATCACTCGCTGGAATATCTCTTTCCATCTATCGCTCACCAAGTTGAGTGATTATGGGATTAGATCGTTTTAATAGCAACTTACGACATATTTTACTTCATGAATCAAATTAAAAGACAAGATTTTGTTTGTTATTGCTTTGTCCTAAGTTTTTTGTCTTTTATGTTTTTTTTGTCCTATTTACCACTCTAAAAATGCCCTTCGTCACTTGTTTTTCCAAAAAAATCCTTATATCACACAACTTATAAGCGATTTAGGGGAAAAGCACTTGTTTTTGTCTTATTCTATTTTGTTCTTTTGTTCGAAATCTTTTCCCTAAATCGTCGAGCATTCTCACCAACTCCCTGTCGTGCTCCTTAGCTACAATGAATCATGACATATTGATTTTGTTGCAAAATTGTGATTTCTCCCTGAAGCGCTCGAGGTGTAAATTTCTCCTTGAAGCACTCGAGACGAACAATGATTTGGGGAGAACTTTACTTAGTCAAAATTTGCATATATTTTTTTAACTGCGATGCACGATAGATTTAATTAAAACTTTCCTCATTCGCGACGTGTGGTGTTAATTAAAACGTGCCCTCATTTTTTTTCTCCCTAGATCATCGATGCATGAAAGTTTTTTCTCATTGTTGCTGCAAGTGATAGCGATCCGCGACTAAAATTGTTTTCTTCAAGCAACAGCGAATCAACAACATCATCTTGCAAAAAAATATAAATATCGACATTGCAATGAATTATAGAACTATACCAATGACGTCTACTAGCTCTTATTGAAATTGTCATTCACAACAGGTGACGATCCTGAGCATGCATAGCGCAGGTTAGCTAACTGAAGCATCATTCAAAGAAAATTCTTCCATCTATGAAAAAATATTAAGAATCTTAGGGACGCACATGGGAATCTTAGGTATGCACACTCAAACCGAATTTCCATCTGCCATGATTGCCTCAGATTCTACTATTAACATGATGTTGAGAAAATTGCAGAGTAGCAGTTCCACTGCAATATTTACGTTATCAAAAAATTCTGTAGCAACTGACGGTCGACCATGCATACTACGCCTCAAATGGTGAGAGGAACAAATGGCCGATTGAAACAAAAAATAAAATAGCCATGCATGTTGCATTTCAGTACAGGAAAAAAACATGACATGGGACATCACGAACTCATGATACGAAGGTGGAAAAAACACCCCTTGGATACGTTCTGGCAAGCGCCATTTTTCATCAGATCATGGCGAATGGATTGGTTTGATCATCTACCATCAAGGAGCATGATGGTGCCAAAATACCGCCCAAACATTTCACGCCATCTATTTAACTTCCATCAATGGTGAACATGATCTTTGTCTACAATATAGGATAAAATTAGTCAAATCTGCATCTCATGCATACACAACTATGAGTCTTCTCTAGCACTATCATAGGTAGTCTATGCAAACTACTTCACATGGATAACAAACACACAGAGATCATAGGGTAGAGTTTAATTTTGTATGCCCTGTTATCTTTGGATCTAGATCCATGCACCAGATCCATCAAAAATGCCACATTATGCATGCATAGACGCGCTGTCTTTTGCAGTTGACTAACGCCACTCACGCTTCACTCCAACACTATTTCACTATTTTACTGTAAGGTGTGTATTAGCCATGGACCCACGTGTGTCAAAATCCAGTAGGACCAATGGCAATGCTTACGCACAGTCATACCCCCCGTTGGTGGCATTGAGCAACAAATGAAAAATTTAAATCAGTAGCATCGAGAGAAAAAAAATAGCGCCCCCACCGACTCCTACAACACAAAAGCTATTGTAATACCGTTGGAAGCCATCTTTCTGATGAGCCACGTTGACATTGTTGCTTGCCTATTGAAAGGCCAAAAAACAAGCTCTATTAGTTACTACAAACACCAATAGAAAAAGTACCACATAAAGTGGTTTCAAACTAGTATTTCGTGTATCCTCCAATCGACCATGACGAGTCTGGTCCTCGCAAAATATGATGGCATATTGATTATTTATCATCCGTATTCAACAAAATTTTTAGAAAGCATATGTCTTCCCCCTTGGCACCTTTACTCTGAAGTATAAAAAATTAGGCAACAAAAATTCTTCTCTGAGACCTTTAACAACAATGAACGACTTTGTTCAGGAAGATGAAATCAACTAAAAAATGTGCATTAAGCGCTCGCTGGCTACGAGATCTATTAGAATAACCATGTTAGAATAACATTGGTTTTCCACTATGTTGGTTTAGTTGATATCCACTCTCAGTGGTTGAAGCTATGTCAGGATTTGATAGTGAAGCATGACAACAACAAAAAATTCCTCTGCCAGCAGGTGCGTAGTGCTACCACATTTGCTATTCCCTCTACAAAGTTTTATTTCCAGTAAATATCTAGATCTATGGTAGATACTGGAACATTTAATGGTTGAGGAGTACATAATCATAGTGCTTCCATGAATAGCAGCCTTTGCAACAACATACATAGCCTCAGCAGAGGTAAAGACTTAAAATTGTCTTATTCCCAATAGCAGCAGATTGGAAAAAAAAATGCAAACCCTTAGATTCAGAAAGTTCTAAAAAAATAAAAACAAAATGAACCTATTCATCTCACACCATACTATACCCATGTATTTTTCATTAAACATCTGGTTTTTGATCCATCAAAATATGGAGAGCATACTACCTCATTTTTTGAAAAAAATGGGCAAAATAAAAAAATGAAGGGAAAAAAAATAGGGGGGATTTCTATGAGGGAAATCTCCCCATAAGGAAAATCTCCTTAGGCTCACAGGGCATGCATATCCCGCTCTGATACCATGTTACAAAAGTAGAATACTTGATTGATTTATTTCATTGATCAAATTTGTATAAATAGCAAAGTTGATCATTGAGAGTCATTGGATTACAACAACTCATCAAATCTAAACTAGGATAAACTGAGAGTTCACCTAACTCATGGAAGAGTGGTAACTCAAGTAAGTCTATCCTAGTAGAACTTAAGAGAATAATTATTTATTCTAACAAATCCTTATGCTCTAGTATGTTCCAATGATCCTATTTTTTTTTCCTTGAAATTTACTAAATGAACCTATGATAATAAGGTGTTTTTGAAATTTTCTTCTACTTACTATCCTCACAGTAATGGAGAAATTGAATTAACTAAAAAAACTCTTTTGGAAGTAATTAAGATCATTTTAGATAACAATCCTTATGACTAGCACAACAACCTAATATATATGTTATAGTTTGATAGATCAATAATCATATCCTCATTAGGAACATCCCCTTACAACCTAGTCTATAGTCAGGATCATGTCTTCTCATCAAATATTATGTACATATTGATGATAATATTGAGGCTAGAGTATCAAATTTTATGTATTTATATAATAAATGGGATGATACACCACAACATTTTAGTAAGCATTGAGTGGTAAAATGATAGTTTGATAATAGAGCCAAAGTAAAGGCCTTTAGCATTGCAAAATTTTGTCTTACTTTATGATAAAGCACATGAAAATAAGGGATACCACATGTACACACCCAATTATTCCTACCTCATAGACACCAATTACATCATTAATCAAAACTTTTTAACAAAGTAAGTAAAATTAATGCTTTGATACCTAAATTTAGGGTAAAAAGTAAAATTTTCTTTGTCAATTACAAAGCATCATCAAATAGCCATAAAATTCCACAAAAGTGGTACCATTTAAAGATCTTATTTTTTTATCACATTTGATGAATAGAAAGACTCATCATATGGCCATAAATTGCAAAAATATTTTACCATTGGAAGTGTCTCCAAAAGAGTTTTCCAACAACTATAAACTTACCTATGTTTTAACAATATTTTACCTCCCAAAACATCTAAAAATTACCACACCATAAGCCTATGAGTGTATCATGAATCACTTACACCTCCACCACAAGAACATTAGTACAATACATGAATTGCTTTTCATAACCACTTATATTTTCAACTCATCTTATCAATTGTAAATAATATGATTAAGGGTTTAACTAGTAATCAATTTAGTTTCATGGCTAGTTATCTCTCTATTCTCTTGTAACTATAAATCAATCATACAATCACTTATATACCACCATACCCTTTTTAGGCCACCTTGCCACCACTCAACTATCCTATCACATCACTACTTCATCCACTTCTCAAATATCACATAAATCCTCTAATGCATTAATGCAAAACCTTATAAAACTACACCTATTTAGGTATCCCAATTGATTTACCATTAGAATAAACAATTTAATTAGAAATAGAATAAATAATATAATCAACAACTATAGTATATTGGGCAATAAGTTATCTACATATGTATAAGTACATACTTCTCTAGATATTCTTCAATTATAAATCAATAATTTTGATTCTTCATAGGCATCCAGTAGAACAATCAAGATTTATTTCTATAGAGTCAATAGATAACATCCATGAAGGGATTTTGAGGTAAAGCCTATTACAAGAGATATCAAAAGAGGTAATTCATGAGACCAATTATCTGTTATTTTGTAAGTTGGCTGATAACTATGGCATATGGTCACAAGTGCATTATAGGGGTGTAGATTTGGTATTTTACAAGTCTAATACAAGCACACCATAAGGTTACAAGTGTTCCATGGGTTGACAATGGTTCCATAGGGTCACAAGTGCCTTGTAGGTTCATAGATTTATTGGTTTTACAAGGAAATAAGTTTACTATAGTATAACAAGTGTACCATGGTGCACTTTTCAAAGTGGGAAAACTATATATAAAACCCTCTACTTCTAGTTTATGTTCAATTTTATTGTGGTTTTGAATTTCTATTTCTATTTTGTATTTTTAAATCCATTAACAGGTAAATTATTGTGAAATTGGGATGGAATACCATTATATCTATATATTAATATTCTTAATTAAGGATTTTATAGTTCATTGCATTTTGTAATAAAATTAAAAAAAAAAAGTGAATTAAAGGGTTTTAGGAAATCATATTTTTTTTGCATCCATAGGCACTCAAAGATAAAAAAATATCTATCTTGCATACTCTTTTTAATACTTGCATATAGAAATGAAAGCATTAAATATTATACCACTTTTATCTTAGAAATAATTCATATTCCATAAAAATTTGAGTCAAAATATCACTTAGGACTTATTTTATGCATCATTACATTTGTTTGTAGGCATTGGAACCATTTTTTTTTAAATTCAGAATAAAAGCAAAAAAAAAAAAATTCTATTCCAAAAGGCATAGACAATAACAAAAAAGTACATGTAGCTTGAATTTAGGCTAAAATTCTCGCTTATGTTAGCATATTATTTGATTTTTTGTTTAAAAATGAAAACAAAGGTTGTTTAGTTTCTCATAAAAATTGGAAACAAAAAGTCATATAGCTTTAGGGATTGTATGTTTGAATTTTACTTACATTTATCATTCCTTGCATTTTAGGATAGGATATAGAGTTCCAAGACCCTAGAAGTTTTCAAATTGACACATTAAGACTATAGATAGTAGGCTACATCTCTTAAACACAAGTGTATGACATGCATTTTTTGTGCCTACACCATGGAAAATTTGACCCCCTTGGTTAAGCCTCTTTTAAATATCACATATTCTATAAGAGAATACTTTCAGGTTAAAAAGCTTAACTAGAGAGTATGTCCCATTGCTAGTGATTGGATAATTCCTTAATTATAAAAACTTGAGAGTATTATAGTATTACCTTATAAGTAGTCATGTATATAATTATGCCATTTTAAGGTTTTGGTGTGTTTGTTATGTGTTGATATTTTAGGTTTAACTATTTTCTTATTTTATTTTTTCTCTTTCTTATTGCAATCAGTCAAGTCTAACCAAATTCTAGTTACTTTGATGATGAAGTGTTTCTAGATATGCTGGCAATAAAAGTCCTATTGAAGACTTAATAAAGTTATAATCAACTTAATAAGTCATTTCATATATACTCATGCCTTGGGACAAATCCAATCAATATGGATGTAATATAAAAAGTTGCTACAACTTCACACTAAAAATATTTTAAGGAAATTCAAATTGTGATGTAGAAGCATCTAGGTGAACTAAAAATATTACATCACCTAAAAAAAATCAAGAGAAAAAAAACAAGAAAAAATAAGGTGGCAACATTAATAAAAATAAAATAAACAATAAAATAATTCATTAATTAATAAATAAAACAACTTTATTTAGTTAGGCAGACATTAGGTTTTAATTAGAATGAGAGTTGTGTATATCAACCCAAATATAGCTATAAAAAGTAGTTCATTAGTATGATAAAGTGGTGTGAATTACAGAGAGTAGAGTGTGTGTCGAGGTGTCCAAGATTGTAATTGCTATTTTCTACAAAAAAAATATTGCTATTTATTTTTTTGCAAGATGAGATATTTCATAGAGCATGTGTGCAAGTTAGGTTACCTGAAGGTGTAACCTTAATTTTTTTCCATGTCCAAGAATGCATTAGAGTACTATCAAAGCATAGAGGAGATGCCATGATTAGGAAGAGAGAGATCACATGGTCTTATGTCTGTTATAATTTTCCAAGAGTAGAACTACAAAGTATTACAAGATTTGAAGAAATAAAATAGAACTGATTGATTATTCCATGGATCAACTTTTAATAAATAACAAAGTTGATCATTGAGAGTCGTTGGATTACAACTCATCAAATCTGATGTAGACTATAACTGAGAGTTCACCTAACTCATGAAGGAGTGGAAACTCAAGTAAGTCTATCCTAGTATAACTTAAGAGAATAATTACTTATTCTAACACCCCCCTTAAGTGATACTAGGGGTGTATTGTACAAATGAGTCCCAAAAATAGAGCCTGATGAGGTACTCATGTACAATGGTTTATTTTTTTGAAGAGATGGTAAAAATCCATGGGAAAAAACATATATCAAAAAAGAAAAAAATGAAGAGGTATGTCTTTGATTTGTGAATATTGTCCTCTTAATACAAAAAAAAAGGTGAGTCCCGACAACATGGCATGATGAGATACTCATTTACAATATATATGAGAGATGGTGAAAAAACCACATGGGAAAAACCATCTACTATGAAATAAAGAGGCATGTCTTCATATGGCGAAGATTGTCCTTAATAACAACAAAAAAATGAGTCCCAAAAACATGGCCTGATGAGGTACTCATGTATAATATGTAAGGGAGAGATGATAAAAAAAACCACATGGGAAAAAACCATCCTCCAAATAATACAATAACTAGCTTAGATATAAAGGATATATATCTAAAAACACCGAGAGCTATCAATCTTGAGGTGCCTATCTAATTTATTGGGGGTGTGATCTCTAAGATAGGCACCTCAGGATTGATAACTCCCAATGTTTTTAGATATATATCCTTTATATCTAAGCTAGTTTAAATATTTTAAATGTTTGCAACGGTTGGTTAGTCCGCTATTTTAGTTTAAATATTTTTTTTAATGTCAGCTTTTTTAATAAATAAAAAAAATATTTACGATGTGACTTGTATGACCTCTTTGCCTCCCACCCCCCTGTATGCCATTGTAGGAATGCCTCTCGATGTAATAAAAGGAGAGGTGAAAGACCTCTATTTCAATGTAGCTGTAATACTCCAAGTTTCTCTCGCAACTATATGTAACGTGGAGAAGAAAATAACTTGGTGAAGATGTCTACAACTTGATTTTCAATTGGAATATAGTCCAAGTATATGTCCCCATTCTGAATATGCTATTGAATGAAGTGCATGTGTATATCAATGTGTTTGGTGCACTGATGCTCAAATGGATTACGTGCAATATGAATTTTGCTTTGATTGTCAAACCAAAGAGTAATAGGTTTGTCATGGGAAAAACCAAATTATCATAGAATTTGACAAAGCCAAAGAGCTTCCTGACTTACTAAAACTGCTGCGTTGTATTCTTCCTCTATAGATGATAAGACCATTTCTTGTTGTTTTTTGCGTAACCAAGAAATTGGTGAACCAAGACAAAAGACAGCAAAAAGTTGAACATCTATATTCTACTAAACCTACCCAATCAGAATTTGTGTAGCCAATGATATCCATGGATATTCCATCATATAAGAGCCAAAAGTGAGAAGTTCCTTGCAAGTAGCGGAGGATTATTTTTGTTGCTTGCCAATGACTGAAATGAGGTTGATGTGAAAATCTAGATATTAAGTCAACATCATATGAGATATCTGGATGAGTATGAGTAAGGTATAATAAACTCCCTACAAGCTGACGATATAGAGTTGCATCACATAGAGGGGATGTGCATGAAGTACTTAGATTGAATCCATACTAAAAAGGTGTAGGAGAAGGTTTGCAATATGTCATTTTAAACCTTTTAAGATCTAGAGTGTATTTTTGTTGATACAATGAAATTCCTACATATTTTTTTTTTATTTGGATCCTAAGGAAGTAATGAGCTAGACCCAGATCAACCATATCAAATTTTTTAGAGAGAGTCTTTTATAGTTTGAATGTGAGCAAAGTCACTACTAGTGAGTAGTAGATCATCAACATATAGAACAAGTATGGTGATTTTTCCTTCATCTCTCCAAATTTAGACTGTGTTATCAGACTCACAATGAGAAAATCTTGAGGAAAGAAGGAAAGAGTCCATTTATTCATACCAGGCTCTAGGAGCTTTTTTGAGGCCATAGAGAGACTTCTTTAGCCTATAAATAAGAGATGAGTCTTGAGTGAAACCAACAGGTTATTCCATGAATATCTCTTCCTTTAAGTCCCCATGTAAGAAAGCACTTTTTACATCCATTTGAAAGACAAGACACTTTTGGGAAGCAACCAGAGAAAGAACCAGTCTAACAGAATCCATTTTGGCAACTGATGTAAAGGTTTTAGCATAATAAATTCCTTCAATTTGAGAGAAACCTTTAGCTACTAGGTGAGTTTTGTGTTTGTCAATTTCTCCATTAGGCCCATATTTTTTTTTGTAAATCCATTTACAACGAACTAATTTCCTTCATTTAGGTAGGGGAACTAAATCCCAAGTTTCATTTTTTATTAAGGAAGAGAATTCATTTTCCATGACATCATACCATTATTTAATACCAGTTGCTTCTTTGAAGGATTGAGGATCGGAGGAAATAGACTGATAGATAAGACAAGTGCCTATGGAGTTGGTTAATCTGGATGATGGAAGATTTTGGATGTAAGGAGTAGCTTCTTTAACAATGGTGTGGGCCCATTTTGGCATAGTGGAAGGAGTGGAAAGACTTTGAGTTGGAGTTATAGGTTCCTCATCTTGATCATCAATCTCTAAATTAATCTCTAAAGTTTATTCTTCATTATATCGAGGTTATACTATAGGAGAAGGCTCAATAGAGGAAGACAATGGTTGAGGATATTTATGAGGGAATGTTTCATCAAATTGGACATTCCTATGAAAAAATACTTCATGAATTGTGGGAACAAGGAGCTTGTTATGCTTTCATTTCCTCACAATAACCAAAAAAGATGAGCTTTTTAGTTTTCTTATCTAGAGCCTTAATTTCTTATTTGGGATGTATTCCCAAGCAGTACACCCAAGAATCTTGAAGAATGAGACATTCGGTTTTGAGCTAGTCCATGCTTCTTCAGGAGTTAAATGGTCAAGAGCTTTATGAGATGTGCAGTTTTGAATATAGTTTGCATAGTTAATAGCTTCTGCCCAAAAAAACTTTTTGAAGATCTCTTGAATGGAGCATACAGTTTACCATTTCCTTTAATGTTTAGTTTTTCCTCTCTACAATACCATTTTACTACGAATTATGGAAGACAGAATGTTGATGAATGATGGCATGACTTTATAGAAATATTGAGAACTCATTACTGCAGTATTCCCCCCATTATATGTGCAAATTTTCTTGATGTTGCAAGAGACCTAATTTTTAACTAAGGCTTTGAAGACTTTGAAGTGGGATAGAACATCACTTTTGTATTTTAGGAAGTAGACCCAAGTTCTTCTAGAAAATTCATCAATGAAGGTTAGAGAATATTTTGCTCCTTTGAAAGAAGGCTCTAAAAAAAATTCAAGTCACTATGGATTAACTGTAGAGGGGATGAGGATTTTAAAGAACCACTTGGGTGGAAAGGATCTTGATGTTGCTTTCAAAGAGCACATCCAGGACATACTCCATCAATAGAAGATACTTGAGGTAAAATTGTTACCATTTCATGGGTGTTCAATTCCTTTAGGTAGTTATAACTGATATGACCAAACCTTTCATGCCAAATTTTTCTTTCAAGATATTCATGAGCCACAAAATAGGAGGTCCCTTCTAGATTTTTTAATCCTTTTAATTTAAATAGGTGAGTGTTGTGATCAATATATCCTTTGGCTATAAGAGAGTGGGGGTCTTGAATGTCTCTTATCTCAACTTATTTTGGAGAGAAGAGAACAACTTTCCCCTTTTCAAAAGTATAAATCTGATATATGGAGATGAGATTTGTTGCAATGTTTGAAACATATAGAACATTATTGATAGAGCCACCATCAATGGATATTTCACCCTTTTATTTTACTGGGATAAATGAAGAGTCACCAACTTCTATGCTACATTTTGAACTTGAGGAGATAGAAGAGAATGACTCATCTGAAGCAATCATGTCATGAGTTTCTCTAGAATCTAAGACTCAGTAATTAGATGAAGTATTGGTGGTATTCCCTTGAAAATTTAGATATTTCCCTATTTGCTTTTTATTGTCTATATTTTAATCCTTCATAGTTGCCTCTAGTTGTTGTAATCTTTTCTAGCATTTATTTATAGAATGACCATTATTTTTGTAGTGAGTACAAGTAATGGGATTCCTTTATTTATTTTTAAATTTTTCTTTAGTAGATGTGGAGGCTACTAAGGCTTTTGAGGAAGAGGAAGAGATATCATAGTTTGCAATTTTTTTTTCTTCCCTAGTTAGTCTATCACAAAATTCTTCTAAGGAGGGCATTTTAAAAGTTGCACCAAGAGCATATTTTGTAGATAGAAATGTGGTTGCAAATATTTGAAATACACCATTTAATTTAGAAATAATTAGATAAATGTATTCTTATTCAATTTATTCTTCCCATTGCCTTTGTATTGAGTGAGGACTTCTTTGAATTTGGTGAGAAAGTCAACAATATTGCTAAAGTCTTTAGGAGATAATGTTGTTAATTTTTCTTCTAGCTACATTGATCTTATTTGATCTACTTTTCCAAACAAGTTCTTTAGTTTCTCCCAACTTTCATAAGGAGTTTTACAATCTATAATGTGAAACCATAAGCTTTAATTTACATTAGAGCTTATAATACCCATTGTTTCATACATCTTCCCTTTATGAATAAATTTTTCATATTCTTTTTCAAACTCAGGTTGCTTTTCTTCTAATAGGTGTGTGAGCCCTTTTTGAGAAATGAGATTTAATATTTGGGTTTCCATGCATGGTAGTTATGAGGAGTGAGAGGATCAATTGTATTCATTGAATTCATTTTGCCAAATAAAATTGAAGTGAACCCAAACTTCCCCCCTTTAACTTTAATTTAGAGAATGCAATGGATATTAGTGAACAAAAGCTTTTAAGAAACACCAAATATCTCAAAATACCCACCCTAACAAGAGGGAAACTATAAGTAATTTTGAGGAGATTTGATATTAATCTTAGGCTAATGAGAACAAATATGCCAGACCTATATATATTTTCTCCTCAAATACATGTGCTTACCAGAGGGAAACTATAAGTATTGAGTAGATTTTATACTTGGAACATAGGCTTTTAATCATCCAGACTCCTATATTGGTTATCTTAATAACCCACCCTTACGTGAGGGAAACTATAAGTTATTTAGAATTTCCAATATAGGTGCATAGTTGATTTAATACATTTGCTTTTTAGAAATTTTTAAGAAAGGGATAATTAATTGAGAATAAAATATATTAACAAGGGTTAATTTAAAGAGATATCCTCACTTAAATTCCTTTATCAATTTTTTTTTATATAAATTAAGAAAATCTATGTAAAAAAATAATCTAAATGAGTTCATTAATATAGAGATCTATTGCAAGAAAGGAAATAATGAAATAATATATATTTAATGATATATCCTCACTTTCATCCACTAAAAAAATCTCTATATAATATTAAATAACCCTAGAAAGAAAAATAATTAGAACAAAGTAAGTTGTTTAATATAGAGATTTGCTTTAAGAAGGAATTAAAGAAAGAATAAAATATTTTTATTTAAGATATTTAATGTATTAAGGAATATAATTTGAAATCAATTATCCTCACTTTTATTTGATTACCAAGATATATAAACAAATGACTTATAACAAAAGTAATGAGGCAAAAATAAAAGAGGTAAAAATTAACACAATAAAAACCCCCCTCGATGCTATGATAGGTGCAAAAAGGCACCTATAAACCCCCCCCCAAAAAAAAAATATTATATTATAGAGATTACAATTGTCCTTTATATCTTCGAAACAAGGAGAGGCCGAAAAGAAAAGGATAGAAAATTTTGAAGGCTACAAATTTAAATAGAGATCAGATGCATATTTTTATCTTAAAAAACTTAGCATATCTGAGCTAAAATTTAATTGATGTCAGATAGAGGACAAGAGTCAGTGAAAAAATTGATGTTGCATCTATCAATGAACAAGCGACACCAATGGGCAGCGAGGAAGGAGCTTTGAAAGGCTACGATTCGCTGCACTGAGAGTTGAGTAGGGTAAAAACATAAAATATTATAACGATACCCAAAGGGTCAACATTCATGATA